>CP139772.1:4200000-4610000 GCA_034370585.1 Fragaria x ananassa | reverse complement strand
ATATAAAAAGGTCCCCAAGGCTTCTTCTTGTTCATCCCATTCTCATTCATTCTCTGCGTTTTCGCTTACATTGAGTTCACTAAACTCGTTTGATTCGTTTCTCTCTTGTGTTTTTTGCATCGGCGGAAAATCCTGTGGCATTTCAAGGTAAAGTTCCAAACAAGATAGTTGCATTTGCATCGATTTGTTCCATATCCAAAAGTTTCTCTAAATCTCAGCTCATTCGGACACTTTTTGCCCTGTAGTTAGCAAAATAATATGCCATTGGATCATCAAGATTCTTCCAACATTTTATTTTCATAATGTGTTTGTGGTATGCGTCTTTGGGTACCAATTACAAGGTAACTAGGAAAGGAATAAAGAAGGATCCAATACCAAAGATTAAGACTTTAAGAGATAGGATTACATTAAACCCTTAAATTCTAGAGGATTACATGTGTAGGGTTTATCACTATCACAAAGTTTACAGGGAACGAATATACCTACAAGTCTTCAAAATGGCCAGAAAGTCCAACATGTGAATCATCAACCTACCATTTCTTTACAGGGTTTTTTCTCCTACCTTAACCTCACACCATTTCTGAATTTCTGGTATCCCCATTTAATTTCCTTGGACCCAAAAGGAGAAGTTTCTTGCATGTCCACCCATGGATACACTCTTCCTCTCTGTATATACAATTTTAATAATTTACTGGTTTACCAGTCACCGCAAATCGCTCTCAAATGTGAGAAATAAGACAAGGAAGGTTTAGTGGATAAAGTAATAACCTTTTCAGAATTTTGGAATCTACCTCCTCTCCAAGTCTTTGCATTTACTCCATTTCTGTTTCGCGCTTCTATAAATCACCAACCAACTTTGCTTAGAAAAACCCACATCCGATTTCTCTCTGTTTCCTTGCATATTCTCAAGCTTAGGTACTGCTACTTCCTCTGTTCTTCTCCCATTTTGTTTCTTGAGCTTCATTTGCTCAGATCATGTAGATCACAGCCTTGTATATGCTCTGTTTCGGTTTTCAGGCACTAGTTTTAGCTTTAGATCTATTTGTTGACACTTCCATACTATTTGACTGGGACTTTTTCTTTGTATCCAACAAGCAGAAACGATAATGAGTTTCTCCAGCTTTGCTTTCAGAGCACTATTTTCTGTTCCAAGAAACGTTTCAAGCCTCTCTTTTTTTGTTTGTCAGAGGCGTTTTTCCATCCTTTGCTGAGAACCCTTTATTTTTTAAAGCATGGTTTCCATGATGGGTCTGAACTTTTTATCTGGTAGCCACTCTGCTTATTTTTCTGTTGTGATCTTGATTTTTTAAATAGTTAAAAACCACTGGTTTTTGTGCTAGAGACCACTAGGATCTTTCTAGTATTCCCACCTTGCACTACATGAGGTTGCAATATTAGTCTAACATTTGTATATTGTGGTGGGTAAGAGAAAAATCATAGTCTTCTGGGAAGAAAATATAGTATATATATTAAGGTTGCAGAGTTGACTAAGTTGTCTTGTGATTATCCACTTACATTTTGGTTTGTTTTTGCAGATTTTGGTTCTTTGATTCAGTAAGAAGCTATCATGGCGGACTCACGTGTTCTGAACCGTGTCCACAGCCTCAGGGAGAGGCTGGATGACACTCTCTCTGCTCACCGTAACGAGATCCTAGCCTTTCTTTCAAGGTACATATCTATTTTCATCACAATGAGGCTTTTTTAGTCTGTGTGTGGATCAGTGAAAACTACGTAGTTTTAGAGGGCTTAATATGTGTGGGGATTGTGATCTTGTAGGATTGAAGCCAAGGGAAAAGGGTTTTTGCAGCCCCATCAGCTGATTGATGAGTTTGAAGCAATTCCTGAAGCCAGCAGAAAAAATTTGTTGGAAAGTGAATTTGGGGAAGTTCTGAAGAACACCCAGGTAAAACCTTATAAGATGTCACTTGTTTTCGCTTGTTTTCGGTATATGTAGTCAATATTTGGTTATGATGTATTTGTTTTGTTCTGAACTTGGGGTGTTTTGGTTAATGTAGGAAGCTATTGTTCTTCCTCCATGGGTGGCACTGGCTGTTCGTCCCAGGCCTGGTGTTTGGGAGTACATTCGGGTCAATGTGCACTCACTTGTTGCCGAGGAGTTGCTTGTGCCCGAGTACTTGCACTTCAAAGAGGAGCTTGTTGATGGAAGGTGGGTTGGATTTGGTTATATCGCAGTTTCCTAGCAATGTTTTGATTTGTTTGTAGTTCTTATTATCTTAATTGGTTTGCGTTACTGTTGTGAATTGCAGTCTTAATGGCAACTTTGTGCTTGAATTGGACTTTGAACCATTCAATGCCACTTTCCCTAAGCCAACTCTTTCCAAATCTATTGGAAATGGTGTCGAGTTCCTCAACCGTCACCTCTCTGCAAAGCTCTTCCATGACAAGGAGAGCATGCACCCTCTGCTCGAGTTTCTCCGAGTTCACTGCTACAAGGGCAAGGTATATAGGATTTGTTTGGTTGATCTACTTAGTAACATTGTTGTGGTTTAATTTTTGGTGGGATTGATTGGGGTTTTGTTTGTGCAGAACATGATGCTCAATGGCAAAATTCAGAATGTGAATGCACTTCAACATGTTCTGAGAAAGGCCGAGGAGTATCTGTCTACCCTCGCACCAGAAACCCCATACAAAACTTTTGAGATCAAGTTGCAGGATCTTGGTTTGGAGAGAGGTTGGGGAGACAATGCTGAGCGCGTGCTCGAAATGATCCAACTCCTATTGGAACTCCTTGAGGCACCTGACCCTTGCAATCTGGAAAAATTCCTTGGCAGAATTCCCATGGTGTTCAATGTTGTGGTCATGTCTCCTCATGGTTACTTTGCCCAAGACAATGTGTTGGGGTACCCTGACACTGGTGGCCAGGTTAGTCTACGAGCACATTAATGTTCTTCACTGTTTACGTTCTTTTTTGTTCATTTAAGTTCACTAACATTTCTTTCGGATTACTGTGTCTAGGTTGTTTATATCTTGGATCAAGTTCGCGCTTTGGAGAATGAGATGCTTAAACGTATCAAGGAACAAGGGCTTGACATTATCCCTCGCATTCTTATTGTAAGTTTTGTGAATCTGATTTATTTCTAGCTCATTTGTTAATATGATCTTGTACCTTTATCTATTATCTAATGATGTTTCTTACAATTCAGGTCACAAGGCTCCTTCCTGATGCAGTAGGAACTACTTGTGGTCAGCGTCTTGAGAAGGTTTACAACACCAAACACTCCGATATTCTTCGTGTTCCCTTTAGAACCGAGAAGGGAATTGTCCGCAAATGGATCTCAAGATTTGAAGTGTGGCCATACCTAGAGACTTACACCGAGGTGAGGATCTTATTCCATTGAGTTACTCAGTAGCTTCTGTTGGCGTGTAGTTGACTCTGATTAAGACTAACCGTCTGTTGTGATATTAGGATGTTGCAACAGAACTTGCTAAAGAGTTCCAGGGCAAGCCTGATCTCATTATTGGAAACTACAGTGATGGTAACATTGTGGCCTCTTTGTTGGCACATAAATTGAGTGTTACTCAATGCACCATTGCCCATGCTTTGGAGAAGACCAAGTACCCTGATTCTGACCTTTACTGGAAGAAACTAGATGACAAGTACCACTTCTCTTGCCAGTTCACAGCTGATCTTATCGCCATGAACCACACCGACTTCATCATCACCAGTACCTTCCAGGAGATTGCCGGAAGCAAAGATACCGTTGGCCAGTACGAGAGTCACACCGCTTTCACCATGCCCGGTCTCTACCGTGTTGTTCATGGGATTGATGTCTTTGATCCCAAGTTCAACATTGTTTCACCAGGAGCTGACATGGACATTTACTTCCCTTATTCCGAGAAGGAAAAGAGGTTGACGCATTTCCACCCGGAAATTGAAGAGCTAATCTACAGCCAAGAGGAGAACAAAGAACACTTGTGTGTGTTGAAGGACAGGAACAAGCCAATCATCTTCACAATGGCAAGGCTGGACCGTGTAAAGAACATCACTGGGCTGGTTGAGTGGTATGGTAAGAACAAGAAGCTTAGAGAGCTGGTTAACTTGGTTGTAGTTGCTGGGGATCGACGAAAGGAGTCCCAGGACAATGAGGAGAAAGCTGAGCTGAAGAAGATGTATGAGCTGATTGACACCTACAAGCTGAATGGGCAGTTCAGATGGATTTCCTCTCAGATGAACCGCGTGAGGAACGGTGAACTCTACCGTGTCATTTGTGACACCAAGGGAGCTTTTGTGCAGCCTGCTGTGTATGAAGCCTTTGGCTTGACTGTTGTTGAGGCCATGACCTGTGGTTTGCCCACATTTGCTACTTGCAAAGGTGGCCCAGCAGAGATTATTGTGCACGGCAAATCTGGGTACCATATTGATCCATACCATGGTGAGCAAGCTGCTGAGATCCTTGTTGACTTCTTTGAGAAGTGCGAGAAAGACCCTTCTCACTGGGACAAGATTTCCCAAGGAGGCCTGAAGCGTATCAATGAGAAGTAAGCAAAGCATATTCTGATCTCAACTCATATGACATGGTTTGTTCTATAGCTAATCAAATATTTGGTTTCTTGTTGTATAGGTACACATGGCAAATCTACTCTGAAAGGCTCCTGACCTTGACTGGAGTTTATGGGTTCTGGAAGCATGTCTCTAACCTTGATCGCCTTGAGAGTCGTCGCTACATTGAAATGTTTTATGCTCTCAAGTACAAAAAGCTGGTGAGTTCTTCACCTAATATCAAATCCTCTCAAGAATTCCCCATCTAGCCTTAAATTTTTCACTCATCAAATTTGTGTTCACATTTTCAGGCTGATTCTGTTCCTCTTGCTGAGGAGTAGAGTGCAAGATCAAGTAAATAAAAAGAGGCAGAAGCAATCTGTTGGCTGAGAGTCATCATCAAGTTTTCCTTGGCGGTTTAGGAGAATAACTAAATATTGTGATTATATATGTTTTGGTTTTCTTTTTCTTTCAAGTTTTCAATTTCTATTCATCATTGGTGGTTGTGATTGGAAATGTTTGAACATGTGTTTCATCCCCATTCATCAATTGAAGTCAACTTTGCTGTCCAATTATATTTTGCGAATTTCTCACTATAACTATTACATGCTTCATGTTTGTATGATCCAATAGTAATTCCCAATTATTTATCTCATCATCTTTTCACAATATGAGCTCGATCAAGACTTACTTTAAGTGAGACCTCACTAAAAGAATTATAATGGTTTGAGCCTCTTGGTCTTGTGGATCAGGCAAAATATATCTTTGATAAGCCGACAAGATTATGCCGTTCTCTTTTTTGTTCTACGATTTTACCAGCAGTAAGTCGAGCAATTCCTACCATTTCATAGTCTTCAATTCTTCTTGAGAAAGAAAACTGATGCAAGTCATGTAGTATTGCATCAACTGATGCAATTTAAAAAGGAGCAAGTTTTCTTCCAAACCCCTATAAACATCTTGATTTAGTGGAGGGAAGAACCACAATAGGCCCCATTACTTTGTGCTACATTTTTTGTTTCTATCAGTTACGTGGTAAGACTTATTGAGTCAAGACAAAAGGATTTCTTTTCCTAATTAACATTTTAGGCTATGTTGCATCGACACTTCATACTAGTGAAGTGTCGGAGTCTCTGACACAACCAACACGTTGACACGCCTCCGACATGTATGTCGGAAAATGTTGATTTTTCCAATACCTCTCAACACTTTGACCGACACGCTACGTTACCAATTGTTACTTTAGAAAGAAAATAAATAAAACCCAAATCTAAACTATAGCAACCCAAAAAAAATTCAACTTCTTCTCTCCTTTCTGTTGCTTCTCTTTGGCCATTAATAAATGTGTATTAGTGAGAGTGAGGACTAGAGAAGAAGAAGAGGTGAAGCGGAGAGAGATATACTTTTGGGAAGAGTTGAATTAAGCAGAGAGAGAAGAGATTTTGGCTGGTAGGGGTTTATGTTTTTAGAGTATATGTTTGATGAATTTTTAATGCTATGATGTGTGAAGTATCATAAGTAGCTAGTTTATATCATTAGTTGGACATGGGAGCAGCCGAAACGCTGAGGAGGAGAGTGAATGATTTTAGTGTTTTAGGTTTATACTGTGTTTATTAAAAGAAAGAATTAAGATATTTTTTGTTAATAAATTAATGATAATTTATATTTTTAGTAATTCTTTTATGTATTAAAACTGTATAAATATATTAATTATTTATTATGTTCAAGACGTGTCGGATATTACGTTTTTAAGATTTATCATATCGGTCTATTGCGCTGTATTAGTGTCGGTGTCGTCGGTGTCGGTCCAACATGGTTTCTATCTATGGGATGTATTATTGCTGGAAGACTTTATTGCTGGTGTTTGATAAGCTTGTACTAGCTAGCCTAAATATAAACATGGATGAGTTGATGTGTATTAAACTAGTACAATTATTGATAGCTAAATAAAGAATTGATCCTTGATATCCATATGGGAGTGGGACGTAGTTAATTTTCATTTTCATTTTTTTAATGTTTTTTTTTTCATAGTCTCAGCACTTACATTCTAGCCTTATATATCAAGGATCTCATAATTCATATGCATGCGCAAGCAAAGCTCTAGTTGCGAAACAAACATGGGGATCAACTGTGGTGTTCCTCATCTCATCAAAAAAAAAAAAAACACAAACAAACAAACAAACTGTGGTGTTCCTCTTCCTTGCATTCTCTATGTTCTCCAGCTTTTTCTGTTGGTTCTCCATTTCAACACTTCTTTGGCAGCGAGATCCACTTATATTGTCCACATGGACAAGTCTCTGATGCCCAAGTTCTTCACTAGCCATCAACATTGGTATTCCTCCATTGTTGATTCCTTCAAAATTGAAACCCCAACCTCATCAACTAGCCACAGCTTCTCACCATCCCTTTTGTACAACTATGAGAATGCATTCCATGGTTTTTCTGCAGTTCTGTCCTTAGATGAACTCGAGACCCTCAAGAAGTCCCTCGGTTTTGTTTTAGCGTACGATGACAAAACTGTCACAATTGACACCACCCATACCAGTGACTTCCTCTCCCTCAGCCCTTCCACCGGCCTCTTGCCGGCCTCGAATTATGGAGAAGACATCATCATTGGTGTCATTTATACCGGTGTCTGGCCAGAGACTCAGAGAGCAATAGCTTCAAATACGATGGTTCCCAAGGTTCTGTATATTAAAAAAAAACATTCTTAAAGAAACAATGGGGGATTTAATACAAACTCATTTTTTTCCTGCCTTTAGCTTCATGATTTTTGTTCATGCTCCAATATGCTAACGTAGTAGAACCAGAGGGGTCGATTTACATTGTTCCCATATGCACAATATTTTTGATAGCCATCCCCATTGCTACACTCATCTTTTCACAATATGACCTCAAGACTTGTATACAATAAAATGATAAATACAATATAACAATTGTCATCTTTTCTTTGAATGCTGATATATAACTCCTTGACGCATCTATCAACCACAAAACTAAACCGCTTGTCTATTCTTGTCGAGTCAATTAGTTCACAATCATATCTCATACGAAGCAGGAACCTGTCCAACTCCAACAGCTTGGTTCTCTCAAAATGTTTCAAACAGCTTTCTACGAAGTCCATGAACAACTGCTTCCTGCGGTCATCGGATTCTCCCTCGTCATCGAAATATAAGAAGGGGACTCCCAAAGACCACACGCTTGCCCATCGTTTGGAAACAATGCTTGAGCGTATGGCTAGTTTAGTGGGAATGAGTCGGAAAATCTTTTCGACAATAAGGTCCGGAAGGTAAGGCAGCAACGTATCCGCGGCCATCGCCTTCCTTGGTATCGTCTTGCCTTTTGAGCCTTTTGTTATTAGGGTTTGCATTGCTACTCGGCACCATGTATATATCTGGATGAATCGAAAGGAAAGTAAAAGAAAACTCTAATCGTGTATACACCAATTTCTTTTGAAAAAAAAATCAATGAAACATTAAAGACCGATCGAATAACATTATATATGTTTGTCGTAATCAGCAGTTGATAGTAGTTGGTGAAATCAGAGCGATAACATTAAGATATATAACCCAGACATACCTCAATCTGAGTAAGCCTAGGCTTGATATCCTGGTTTCAGGATTTGAACTTTGTTTTCCTTCCTTCACGGATGCACTGTATAGATAGTGTGTTGTGACTAGTTACAGGAATCGAGTGAAGTTTCGATTGGTATTGGAATTCCGACTCCTTGTGAATGGGGAATTTGTATGTTGTCCTATGTTCAAGTGCGTAACTCTTTTAGAATTATTGTTGAGCTGCTAATCTATTGTTTTTCAATTTGGTAATGTTCATATTCTCTGACATGTTGCTAACCTGCTCTTTGAACAAAACTATTGGAAGCACAGTTGACAACCCTGAGTAATCAAACGGTTCAGAAAAATGACAAGACAAATCTGGTTGGTGGAGGAAACAACCAGGTAATTGTTGTCAAAAATATATCTAATGCTATCAATTCAGTAGTCTTGTTCAAGTTACAGAAAAATCACCATGGACTGGTATGATACTTTATGCAGGTCTTGGACAAACTCAAATATTTTTCAACTCCATAGAACGTTTTTACTTCAACACCATAGAATGTTGTTATTTTTCAAAATGTTTTCAATAGTTAGGTGAGCATTCTTTTAATCTATCCCTATTTGTGGCAACTTATATTAGAAAAAAACTGACTTTCCTGAGTTTATCTATTAGAATTGGAAGGAAAAATAAAGAGAAGTGATCATATCTCCCTTTGAATTCATGTATATATTCTAATGCAGGCATTTATGGTGGAGAAATATCATTTAGCCTATAAATGCAATAGATGAGGATAATGAACAAAGGTGCAAAAATGTCAATTAGAAAAAAATGTGACTGAATAATATGTTGACTGTGCTGGTGTTTTCTTACACACAAAGCAAGTACCAATACTTGTCTCAATCCTAGTCTGACAAATTGACTAATGTCACTAACTCACCGAAAATTATACAGCGCACCCGCGCACCCGTTCATCTCCGCCGTCTATTTTAAAAAAGTCAAAAGTCAGCGTCAAATGGACGGCGGAGATGGACGGGTGCGCTGAATACGCTCTCCTAACTCACTATATACAACCTGGACAAAATTTGAACGACCATCTTCTGTGTGTGTTTTCTTAGTGCTCAGGAGGGTTTGAAGAAGGCTGATCATTGTTGGTATTTGCATTTGTGTTGTTGTGAAGCTGCGTGAGATAATACTGGTATAAATCAGACCAAAAAGTATCATGGGGATTTCCTTGTATGTTGGCATGCAGTATCTGCTGGAAACCAAGGTGACCTGAGTCTTCAGGTTGAAAAACATCTTGCTGTGAAGGGTAAGGCGGCAATGCAGAGCCATCTTGGAGTACGGGGTTCCCTGCTGTAGAGGCTTCCTGGAGATGTTGACCCCAGTCTTCAGGTTGAAAAAAGTATTGTTGTGTAGGGAAAGACAGGACTGCTGACCCATCTGTAGGAAAACCTGTTTGGGTGTTGTCTTGCTGAAGAAATGGGGGGTTCCCTGGAGGTAGAGGATTTTGAATTGGATTTGTCGGCTGGTTGCTGTACAATATTTGCTGGAGAAGACCAGACTCGGACCAATCTGTAGGAAAACTCTTCATTACTGGCTGTCCTTCCATGTAACCCCCCACTACTCCAGCAGGCATATTCACAATGGAACCACTCACTACTTCAACACAATGGGTCATCTCCCCTGCTCCAACAAGCATATTCACCATGGAACCCAATGGATCTGCAAGCCTTTTCACAATGGAACAAGTCACTACTTCAACACAATGGCTCTTCGGCTCTGCCTCTCCCTGAATGGAACCCCCCCACTTCAATACAATGGGTTATCATCACTCCCTCTCCCTCAAGGGAACCCACCATTTCTTCAGCAAGACAACACCTAAACAGGTTTTGCTGAAGAAATGGGGGGTTCCCTTGAGGGAGAGGATTTTGAATTGGATTTATAGGCTGATTGCTGTACACTATTTGCTGGAAGACTAGACTCGGACCAATCTGTAGGAAAACCTGTTTGGGTGTTGTCTTGCTAAAGAAATGGGGGGGGGGGGGGGGGGGGGGGGTTCCCTTGAGGGAGAGGGAGTGATGATAACCCATTGTATTGAAGTGGGTGGTTCCATTCAGGGAGAGGCAGAGCCGAAGAGCCATTGTGTTGAAGTAGTGACTCGTTCCATTGTGAAAAGGCTTGCAGATCCATTGGGTTCCATGGTGAATATGCTTGTTGGGCAGGGGTGATCACCCATTGTGTTGAAGTAGTGAGTGGTTGCATTGTGAATATGCCTGCTGGAGTAGTGGGGGGTTACATGACAGCCAGTAATGAAGACCCACTCTGTGGAGGGGGAACAGTAAGGTTTTGATTCTGGGCTTCAGCTGGATAAAGGCTTAGAGCAGGTTCTCTGCCAGTGTGGAGCTTATACACTGTTCTCACCTTCGGCTGTGTACTGATCAAGGTAACGGTTTTACCAGGATTCTCTGCATGGTAAAACTTCTTCTTTCTTCCAATAACTGTATCTTCACTTCTGTGTGTTGGTTTCCATATTGAAGACCTTCTGCTTGTTTGATTAAAGAAGTCGATCTCCTGTTTTTCCTCGCTATAGCCTTCGGCTACTGAAGTTGAGAACAATTTTTGAAAATCAGATTATGGTTCTATATAATTCTTCATTTTTAGACATGCTGAGACCTTAGATGTGATCCTATTCCTGCCTTTGTATCTTTCTTTGCTCTATTTTTTGTTTTGATCAACAGACTTCAATAAAAATCCACAACTTCAACGCTCTCACAAGTCGAGCAACAGGATGCAAATGACTAGGGAAACCAGAACAACTAGAGAAGAAAAAGAAACAGAGCAATTAAGAGACACTTGACCTTAAATGCTAAACCCACGGGTTTTATGGTGTTTAAAGCTCAAGAATTCTCTGAGTTGAAGTTTTACATGGCAAAAATCGAAGAAGAGTGTGGACCCGGTTAAGAAACTACACCCACTTCCATAGATTACACAGGTTTTTACAATCAAAGAAATCAAGAAAGCTGCTGGCCTTGACAGAGAACCAGGTTTAGCATCCAAGAAAACGATCAAATCAAGTTTAACATTCTTCAAGAAAACGATCAAACAAGTTGAATATTCAAGAAAGATAGCAAACAGAATGAAAAACGTACTTGCGATGTCCAAAGGTGGATCAGCGAACACATCTCTCCGTGCAAAATCGTTCATTGGTAGATCTTGTCCTCGAATTCTGGGGACTAGGAAAGTCCGGATAAGCCTAGTATCAGTTGGACGGAAAATGTACCCTCAACCAAATTATACCCTCAGTCTCAAAAACCCAGAACCCAGAACAAAATGAAGATCCTTTTAGCCTTCCAAGACTTGAGCCTTCAAACATTGCCTGGAGATGTTTGAATTGGTGAGGCTCTTGATGATCTGCGAACCACAAAAGGGGGTCATGGCGAATGAGAATACTTGCGTTGATGGGTTTTTCGAGTTGGTGGAATTGGACTCTGAAAATGAAAAGGGTCTAAACCTCAAGGACCAAGTCCTGGGTTTAGGACTCCCATTTCTCATATGATGAGTAATTGGTTAGCAATGAATAAAAGGAATGGAGAATTAGCACCGAGTGAGAAGAAGAGGGTTTCAAAGTCTCCAAAGAGGAGGAGGAGGAGGACTCCGATGTTGCCGGGTGTGACCGGAATTTGGTTCAAGAAGGTACATTTTGGGCTGACGTTGTTGTGAGACTGTTGGTGAAGCATTGATGAAGGCTAATAATAGCGAGCACAGATTTGTGATTAGAATCAAGGCAGGGGTTTACAATGAGACTGTGGAAGTGTCAAGAGAAAAGGTTAATATAATGTTGGTTGGAGAAGGGATGAACAATACCTTAAGCACAGGGTCTCAATTCCCAAGAGTTTTGCAGATGGGTTTTTGCTTTCGCTACAGCTACTTTTAAGTACGTCACATTTTGCTTCTTTCTCTTTGTGTTGTGAAGTTTATTGATTCTATATGTTCTTGATGAGCGACGGTTTAATTCTGTGCAGCTGTAATTGGGAACAGGTTTTTGGCTAGGGACTTGACCGTAACCAATACAGCAGGTTTCATAAAAGTTTCAGGCAGTGGCTATGAGAGTGACCTCTAACTCCGCATTCTATCATTGCAATTAACTTCAGCTCATATCAGAACACACTTTATGCTATCTCACTCAGACAGTTCTATCACGAACGCATTATCGAAGGGACTACAGATTTCATATTTGGCAATGCGGCTGCGGTGTTCCAAAACTGTTTTTTGGTCAGCAAGTGATGATCACTGCACACAGGGGAGAACAGACCCGAACCAAAACACCGGCATTTTATTTCAGAATTGCACTATTGTGGCTGCGCCGGATTTCAGCATTGCTGAGAAGGAAAACTTCACAACCTTTTTGGGTAGGCCTTGGAGGAACTACTCAAGGACTATAGTGATGAAGAGCTACTCCGGATACACCCACATGGTTGGTCAAAGTGGGATGAGTATAGTAGAGCGGACACTGTTGAGTACATTGAGTACTTGAATTTTGGACCTGGATCAGACTTAAGGCATAGGGTCAAAATGGAAAGAACTGTACGGAAGACTGGAAGAGATTGCGGAACAGTTCTCCGTTGGGTTGTTCTAGCACGAAGCGGGTGAATGGCCATAGACTACAGGCATTCCACTCTTTCATGGTTCATAAGGAAGCCAGTGACTGAATCAGAAATTGGTGGTTCTATTCATTCAGTAACTTGGTTGAGAAAGAATAACTGTTACTTCTGTAAGAGCCATGGGGTAAAAACTTGGAACATTTCTTAGTAACATAGCAAGGCTAAACAGAAATGATCATGGGAATACACATTTCAGATTTTGCAATATGAGTTTTAATTTTTTTGTAGTACATTGATGTTTAAAGAGTCGTTTTAGAACATGAAGGCTTCGGATTATGAAAATATGACGTGTTTCCAGAAAATAGAGACTGAAGCTGTCTCTCAGTTACACCCATGCCATCTTCCCAGAAGTTGATCCGTAGTTAATATATACTTATGATCACATATGTAGAGTAAAATATATGCAGTTCCTTATACTGTTCCTTCCATATACACGTATAGTGATGAGGAGCACTCAAGGCGATCATATGGGCATGAAGATTGAAGACATGAGCTCATTTCCTAGTCACAGAATTTAAGATTGAAAAGAGAAGAATCAGAACTCAGAAAACTGGTCAGTTTTTGATAGTGGATCTCCCGATCCGACTGGGCCCACGCAACCTCGCGATTCGCGGCCCACTTTCTGTTTTAATTGGCGACCGAGTTTTAGCATTTTATTTTATTTTTATTTTTATTTTAAAAGGATGGACCTACGTCACCTCTAACCGCCTAGACGTACCCATTTTCCGACTAAGCCCGCGTACTGCCAATTCCGACTCTCTTTTTTTTTTCTTCTTTTCCTTGAACAAGGCTCTGCTTGACAGCCCTGGCAATCGAATCTCCGTTCCAACCCATCACCACCAGTATTCCATCACGACAAACAACCAACCCAGAAGATTAACAACATCAATACTTGAAAATCTTCAAGAACAGAACGCGCTCAAAGATTGCCCCGAGATGTTTCATCAAACACTTTATATCAACTTGGTGAAAGGCGTTGATGATCACTGCACAACACAAGGGTGGTCAAAGTGGGATAACAAGTATATATAGTACGTAGGGTGGACAATGTTGAGTTCATTGAGTATAGTAATTTTGGACCTGGATCATGTGCAAGGCATATAGGGTCAAACGGAGAGGGTACAGAAAAAAAAAATTGTCCTGAAAAGCTTGCAAATTAAACAGTAATCCGTCGGGTTGTTCTTGCACGAAGCAGGTGAATGGTGGTTAGAGACCACGGGCATTCCACTGTTTCATGGTTCATGAAGACAGTCCCTTGAACAGAAACTTAATTGGTAGAGAAAAACTTACCGTGACCTTCTGTAAAGAGCCGGCCTTGGGGTAAACATTGCACCATCAAGGATAGGTGTAGTACATTTCAGATTTTGGAGTTGCAAGAATTATCTTGAATTTTTAGTAGTAATGATATTTAAACAGTGGTTTAGAACTTGGAAGGGTTAGAAATATGTAACTACCATGCATACTTTCCGACTATATACTGAAGTTGCATGAATGCCTCTCAGTTACACCAAGGCCATCTTCCCTGAAATTTGATCTGTAGTTGATTTACTTTGATTCATACAATGGACACTCTCAACAAGAATACTCGTCCTCGACTTCTGGCTTATGGACTTTGTTATTACAGATTTACAGTAAAACCGACACATACACTATGCAGTTCCTTCTATATACACGTATGGTGACAGGAAGAAGCAAAATCAGTCAAAGTCAAGAGCACTTGAGATGATCATAGGGGCATCAAGATGGAAGACAGAGCTCATTTTCTAGTCACAGAATTTGCCTACCACCCTTGAGATTGTATGTATATACTCAGCCTTAGTGACCCTGAATGGGAGATCAAAAGCTACAATGAAGCGCTTCCATCTTTCAATTTCCTTTTCACCTCTGAATCCGGCCTTTCGTGCAAAATTTCATACTTGTTTCCCCATAACCCGAGGTTGTTCCTGGTTCCGGGGTTGGAACACCTAAAACCAGCCAAATGAGTAAGCAACAAGTCAACAATGAGACTGTCGCTGATGTTGCTCCCTTCAAAATGCGTCGGCATTGTCAATAGCATATTCACCAGTCTCTAGTATGATTATTCCTCAGTTGTACTTTCCAATGTCTTTGTAGGCAGAGGCACTGCCGGGTATAGAATTACTGCCAACAATAAAGCGAATGCAAAACCAGTTAGCCCACTAAATGGCTGGAATTGGTGTGTGCCAATAATCCAAAGGGGAGATTCAGCCCGGTAGGTTAGAAGACCACCCTTCTGTAAGATGAAACTTGAACCAATTATTCCTGCCCGCAACCCAATTGGAATAGCAAGGCTGCCTTGGTTTCTTTGCCGAGCACCTGCTAAACTCACAGAAAGCAGCCACAGTCCTGGTATTGCCCATAGAGACCTGAAATCCAATTAAAAGAAATTATGAGACTAAAGAAGACAAAAAGTCACAGAATGAAGAAGGCAATGAATGAAGTACAATGTATAAATCGCACCTTTGGCACAAAGCGAATACAAGTCCTGATAAAATTATAGATCGATGATATCCAAGATCTGCAGCAATTTCTTGGGGCAGCCAAGACCTGAAGAACAATTCTTCCACAATAGCAACACCTGTTGCTGTCATAATACTTTGACCAATCAGCGTAAGTACATGTCCATACACTGAGAGCAATTTCATGGCGTCCAAAGAAGATGGAGTAGAAGGCCAACAGATATTCACACAGCCAAGTAATGTATTTGCAGATTGTATTGACAAAACAAGCACCACTCCACCGATCAACCCCTTGAAAAAATCGAACAACTGCAAACAAGGAGGAAAAAGAAAAAAAAAATCATTTAACTGGCCGGACGTGAGGAACTGGTATAATCTTATTTTGTACGAAAGTAGTAAGATAGTAAGGATCAGTTATACGGTAGGGGACATAGTGGGTGCTGATTTCTGGAAACAGCTTTCATGAAACTAATTTAAAATCAAGAAGTAAAATCCAATACCAAGAATCATTGTGCCCTAAAATCTTTAATTTCCTGTATAAGAAACACTACTGTTCTGGTGTATATAATCTTAGTTACAAGCACATTGAGTATTGACTAATGTGAGAGTTGGACTAATGCTATTGGGAAAGATAGAGAGAGCTAAAGACAGATACAAGCTCAAGGACTCTTTGTTTAAACTTATTTAGAGGGTTGTAAGCATCAATATTAAGTCTGGATGTTGGGTTGTGATTTGGCTTCCCATCTAAACTCTATAGTTTACCAATCAAATTTAAAAGCCAACAGAAACTATCCAAATAAATATCATATCCAACTTAAATGTCATGGAAGAACCCATTATATCCCCATGTAAATTTTCCTGGACCCGTAAATTTATGACCGCTCCCATAATGCTATGCCAGACAAAAATTAAACAACATTGCTTTTTTTGCATAAAAAAAAAATACATATATATATTTGCTTTTCCCCCACACAGGCGTAAACATGAAAAAACAAGTTAAATCTTCAACTAGTCAGCTTATGAATGCACATGCATAACCCAGACCACATATAGAATTTGTCTCCAGAGTTTCAGCTAACCCATACCTTTGGCAATGACATCAAATCAAGGCCATATTCCGCAAGTGGATCTTCATATCCACGTATTCTTTTTCCCCATAATGTAACAAGTATCATAAATGCAGCATAGAGGCCAACAATGCATGCAAGATCAGCAATTCTGGAGGGGGTTTTAGTTGTCCAGCTTTGCATAAATGTTGGAAGTAGTGGAACAACTACTGGTGACCATAAAACAAGCGTCATACCAGCAAACCCAAGAATCCTAATGACAGAAAACCAGCACATAGGAGCATCAGTAAAACAATAATTCAGCTAAGAAGTCAACTCAACAACAGGTGCAATAGAGACCAGCGTATTCTTGAGCATATGATGCAACATGCAAATAGATAATTCCAGATTCGCAGTCAGTAATTTTACTACCATATTGACATGTTAGAGCAGCTTCTTCAACAAACTAACTTGTATTGAAATAATACGAAAAAGGAAAAGAGAACACCCAAAAAATTCTCTCTAAAGCAGATTAAAATAAGCATCAACTCAAACATTACCTCTGGATCAAGGGACGTTCAGATAGATGAAGAAATTGGATTAACTTGTCAGTCAAACTCATTGCACCACGCATACCACCCCAGAGCAAAGCAAGTTTGCCAACTAGCCTCAACATGCCACCCCTTTGTCCCATATCAACCAACATCGTGAGCAATCTGTTTTAACAGGAGTAACAAAATTAGTAAAAGACAGCAATAGCAAAATAAATCTGTGTACATTTCAAAATATTATGTGTACTAAGACCTTTCTTGATCCAGTCCACCATCGTGTCTCTTGGGTACGACAGGGGCAGCAACTGACATAGCTTTTTCAGCAAGGCTTGTGACAATGTTACTTTGGTGTTTGTCAGATGACTCTTCGTGATTGTCAGGCTCCATCTGACCATTACCGTTCATCTTGATGGACTCCAATGAACTCTCAGAAGTTTCATTACTTGTGATTGAATCCTGTATGTTTGTTCATATAGCCAGATTTAGTCAACTGGCTTCTGTCTTATAAAAAGGACAAAGTTTCATTACTTTTGTCTTCATAAAAAGGACATTCGCATAGAGACAAAGCTTATTTAGGAGGCAACGGGATAATACATGTACAACCCTATTAGGAGTTTTCACTTCAGTGGAAGAATAAAAGAAACATCATCAGGAAAAAGGCAAAGGGAAGTAATAGAAAATCAAAGCCACCCATTTTAAATATTATTATATTATGACGCCGAGCTATCTTATGGAAAGGGAAAATTTCTGCGTCTCAAAGAAGACAACACAGTGCATAGAACTACAGAGTTCAGCAGTATAGTAGAACCCAAAACTCAGTCTTGTATGGTCATCTATATAAATAAGAACTAAAAAAAAAATATTAAAAAAATGTTTCAAGAACTTAATGTTTACCTGGTGCTCTGCCAATAAAGCAGACGCCCCAATGGCAGCTGTAACAGCACCAACCATAACACTGTTGTTTAAACTCTTCAACTCTGAGTTTTCCTCTTTCCTATCAACCAAATCGTCCAACCTTGTATTATGATCAGATTTTTCATCAGGCATGTGGCTAATCGCTGTGACTCTAACCTTAGCCACATTTTCTCCAGAGACTTTGGCTCGATTAAACATTGGAGGTTCTATTTGACCACTATCACGCACCGTGGCAACAATGAAATATTTTCTGAGTGCAGCTAAACTTGAGCCTACTATAACACCAACTGGCACTACTCTTCTCAAGAAGCTAGTCTCTTGAACAGCAGATGATATGGCCTTGATAACATGCTCTCCATGAAGGGTACCGACTTTTTCTGAGCCAATACTATGGTATTCAACTTCCAAGCGTGGATCATAGGCATGTCCAACAGAAAGCGATACAGCAGTAGCCACTTGTTCCAAATCTTTGGTAAGATAGGGTTCCATTTTTTGTATGTCATCAGCACTTTGTCTGCGACCAACTTCGACCGTCAAACTATCCAATATAATATTTCTCACAAACTCCCCTAAGTCCTCTCTTTCATCTTCACCAATTTCAACCCTCTCCTCCGCATTATCCACTGCTTCATATTCTTTTATTGGCTCCTGATGCTTTTCTGTATCTAATATTACATAAGATGGCTCAATTACTTCATCAACAACAGCTTTATGTGCCTCAACCTTCTGAGCAGCTGCATCTCCAACAGAACTTCCAGCAGGTCCAGGTTGTTCCAAGAGTTTCCACGTACCTTCTTCTGGAAAATAGTCCAGCAATAGTGCAGCGGTTGAATCTAAATCTAGTGATTGAGCACGCACCTTTGAAAGAAGATAATTATGCACCCCACTAGAGATCGAAGTTATGCAAGGTGGTATTGAAGTTAAGCAAGGTGGTATGTTGTTTACACAATTGATACCAACCAACTGATCCCTTGTTTCTACTTTATCCTCACCTACATGGTTAACTCTGTCACTTCCCTGTGAACTGCTAATACTATTATTTCCATCAACTGATACAGGGCTTTGAGTATGCTTCTCTTCCAAGACATTTGATGCATCAGGCTGCTGGTCAATAGTATTCACATGGCCATCAGATACAGAAACATCACTTAATCCATCAGTATGTACACTCTGGTCTAACTTACTGGCTTCTGAATCTTCTTGACCATTTTTACCACTAAGCTGGTCCTTTACAGGTGCAGAATCACTTTTCTTCTCTTCATTTTCATGTTCAGAACTCTCCTCCAATTGAGTTATCATATTTTCTAAAACCCCAAAAACATTGTTAACTGCCATTTGAGTGGAATCATCCATCCCTGTTAAGGCATCAAATGCCTCCGAAACACTAAATGCAGGGGCACTAGGTGCAGGGGCACTAGGTGCAGGGACATTAGGTGCTGGGACATTTGGTGCCGGAGCATTAGGTGCCGGGGCATTAGAATCAGATGTACTAGACATATTTTGATCTATTACAGGCTGGGTATTCTTGTTATCCTTCTTCTGATTATCATTACCTTCCTCATCTTTTGTGTCTAATTGAGTTGCTCTACCATCTTGGTGTCTCTCGTCCTCAACAATTGCTCCCTCAGCAGAACCAGCAATTCCAGTGGAGTTGTTAGACTTTGTCTGCTCTGATCCCTTCTCACTATTGTTAAGATGTTCAGCGTCAGAACTTCCTGATTCAGTAGTATCCTTAATGACAGAAGCAGAAATATCACTTCCATCAGTGCTCAATGATTGATCAGTTGAAATTTTCGGTGATTGCTCCGTGGGAAGAGACTCTGATTCTAGTTCCCCAGGAGGCTTATTCGCAGCTGGTTGACTGTTGACAGAACTATCCAACAAATCATCAGACTTTTTCAACAGATCAGATGAATGATGGTCTTCATGTGCACCTTCTGAACTTGAAATTCCCTCGTCTTGGAATTTTGACTTTAAACCTGATGATATATCGGGGATTCGAGCTACACCCAGAAGCTGATCAAATTTTAGGTTTGGGCCTTGAGCATGTAAAACGCCAGATACAGCATCTGTTAGCTTCCCACGAACATCTTCCGGCACTGCATCTTGCAAAGCTTGCATTAGTGTGTCTCCTTTATCCACTGCTGCTAAGACCTGGGTACATATGCCACAAAAATGTCACACACTGTATAATTAAGGAAGAGTAGTATGACTTAATTCTTGTATAGGACTGGTATAGTAATGAGTCTGAACAATTCTCTTTCCTAACACTGAGGAGATAATAGAAAAGAGACCACAGAAATTCAGAAGATATGATATTTGAGATATAAATGGAACTTTACTATAAAATAAACATAGATGATCAGAGACCTTAATTAAAATCCGACATGAAAATTAATGTAATAGCAAATGTGAAACCACAGAATTAAGAAAATTTTAAAGCACCACCTTTTTCTTCTTTTCTTCAGTCAGAACATTCGGCATGGTAACATCAAGCATGTTCATAACAACTTGTGCTGTCTGTAACACTTGACCTCTTTCACCATCTGCAGGACCAACTTCCTCCTCATTGACCAACTCTGGATCATCAGAGTGAGTCTGATTCAGTGCACCATTTTCCACACCCTGCACTGTATGTTCAGCCTCTGACTTTCTATATGAATCCTTTTTAGATGCTAACCAGAAGCTAGCAGCAGTATCACTTTCTCCAAACATCTTTTTCGTAGTATTTTCCGTACATCCATTTAAAGAACCTGGCTGGCTCATGGTATATCCATTTGAAGAATCATTTTTGGATTTTAACCAGAAACTAGCAGCAGTGTCACGCCCTTCATGAGCTAATTCTCTTGAAGGCTCGAGAGGTATGTTCACATCTTTAAGAAGAGGGTGACGACCCTTCAAAAGGCCAAGCTCCACTGCTGTGAGCCACTGCACATCACCCTCATTCTCATCAGTATATTAGAGTGCAAAGTGAGACTCCATGGGCTTCTTTGATACTAAGGGAACATGGTGTGGTTAATATACCACTTGGAGAGAAAATAGATATTTATTACCTCAATAGTTAGGTGCTGGCACCAAGATAGAACAGATCTACAACCATCAATAGAACGACAAGGTAAGCAGGAGCACAAGAGTAGGCTTGTAAATGGATTTTCAGCTATTAAACTGCGTGGAATTGAGTATGGTGTTGCCAACTCATAGTCTTTCTGAAAGAAAAAAAAAAGGGGAATGAAATATGAATATATACGGTAAGGAAATATTATTGATCAAAGTTCAAAAGCATGGCATGAAGTTGAAAGCTACAGAACCTGTATAAATAAAACGGGAATCTTTACGTTCCCAACCACACTTCTTGTACTTGCTTTTGAATAAAAATCTTCGATGGCATCAAAACCATGAGATACCATGGAGATTGCTTTCTCAAATTCAAGAACAGATTTTGCCGAAAGAGCTTGCGCCACGTCAAAACCTTTTGCTTTTCCTTGAAACAGTTCCTACAAGGCATTATTACTAGCAATGAGGAACAATTTCTGTAAACTAATCGTCAACACAACTTGATGACACCACATCAAGCATTCTAAGTACCTATTTCTTCTATTCCATGATTGAAAGGTAAAGCATTGCTAAAAACAAAACACAAAGTTTATAAAGAAATACCTTGTTCGACCTCAGAATATCAATCAGTCCATCAGTGAGCTGCTGATCCCTGGCCATTTGATTAGGAGACGACTTGGTGGCCTCCACCAAATCAAAAGGATTGTCTATGCAGGTCACGGCTGTAAGCGGTGAGCTCTCCCCGATTTCAGCCAGGTACTTTGTCAACATGTTTGCGCCGTAAGCCCAGCCAACACCCACCAAAGTGGTCCCGGACCTCGCCTTATTGATGAAGAGCACAGCAGTGGAGACATCATCGCTATCAGCAGCAGAAAATAACCTACATAAAATTTAGTCCTACTGTCATCAAGTAATTCTCTCATTCCCTATCAATTCCAACACATTTGCATACTAACACAAGCAGCATTAACAATTTAATCTATGTAACACAAAACTCAAAGAGTCAAAGACAATGAGGCGTACCGCGGCGTGGTGAGAGGCGAACCAGCACAGCCCCTAGGGTTGATGACGATCGGAAAACATCCCCAGCCGAGAGCATCACACACAAACGACCTGACGTTTGGATCCATGCTACCCTGGGCGGTGCCAGGCACCAGAATCAAGGTGGTGTCCAATCCCTGCTCCTCTTCGAGGTCCAAACTCGCCGGCCAATCCAACGCCACCACTCCGCCGTCTTCCGTTCTCACACACAGTCTCTGATACTCCAATTTATCCGCAACACCACTCTCACTCTCACTACTGGAGAAAATCCTACCGGAATTCACCCTCATGAACTCGCCGCCTTCCTTCACCAGCGTCTTGTCCACCTCATCCAGCAGCCCTAACGAAATCGACGGACACCGCACCAGCACGGACCGGTTAAACGGCGTCGGACTCGTCAATAGCAGCCACTCCCCGATCACGATTTGTTCAGCCGAAGAAGAATTCGAGAAATTCGAGAGGAAAAGCGCGGCGCCGGAGACGAGGCCGACGGCCGGAGCGAGGAATGGGACCGAAATGGGGGAGGGGAGGTGCGAAACGAAGTCGTGGAAGGAGCTAGGGTTTCCGAGCTGGCAACGGAGAGTGAGGTTTTTGTGGTGGTGGTGGTGCTTGAGACGGCGGAGCCGGAAGACGCGGAACTCGCGGATCTGAAAAGCGTGGGGGGAAGGCGGGAAACTAGGGGAGAGGAGGCGGTGGTGGTTAGTTTGGGTGGGCATTTTTGTGAGGAGGAGATAGCGAATCAGAGATTGAGATTTGAGAGCGCGAAAGGTCTAGAGGGTGGAGAAGAGGGGAGTGGACGGTGGAGAACGAACCGGGTCGGGTGAATCCGGATTTGATTTGTCATTGATTTGAGGCGGGAGCGCTACCTGTTAGAAGGTGATTTGTTTGCCGACTTTACCCGGGAACGTATCCCCAACAACGGTCCATATTTTCCGTTACTTTTTGCGTGTTCTGTTTTGGCCGTGCATTTTATTTTTTTATAATATGGATTTTTTGGAAACAGATCGGTCCATTTCCAATGCAGAGAGAGCGACATGTACGGTTACACCGCCATACGAAAAATAAAACAAAAATAAAAATTATTAAATTCCCTCGTTTCGAATCGTTCGCGGTATCTCAAAGGCTTTTTAGACCTAAAGACTAATCTGTTGGGAGACCTCCGATAGGACATTGCAGCCTCTCATATGGCCACATTTATAATTTAGCAATTACATTAGGCACACCAACATTCGAAACAATGACTTGGGGTTTCTATATCATTAAGTTCTCACGGTGAAACTCAATGCATCCACTACACTGTTTAATGTGGTTTCATTATGTATTTCTTTAGTTATTGTTCTTGTGAAAAATATTAATTCGCGATAGATATTATAATAAAATACGACCATGAAAGATGATTTGCGGTATGTAACTTAGCAGCCTGAGGTAGCTTAAGTGAGATCATAAGTAAAAATGGGACAAATTAAAGGATTTTAATAAAATAAAAAAAAATTAATGTGGTGTAATAAAATATTGATTTTTAACTTATATCTTTAAGACCCATTTCTTAAATGTAGCTCAAATACTAGTGAGATCAACTCATGAAGTTTGATCCAATGGGTAAGTTCGATGAATGTGAGCTGGGACTGGTCCAATTAGAACAGAATTCAAACATTAGTTTGTGCAAATTGGACCAGAATTCAAACATTAGTTTGTGAAAAACAACTCTTGGGAAGAGCTTCTCGACGTAGCTCGATCAGAGTGTTTGCACACTTTGCCACCATAATTTGAACAAGAAAAAGTTACGAGGACAGTTAAAAAAAAATCTCATCCTTTCAAAAAATAAATAATCAAAACTTTTCGACCCGGAATTTTGATGGGCCCGGTAAATAATCAAGCCCGTGTGATTGCAAAAGGTCATACGGTCATACCCGTTTGGATGGGCTCGAAATTGTGAAAATATGGCCCTGGAAAGTTAAGAGATTTATGATTGCAAAAGAAATAAAAGCCCAACGGCGCAGCTGCGCGGGGTTTGCCGTTGAGTACCATCTCTCCAACTGTCCAAGTAACTCTCCAGCCGGCGTAAACAATCACACAATCAAAGGCTAAAAGCAATCCTATAGGGACAGATATAGTTACTATTTGCCCAATTACAGATGATCAGCAATTCAGGGTGGACTGGTGGTTCAGAACTTCAGATGATGGTGAAGGGGGGCTCTGGTTTTGATGTACGAAAGCGAAAACTGGAGGCTAGTATATATGCTACTGATGGAAAAAAATGGGTGTGAAGATGAAATGCATGCATGATGTTGAAGTGACCGAACACCGAAGTGCCTTGAGAAAGTGAAACTGATAAGGATCAGGAAAGTGAAGCTGATTCATTGAGACGACGTCTCGTGAGTAGATTGAGTACTGAAACCCTTCGAGGGCGCTGCCGACGTCCTTCACAAGATGGGAGCCTGTCAAAGCAGAAGTTGATGGACAAAACTATACGAACAAATAGAAAGCAGCCTGAGCAGGGTTGTGTTTGTGCATGTTATGCATGCACCCAAGAGATTTCACTTCGAGGTCCATTTTAGACAGTTACCAATCAACATCAAGTATTTCTGGGTCAGTACGTTATTAATTTCTTTACAACTGTGAAACCATGCCAGAGAAGTTGCCGGTCAATATCAGGTACGTACCTTACACCTTGTCTTCTGATCGATGCCAACGAAGGTGGATACTGGATGTTTAGGTTTGATGCATAATGTGGGTAGCTTAATTAATTAGCTAGCTTGATTTACAAATTACAAGGGAGCTACTTTTACCTTGTATATATATGCAGGCGTATATAAATCGATCTTAGGCCCTTTATTAGATTAGATTAATTTCCATCCATTTTCTTTCTGAATTTTCTGATCACACAGTCACATATACAGCAGAATCGTATGTTTGCATAATGAAGTTTCGCAAGTGTCTAGAGCAGTACATATTTAGTTCCTAGCTAGCTATAACGCATCTAGCTAGCACTACCAAAACAGGCATTTTAGCCGACGAAAAATTTTCGTCAGCCTGTTAAAAAAATTCGTCGGCTACAACCTTAGCCGACGAAGGTTCGTCGGCTATAGTGTCGTCGGGAAAGGGTCGTCTGTAATGACTTTAGCCGACGAGACAAAAAATTTCGTCGGCTATAGTCATACTATAGCCGACGAAATAATATCGTCTGCTATAGTCCAACCTTTAGCCGACGACATTATTTCGTCTGCTAAAGTATGAACTATAGCCGACGACATTATTCGTCGGTTATAGTCCATACCTTAGCCGACGACATTTTGTGTCGTCGGTTATCTTCCAAACTTTAGCCGACGAATAATTTAAAATATTCGTCGGCTAAAGTTTATAATAAAAAAATATAAAACATCTATGGCCGACGAAATATTGTGTTTTTCGTCAGCTTTAGAGGCATTTAGCCGACGAATTAAAGCTTATTTCGTCGGCTAAACTTTTTTTTTTTTTAAAAACTTTAGCCGACGAATTATGGCTTTTTTCGTCGGCTATAAGTGCATTCCAGTAAAAAAAAACCCCGAAATTTCTGAATTACCATTCCATGCAAGCTGCAAAAGACATATTTAACAATTTCATATAACCAACAACAAACACATAAAAGAATATATGAACTACATAAAAGTATCAATTTACATAAAAGTATATATCAACTACGTAAAGTCTATATCGTCTAAATTAAAGTCATCTTCTGGGGGCTGCTGCGGAGGTTGCGGCGGCTGGGGTAGCGGCATGGGCGGAGGCATGGGCGGAGGCGGAAGTCCCTGAATCTGGGCAGCTGCAAAGTCCTGCATGTACTGGATCATCTGCTGCTGCTGGGCCTGCTGGATGGCATGTAACTCGGCAACATAGGCTGCCTGCGCGGCATTAAAGGCTGTCTGCGAGGCAATATAGGCTGCCTGCGAGGCTGCCTGAGCAGCTTGAGCAGCTTGCTGTTCTCGTAGTCTCTGAACTTCCGACTCTAGCTGAGTCGTCCTGTTGATCGTGGACGTGGTGCAGCTACTGATCGAGGTTGCCTTTCGTTGAAATCCTGGAGTGGTCTTCAGGACCCCCTCGCCTCTCTTTCCTAGACCTCGGTAGTAGAAGTTGTTTTCTCTCGGTGGGAAGGCTGTGCCCATGATCCTCGCCCCAATCGTCGGATCCGAATTGTCGATCCGGGACATGGCTTCGGACATCTCGGAATCCTGCGTGTCCGGCCATGCCTCCCTCACTAAGGTACTCAGGACCTCGTCACTAGCCTCCCTCACCCTCGCCTATATGGATAGGAAAAAAATTATTAATTAAATTTTTTACATAAATTGAAAAATTTAAAAACGTAAAGTGACTTACAATATCCTCCTGGGAGTCAGGATATGCCTTCTCGTACGTATAGACGTAGGGGTTGACTTCTGGATGTTCCTTGGCCGCCTCGTCCATGAAGACACCGAACGGTCTAGAACCGGCATGATGGTTCCTTGTGTTACGTTGCCGGTTCTGAGCGTTCACCCGGGAAACCGCCTTCAAAGAAAAAAGTAAACTATTAGTAGAATATTTTAAAACGCACGTACTTATTTTTAAATTAACTAACTAATTTATTTAAATACCTGTTTACGAGGGTTGTTGAATTCTGATGTCAGAAGCCAACGCCACTCGTACTCCCTGTACTGGAACTCAGTAGGGGTACCAGAACGTGCGTTCCCGTGCTTAGTCTAATGGGTCCGCAGCTCGTTCTTCCACTCCTTGTACCTACAGATACAACAAAAATATTAGAAATATTATTAATATCACATACAAAATTGTTTTTCATTAACTTCCCAACGTACCTTCCCCCATGCACAACGTCGGCCCAGCTGTCCCTCAGGTGCTCGGGAACCTCAAACCACACCTGCATTTAACCGATTATTATTAGTTTAGCTATTCGAGAAATCAACAATTTAATACATAATATTATTTTGTAAACTCACCGACGTCGCGTTGTGGACCATGTCCTTAATCTCCTGCGGGACCTCGCCCCAGTCGGACCACAACATAGGGACTCTATCCCTAATGAGAGCACCCACGCGGCCGGAGTACATCCTCGACTTCCCGCCCGATACTGCGTGGCCATCCCCGTCAGTATCGATGGGGATCCTCCCCATGGTACTCACCATATTCTCGAGAGCTTTCCCTGTGACGGGGCCTCTCTTCTTCTTTGTGCCTATGACATGATTCGGTCAAATTGATTATTAAAATATATATGACCCTTTAAAAGTAATCATGCATCACTGATTACCTGAGGAGCTCGCAACGGATTCCGGCTCTGTCGCCGATGATGATACCCTCGCAGAAATAAGAAGCGTATCAAAAGGCAGGAACCGGTACGCCGCTGATGGAGCCACTGGTGGGGGCAGTGGATAAATCGGCGTCCCTGAGCCATCGACTACAGGTATCGCCGGTATCATCCGCGGAAGGAACAGATGAGGCGGCGGCATCTGTACCCCAGATGACCCACTATCCGAAGAAGTAGGACCCGGAGTGGGCGCCCGGTGTATCTCGGGCATACGAGGTGCAGACACCTCCGTCAAGGGCCTCGGGGAACGAGGGACGGCCGCCTGCCTCGATGAAAGGGGCACCTCCGGCGCCGTCTCCAGAAGGCTCACACGTCTGGCTGTCATGTGGCCCTGAAACGTCGTTTGAGGGTTGCTAGAGGTTCCCTCAGACGATTCGGACCTTTGGCCCTTCGAACTCTTCTTCGATCGAAAAAAGCCGCTCATCCTATTTAAAATATTAATCAAAGGCTTTAGATTATTTTGTCTTTGTTTTATAAAAAATTATACATTTTTAAAATTATACTTATTCAATAAATAGATACACATACCAATATATATATAGATATACATATATATTTTACTTACATAACAATATTATATATATTATGCTCATCATAAATTAACTAACATATCGTAAAACTAAATTCGAAATCAAAAATAAATTAACACATATATTCAAAAATAAACACATATATTCAAAAATAAACACATAAACTAACATAATTAAATTAACACAAATTAAATTAACACAAATTTAATTAACACAAATTAAATTAACAAAAATTAAATTACAAGTTTTATTCCTTTCTTCAACTTCGCGTTTTCATCCCGATTCTCTAGTTAATCTAGTGTTAAATTTTTAATGGGCTTGTAGTGCTTCAGGTTGTCCATTTTTGGGCTCGGTCAACTTTTTTTATTATCCTTGAAAAGATGAGGCAAAGGTCCTCTTGAAGGAGGAGGATACAAGATTAGTTTGGTAAATACAAGTGGATTGAGTAATGTTCATAACGTTATTAATTGCATTTATTCAAATATTGTCAACAACAAAGCATCCATGTTCTTCCACGGATCAAAAGTTCGAAACATAATTAATATTCATATAGGAAACAAATCCATTGCCATATATATTTGAGGGACATGACCAAATATAATCCAAATAAATACGGAAAATGAAAACAACAATTCATGGACATGACCAAATATAATCCAAATATAATCCAAATAATCCAAATAATATGAAATGATACTAACAGTCATGATAATTAAAATTATAACAAAACAATTTTAGAGGGTTAATATATAAACACACATACCAATCATGATAATTGAAATGATACTAACGGCCATATATTGTATTTTAACTAACAGAAATGATACTAACAAGCTAGTTAACATACCAATTTAGAGGGTTCATATCAATTTTGATGGTTATATATAAACACACATACCAATATAGAACGAGTAGATGTTAACATACCAATATAGAACGAGTAGATGTTACCTGCAATCGGGTGAGAGTTGAGAAACGGCAAAAATGAGGGAGGAGGAGAGAGGAGACCGGGATGGAGGAGGCTAGGGTTGAAAAACTGCAGAAATGAGGGAGGAGGCTAGGGTTCGCAATTAAAACCCGAGGACTTTAGCCGACGAAATAATTTGTTCGTCGGCTAAAGATTAAAATTTCGTCGGCTATACATATATTCGTCGGCTAAACATTTGAAATTCGTCGGCTAAACCTTTGAAATTCGTCGGCTAAACCTTTGAAATTCGTCGGCTAAACCTTTATACATTTGGCATGTTGTGATCGTGATGATCAAACTTGAGAAACACAAATCCAGCCGTCAGATCTGACCATCATGATAAAATACATGTATGGGAAAAAATTCAACTTGATCCGAAATGAATAAGAGCTCGATCCGGACGGTCAATCTCGTAAGTCAAACCCCTAAACGCACGGAAAATGTCGTTCGACCGTCTAAATTACGTATTTTGGCCGGACCTCTAACTGAAAATAGTTTTAAACCGATGACACGCAACAAGTCGTATAAAAATTTTACGCAAAATAACCACCGAACCCGGGGCTACCCATAGGGAGAAAGAATGGAAAATTGCATTGACCGCAACTATCGGCACCGAGACATGACCGGAATACCGTGATTTTTCAACCGTAGACGTATTTCACCATTCTAATCATGTCTTATTTCACGACTTTTTTACGTTTGAAGGATCTACGTATAGTTTGTTTTTGAAACGGAACATTTACATAACACTTGGTAAACAAGTTATACAACATTAGTACACATGTTGTGATCGTGATGATCAAACTTGAGAAACACAAATCCAGCCGTCAGATCTGGCCATCATGATTAAATACATGTATGAGAAAAAAATCAACTTGATCCGAAAAGAATAAGGGCTCGATCCGGACAGTCAATCTCGTAAGTCAAACCCCTAAACGCACGGAAAAGATCGTTCGACCGTCTAAATTACGTATTTTGGCCGGACCTCCAACTGAAAATAGTTTTAAACCGATGACACGCAACAAGTCGTATAAAAATTTTACTCAAAATAACCACCGAACATAGGGCTATAGTAGGTAATAGAAATATTTTAGGGTTTAGCCGACGAATACCCAAACATATTCGTCGGCTATAGTATGTAATTAAAAAAATTAAAAAAATAACTATAGCCGACGAATTATTAGGTTATTCGTCTGCAAAAACCATATTAGCCGACGAATTACAGTGTATTTCGTCGGCTAAAGTGAGTAATTAAAAAAATAAAAAACAAGTTTAGCCGACGAAATTAAGGCTTTTTTCGTCGGCTAAGAAAGGTTAGCCGACGAATCACAGTTTATTTCGTCGGCTAAAGTGTGTAATAAAAATAAATAAAAAACATCTAAGGCCGACGAATTAAGGCTTTTTTCGTCGGCAAAAAACATCTTAGCCGACGAATTATAGTATATTTCGTCGGCTAAAGTAAAAAAACATGGAAAAAAAAACAGACGATATTCATAAACCATACATTAAAAAAACCCTGTTCATCATGTATCACCAAAATTCATATAAAATAACTGAAATATGAATTCAACATGTGTAAAATATAAAGGAAAAAGTCTTTGAAAAATTATACAAATTAATCGGAATCATACATTAAAACTAAGGCTCGTAATCGGAATCATCCGATGAGTCTTCTTCGGTGTCAGAATTAATTTCTGGTAATATATGTATTTCCTCATCGCCAGAGTCTTCGTCTGACTCTTGATTTGGATCAACATCAACAAGTCTTGGCTCTTCATCACGAATTCGCACCGAACGACCCGCTTTAAAATTATTAAGGCGAATGGTAGAGGAGTTAGGAATACCTATTGCGTTGGGCTCTTGATACGCAACATCTTCTTCCTCGTCTTCGGCCTCTCCAAGTGTAGCCGCCCGATAAATGTTTCGAGGGTGCACAAGGTTGACTACTTTCCACGCGTCACCCTTAGCAAGGTCATCAAGATAAAACACTTGTTTTACCGATGTGGCAAAAACGAAGGGGTCATCCTCGTAAGAACTTGTAGCAGTGTTCACCGATAATATTCCGTACTGATCGGTCTTCATGCTCTGTGGCCTAGTATCAAACCATCTACACTTGAAGAGGTGCACTGTCATGCCTTCACCGTAAACGAGTTCCACCACTGAATCAAGAACACCGTAATAGTCAACTCCATTCCGCCCACCATGTGCCATGACCCCAGAATTCTGTGTTCTCTTTCTGCTGTCTTTTTGTTCGCATATAAATTGCACGCCATTCACCTTGCACATCGGATAAACTCTTGAGACAATCGGCTTCATGGCTAGAAGTCTTAGTTCGTGCGACCAATTTGGGTGACCATCAGATTGAATATGGTTCATCTGCAACCAACCATCTCAACTGTAAATACGGATAATTATGCAATAAACATAAACCCGTAGAGAAAAATTAAATTACGTACCCAACCGCCAAAATAATCTGCGAACTCCCTGTTGTGGTACTCGAGATCACCTTGAATGTTGGGATGATTGAGATGGATGTCTTTCCAGTATTCAACTTCTGGACAGTTAATCAATACCCACCAGTGGGCAATGACTAGCTCATGTGGTTGCAACTTGTAGGAGTTTGGCAAAATTCCATACACTTCAACATCACTAGAGACTATGGAAAGATTGAACTTCGGTACATCTACCGGCATGGTTTGAGGAGTTTCCTTCAACGCTCCTAAATACAACTTCATGTAGGTGACGCACTCGTGCGCAATATATGCTTCAGCTATACATCCTTCAGGAGCGGATTTATTAGCCACATAATCTTTGTAGTCTCCAAGTTGCCTGTAAATCAAGTTGCAAAATGTTATGATTATTGAACATGTATATGTATTGAGGAATTCATGAAAGTAAAAAACGTACCTTTCCATGGGATACATCCAAGTGTAGTGTACTGGACCGGTAAGCAACAATTGCTCGGGAAGATGGATCATCAGGTGAGGCATGATGTCAAAAAAATTTGGAGGAAATATCCTCTTAAATTTACACATGATATAAATGATGTCCATTTGCATTTCCCGGAGGTCACATCGAGACACTTCCCGTGTGCATAACTTCTGGAAAAACCTTCCCAACGCTACTAACGGCTCCACCACCTGACGGGGAAGGAAAGGTCGAATGAAAACAGGGAAGAGACGTTGTAGCAGGATATGACAGTCATGACTCTTCAACCCGTACATCTTATTGTCCCGGAAATTCACACACCGGGCAATATTTCCTGCATAGCCTGAAGGATACTTCACACAACTCATCCACCTGAAAATTATGTTCTTCTGGTGTGGCTTCACGGTGTAAGGAGCTTGAGGCATTTTTTTCTTCCCTTCTTTCAACCACAAATGTCTTCTTATTCCGCATTTTTTTAGATCAATGCGTGCCTTAGGACCGTCTTTCGTCTTTCCCTCCAAGTTCAGCACTGTGCCCACCACACTGTCGCAAACATTCTTTTCTATGTGCATCACATCCAGGTAGTGCCTGATCAACAACTTACTCCAGTATGGGAGTTCCCAGAATATGCTCTTATGTGTCCAGAATTTGTACCTGTCGGGTCTTTCAGGTATTGCCGACACAATGTTGGGATGATTGCTGAGCTGCCCAAAATCGTACTCATTAAGCACCGCTAAAATGTCTTCCCCCGTCCATCTTCTGAGAGGCACGCCGTGTTCTACGGTCTCATCAAATGCCTTGTCACCGAACCGCCATTCGTGATCATATGGAAGAAAAGCACGGTGACCCAATCTGCATATCTTGTTGCAATGACTGCTGCTCCTCTCATCGCTAAGGCACTCTGGACAAGCCTTGTATCCCCTAACAACGTTGCCCGACAACATCCCACGGGCAGGAAAATCACTGATGGTGCCAACAACCATGACATGCATCTGGAACATCTCGTGCGTGTACTTGTCATAAGTGGGATGACCAACGTCCCACAAAAATTTAAGCTCTTCAATCAAAGGTCTCAAGTACACATCGAGACACTTCCCCGGATACCCGGGCCCCAGAATCAACAAACTCAACATATTGTATTCCTTCTTCATGCACATCCATGGGGGAAGGTTGTACGGTACCAAAATCACCGGCCATATACTGTATTGCAGACTCATGTTCCCAAAAGGGTTGAACTCGTCGGATGAGAGCCCGAGCCTCACATTTCAGACCTCTGACGCAAATTGAGGAAACTCCCTGTCTATATGCTTCCAAGCCTCCCCGTCAGCAGGGTGTATAAGGGTATCTTCGTCATGCAATTCCCTATCAGCGTGTCATCTCATCGCTTCGGCCGTGTGTGAAGACATGTACAACCGCTCCAACCTATCCGTCAAAGGGAAATACCGAAGTACCTTTACAGGTTTCCTGTTGCCTGCAGGAGTCAGCTTATATCTGTCAGTGTGACATACCGGACATGCGTCAAGGCCACCAAGGTCATTCCCTTCTGGATCTTTACCCCAAAAGAGAACGCAGTCATATCTGCATGCATGGATCTTGATGTTGGAAAGCCCAAGATCTTTCAGGATACATCGGACCTTCCGATGAGTGGTAGGAAGACGATGACCGTTGGGCAGCATCGAAGCAGTGTACTGTAGATACTCATCAACAGCCTTCACGGTCGATTTTGTCTCAACTTTAATCCTCATTACGTCCATCACACTTTCAAGAACGGTCTTCTGACAACCGGGGTACAGAGGGGTCTGTTGGAAAGCAAGCAGTTTGTTGTACTTTTCAATACCAGCAGTGTTCACAGCTCTAGGGAATGGCTGCACCGGGTCAGGCATATACTGTCCTTGAACGCATACACCGCTCTCATAAGGAAACATGTCGTTGATGAATGTCGTTGTTGGATCGTTGGATGTACTAGCACTGCCCGTCTCGGAAAATTGGCCATGATCATGCGGACCCCCTGATGATGTTTCACCGTGATATAACCAACATGTGTACTTCTCCCAAAACCCGTTACTCCTCAAGTGCTGCCATACTTTGTCAATGGGAAATCGATACATATCGCTGCGACACTGACATTTCGTGCACGGGCAATAGAAACTTGTATTCCCGTTAGCATTATCCATCGCATATTCTAGAAAACTCATAACTCCTGCACCGTATCTTTTGTCCCATTTTGGAAGCGAAACCCAACTCTTATCCATATCCTGAAAATATAACAAAATATATATATATTTATAACGCTGCTAGCTAATTATTAATAAAATTTTATGTCATATATAAAATCTCAATTCATTTAGTATATATATATTCTACGTACGTACTACAACTAATTAATTACAAAATTATCATGAACTCATATATATCATCAACAACTTCATACCATATCAACACAATAATATTATAAATTAATATTAACATATATATATATATCTACTATTTATTAACAACAAATTAATTCATATATATTATCACACGCATACATACAGTTCTCTTTCAGAACGGTAGGGAAGATAATCTAGAGAAAAGATTTCAAATGTTGGCATTTGAAATGTTCTTATGTATATCAGTATATGTACCAAGGTCAATGGTGTTAAGATTCATGGATTATTGAAGAGAAATGCAAAAAAGTAAAGAAAAAATGCTGGAAAGCTTGAAGATTACATTGACTGTTTTTGATAATCGGAGAATGAGGTTATATGCAACAACTACATATAGGTTTTGTAGATGTAAATGACGTAACGACCTTTGCGACATAATTGCTATAAATCTAACCTACAGTTAACAAACCATACATTGTTTTTGTTCGTTTACAAATAAAGACGTACGTAATTTCACTGTGTAAGTTTGTTGTAATCACATATACCTCGACCACACCTAGTGTACACTTCACTCAGATATAGCAAACCAATCATTTTTGACGCTTTCTCTCTCGCGCGCTACACGACTTCACCTCAGTAGTAGTTCTCTTATAGTAACTAGCTCGGGTTCCGGCAGATATGTAGTTATATACTCAGAGTGATCTGACTCCGAGCAATAAGACGGGGTTGAAAGACCATAGATGCCACCGGAGCCACCGAAGTCTCAAGAACGAAGAAGACAACGCTACTGTCGCAGAAGAAGACGGCCGCTTTTCGCGGCTTTTTTCATGTAACAGGATGCCCCCATAATCCCAATCATTCCTGCCACTGATTTTGTTGTCTTTTGGTGGATGGACATGCAGCATCGATCTCAGAGAGCCTGAGGGTATTTTAGTCATTCTGTCCATGTCAGATAGCCGGAGCTAAAAAACCAGCCCACGTGGGTGGAGGCTTGTCAAATCCGATTTGGCCTCCTGAACGGACCCCCACCCCCCCCCCCCCCCCCCACCCCCCCCCCCCCCCACCCCCGCGGCCCTCCACGACGCCATGTGATGCTTGGAATTTTTGTCTCCGAAAACCCTTTTCCGAATTCATGCACGAGCCTCCTTCATGTATCAATTAAGAAATTTCAAGAAAAATTCACCCAAAAAGAAAAAGAAAAAAATCAAGAAAAATTCCGGTATATGTTTATTCGAAGAGTTAATTTTCACTTGTCGATTATATATAGACACACGATATCATGTGAATGGTTAGATCATGCATGTCTGATTGAGGAAGTCTTCAACCCTCGGCGAAAGGAAGTGTAGATAATCAGACAATCCCCATCTTTGATCTGTCTAGCTTGTAGGTATGTGTTTGGCTCTAACCCAGAAAAAGAAAAGGAAACAGATCAATGTGAAGCCAAATGATGAAGGAGTTGAATAAGAGACCGAGAGGGTAGCAAACACTACCAGAAAATGAGTCTTGGGCGACGAAACAAAAAAAACCGGACGACGATTTTTTTTTTCGTCGCCTAATAGGGAACTTAGGCGACGATTTTTTTTCGTCGCCTAAGGAAAAAAATCGTCGCCTAAGTTTACTCTTAGGTGACCAAAAAAAAAATCGTCGCTTAAAAATAAATTTCGTCGGCCAAAATATAAACTAGGGCGACGAAACAGTATTTCGTCGCCTAAGATATTTATATCGTCGCCTAAGTTTTTTATCATTAGGCGACGAAACTCAAATATTTCGTCGCCCAAGATTCTTCTATATATTGGGAGGCCGGGATAGAAGAATGAGAACTTTGAAAATTTGAAACATAAATTTCTATACTTCTTCAAATCGTTCGATGTTGTGGAAATCTGTCCATACATAGTTTGTGGAGCTACTCCCAGGTACGTACATATGCATATGCATATATATATATATATGCATATATATATATATATTGATTTTTAGTTTTATTTGAGTTGAATTAATGATATATATATATATATGCATAGAGTTTGTTCCAAGCTGAGTAATGGGTCGTTCTGTCATAGATATGGTTCACAGGTTTGTTTAACTGGATCTCAAGATCACAAACTGACAACTCTTCTCGGTGAAGGGTCGATAGGGGTTCGCCTCCGTGATCACAAACGAGTCATGCCTGGTTCCTGTAGGGGGTTCGCCCTCCGTGACATTGACACTTGCCTTATGAAACCACGGAATCTGCTCGAACTAGATATATATAATTAATATTAGTATGTTGTATTACATTAATATATATATATATATATATATAAAAGATATGTTTATTAAATATTGATATAGATATATGTGCTATTTTCAGGATATGGATAAGAGTTGGATTTCTCTTCCAAGATATCACAGAAAATATGCTGAAGGAGTTTGGGATTTTATGCAATATGCGCAGGCCAATGTTGACGGGAGTGGCATGTTCTATTGCCCGTGCAAGATGTGTAAGTGTCGCAGTGATATGCATCGATTTCCGTTTGATACAGTATGGGACCACCTGAAGAGTAACGGATTCTGGGAACGTTACACATGTTGGATATATCACGGTGAAACCTCATCACGCCCGCATGATCATGGACAGTTTTATCAGACGGACAGTACATCCAACGATCCAACAACGGCCTTCATCAACGACATGTTTCCTCATGACAGCGGTGTATGCCCTGAACGACAGCACATTCCGCAGGCGCCGATGCAGGCCGTCCCTAGAGGTGTCAACACTGCCGGTATAGCCAAGTACAACAGACTTATTGCTTTCCAACAGACCCCTATGTGCCCAGGTCATGAGAAGACCGTTCTTCAGTGTGTGATGGAGGTGATGCATATCAAGGTTTACACAAAATCGACCGTGACGGCTGGTGATAGGTATCTACAGTACGCTGCTTCGCTCCTGCCCGACGGTCATCGTCATCCCACCACGCATCATAAGGTCCGTCGTATCTTGAGAGATCTCGGGCTTTCCTACATCAAGATCCATGCATGCAGATATGACTGCGTTCTATTCTGGGGTAAAGATGCAGACGGTAATGACCTTGAAGGCCTTCATCGTTGTCCGGTATGTGGGACCGACAGGTATAAACGGACTCCCGCAGGCAACAGGAAACCTGTTAAGGTACTTCGCTATTTCCCGTTGAGGGATAAGCTGGAGCGGTTGTACATGTCTTCAAAGACGGCCGAAGCTATGAGATGGCACGCTGTGAGGGAGGTGCATGACGAAGACCTCATGGTACACCCTGCTGACGGGGAGGCGTGGAAGCATATAGACAGAGAGTTTCCTCATTTTGCTTCAGAGGTGAGGAATGTGAATGGGGTAGAGTTTATCCCACTTGCACAGTGAATGGCGTCAAATTTGTATCTGAAGAGAGAGACAACAGACGAAGAACACAGAATTCTGGGGTGATGGCGAAAGGTCATGGCCTTGATTATTACGGTGTTCTCCATTCAGTGGTCGAACTGGTTTATGCGGAAGGCATGAAAGTGCATTTGTTCAAGTGTAGATGGTTTGATACAGGCGCACAGAGCATGAAGATGGATCAGTACGGCAATTTATCGGTCAACACTGCTACAAGCGCCTACGAAGATGACCCGTTTGTTTTTGCGACATCGGTAAAACAAGTGTTTTATCTTGATGACCTTGCCAAAGGTGACGCGTGGAAAATAGCGAACATTGTGCATCCTCGAAACATTTACCGGGCGGCTACACTTGGAGTGACCATTCCAGGGCCAGAGGATGATGCGTATCAGGAGCCGAACGCAGTAGGTATTCATGATGTAGCTACTATTCGCGAAAATAATGTTAAACATGGTCGAGTGCTCAGAATTCGTGACGAAGATTCAACCTTTATTGATGTTGATCCAAATGAAGAAACAAATGACGACTCTGACGACGAATTAAGGCATAGATTACCAGATATTAATTCCGATACCGAAGAAGACTCATCGGATGACTCAGATTACGAGCCTTAATTAGCTTAGTTATAATTGAGCCTTAGCTTTGTAATTGTTGTCCAAATTAATATAAAGATATGCGGTCAAATTGTTGTCCAAACCCCTTAAAAGAATATGTTTGTACTAAAAGAATATGTTTGTACTAAAATAAATAAAGCATTTAATAAATTTCATTGTAGAAGATTTTTTATTTTTACTCTTGGGCGACGAATTTAATAAAATTCGTCGCCCAAGTATTATTTTGGCCGACGAATTACCATATTTTCGTCGGCCAAGATAATCCGAATAATTAAAATAAAATAAAACACATTTAAATTTCATTGTAGAGGATTTTTTATTTTTACTCTTGGCCGACGAATTGAATAAAAATCGTCGCCCAAGTATTATCTTGGCCGACGAATTACCCTTTTTTCGTCGGCCAAGATAATCCGAATAATTAAAATAAAATAAAACACATTTAAATTTCTTTTGAATAATTAAAATAAATATCCCGGGTATTTATTTTTTACCAAATTTTTAGGGTCCCGTAAAAGTCTCGTCAAATTTTTAGGGTCCCGATCACCAAACTCACGTTATATGTACTAATGTTGTATAACTTTTTTATATAAGTGTTGAGTTTAAGTGTCGTTTTGAAGACAACGTATACGTAGAGGCCTCAAACGCAAAAAAGTCGTGAAATAAGATATGACCGGAACGGTGAAATACGTCAACCCGTGAAAAATGAAGATATTCTGGTAAAATTTCGGTGCCGGTTGTTCCGGTTAACGAAATTCTCTTATTTCTACCTAGTGGTAGCTCTATCCCGGGTATTTATTTTTTACCAAATTTTTAGGGTCCCGTAAAAGTCTCGTCGATTGGAAACTATTCTCAGTTGAAGGTCCGGCCAGATTACGTGATTTGGAGGGTCAAATCGCCGTTTCCGTTTGTTTAGGGGTTTGACCGCGCCGATTGACCGGACGGATCGAGCCCTTATCGTTGTCAGATGAAGCTGAATTTTTTCCCACCTACGTAAATCGTTATGCTGGTCATATCTGACGGTAGGTTTTCAGTTCCTCTTCTCCGATCACCAAACTCATGTTATATGTACTAATGTTGTATAACTTTTTTATATAAGTGTTGAGTTTAAGTGTCGTTTTGAAGACAACGTATACGTAGAGGCCTCAAACGCAAAAAAGTCGTGAAATAAGATATGACCGGAACGGTGAAATACGTCAACCTGTGAAAAATGAAGATATTCCGGTAAAATTTCGGTGCCGGTTGTTCCGGTTAACGAAATTCTCTTATTTCTACCTAGTGGTAGCCCTATCCCGGGTATTTATTTTTTACCAAATTTTTAGGGTCCCGTAAAAGTCTCGTCGATTGGAAACTATTCTTAGTTGAAGGTCCGGCCAGATTACGTGATTTGGAGGGTCGAATAGCCGTTTCCGTCCGTTTACGGGTTTGACCGCGCTGATTGACCGGACGGATCAAGCTTTTATCGTTGTCAGATGGAGCTGAATTTTTTCCCACCCACGTAATTTGTTATGCTGGTCATATCTGACGGTGGGTTTTCAGTTCCTCTTCTCCGATCACCAAAATCACGATATTCTGAATTTTATGATAGAAATCTTGGCCGACGATTTTCTTCATCTTGGGCGACGACATTTATAGTGAAGAACATCGTCGCCCAAGTAGACTATCTTGGGCGATGAGATTTATAGTGAAGAATATCGTCGCCCAAGTAGATTATCTTGGCCGACGATTTTCAAAAAACAGGGCGACGATTTTTAAAAAAACAGGGTGACGATTTTTACAGAATCGTCGCCCAAGAACGCGAGTATAAAAGGCAAAAATTCGGAACCCTAACCATTTCTTCAGCCGCCAAGCCAGAGCTCTCTCCGAAAATCCTCTTTCTGCCCTCTCTCTCTCCCTCTCTCCGACCCCGACCCCGACCCCAATTCGGAACCCCGACCCCGACCCCGACCCACAATTTAAGGTATAACCCTAAAACCCTAAATTGGTTTTAATTGTTGTTGTTGTTGTGATAATTGTAAATTGTTGTTGTTGTTGTTGTGATGATTGTAAATTGTAAATTGTTGTTGTTGTTGTTGTGATAATTGTAAATTGTTGTTGTGATAATTATAAATTGTAAATTGTTGTTGTGATAATTGTAAATTGTTGTTGTGATAATTGTAAATTGTTGTTGTTGTGATAATTGTAAATTGTGATGTAAATTATGGTAAATTGTGATGTAAATGATAATTGTAAAATATTGGGGTTTACGGTTTAGGGTTTAGGGTTTAGGATTTGTGGAAATAATTTGTAAATATATTGTAAATGATTAAATAATTTTTGATTAAATAATTAAATAATATAAATTATTATTGTAAATATATTGTGGGCATTTTGTAAAAAATAATGGATTATTTTTGAGTAAGGATGTAAATATTCGTAAATTAATTTTTGTGATGTAATAATTGCGAATTAATGTAAATAATTTGTTATGTGAATAGAAAAAATAATAAATCCTATAATAACTATTAATTTTTATTTGTGCTATTATTGTTGATAAATTTTTCGAAATTTATGGTTATTTTTTGTTAAATTAATTATAAGACGGTAAAATATTTTTAATAAATTTATGGTTATTTTAAACAGGATGGTCATGAGGAGAACTTCTGGACAACGTTCGGGTGCGAGGAGCCAAGACGACTCGGACGGTACCTCAAACAACCCGTCGGAATCACCGTCGATCGGGTTTCCGTGGCAGTTGACGTCCCGATATGCGGCTCTTAGGGGTGGCGCGAGCGGCTCGGGTTCTGCTGGGCAGTCGGGTCCCGCAGCGACGGCTCCTCGTCATCCACCCATACTTCGCCGGTCGCGATCCCGCAGCGACGCCCCCACACAGTCGTCCCCGACCGACGGTGATGGCGGGTCATCCGGGGTCCCTATGGTGCCGTCCGGCCTCTTCCTTCCTCCGACGATACCGGCGATACCTCGCGTCGATGAGGAGGGTCGACCGATTCAGGAGCAGCTCCCGCATGTGGCACCGCACGAGGCCTATATCTACCGGGAGTTTCCCACGCCTCTTCATCCCGTGAGGGTCTTCGAGCAGGCGGACGGAGACGAATCCGTCGGCTCAGCCTCATCCTCAGGTAATTTATTATTACTTTTTTTGTCGATTTTAATTTTTTTAATATAAAAATGTATTATTAATATTAAATTTGATTCACAATGTCACAGCTGCCGGAACGAGAAGGCGGAACAGGAGAGGCACCGTCAGCAACAAGGGACTCGATAGGGCGGTCGAGTTCGCTGGACGGATCGCCATCCTGTTTTCCAACGGCAAACCGGTGGACGCCGCGTTGGGAAACCGGTACATGCGCGCCGCAGGAGGCACCATCCGCTCCAGACTCCCTATGTTGTGGGGAGTCTGGAGCCAGGTTCCTGATGGAGTGAAGGAGATGCTCCATCAGTCGATGTCGGTGAGTTTACTCGATCAATTACTATTTTTTTAACTAATAAATTATTTAATTATCGAAAAAAATACTAACAAGTGGTAATGCAGCAATGGTTTGTGGTTCCCGAGGAGGGACGTGACTGGGCGGACAAGGCCCATAGGGAGAGGTACCTCTATTTAATAATTTATTAAATTTTATTTTTTTAATAATATATTTAATATTTTTTTTGTATATGTTGGTTCAAGGAGTGGAAGCACGACCTCCGGGAACACTGGAAGAAGTACGGGAGCGACCTTTCGGGTACCCCGAAGGAGTTCGAGTATCGGGAGTACGAGTGGCGGTGGCTTCTTGTCACGCAGTTCAACGACCCTCACAAACAGGTAATTCGTAAACAAATTTGAATATTTAATTAGTGAATTAATTATAATTGTATGTTTTTAAATATTTACTAACGATAATTTTTTTTGAAGCACCTCGCCCGGGTGAACGCTGAGAACAGGCAACAGAACACAACCAACCATCGTGCCGGTTCGAGGCCGTTTTCGGCCATCATAGACGACGTGCGGCGAGAGCGGCCAGAGGAGAACCCCTATGTGGGGACCTTTCAGAGGGCATATCCTCATTCTGAGGAGGATCTTGTAAGTTCCTTATATTTTCTAATTTTTAATTTTAATTACATTTTATTAAATGTATATTAATATATTTTTATAATATATCCAATTAGGCGAGGGTGAGGGAGGCGGAGCAAGAGGTCATGAGAGGCATGGTGAACGACACATGGCCGGGCACGGCAGAGGATGACATGTCAGAGGCCATGTCCAGGATCGACACTTCAGATCCTACCGTTGGGGCGCGGATTATGGCCACTGCCTTCGCGCAGCGTTCCAACACCTACTACTGCCGGGGTATGGGAGACGCTGGAAAGGGGATCCTGAAGACGACGCCAGGATTTCAGCGCAAGGGAGCCGCCGGAGCCTCAAGCAGCAACAGCCAGACCACTCGGCTACAGGATCAGTTCGCAAGTCTACAGTCTGAGCTGGAAGCCCAAAGAGCGAGGGAGATGGCGGCGATGGCGGAATCATATGCGGCTTCCACGGCTGCGCATATGGAGCGGGTGAATGAAGTCACCAATGCCAACCAGTCGGCTATGAGACAGTGGATGACTGCCTGCATCGCTGCACATGCGGCCGGACAGCCGTTTCCGCCCATGCCTACGCCTATACCATTACCTCAGTGGCCCCACCCTCAGCAGCAGCCTCCTCAGCCTGACCAGCCGCCGCCTCAGCCTTAGGACCCTCCGAACGGGAATGATGAGTTAGATTTCGAGTTTCTCGATCTATAGGCAGATGGACTGAATTTTTGTAATAAATTATTTATAAATTTATAAATTTGTGTTATTTTTAATTAAATTTTAGTATTAGAAAAATTTAAAGAAATGCCGGAAAAAAAAATTCCAGCAAAAATTAAAAAAATATTATTTATATATTTAAAAAAATTTAAATATATCTTAGGCGACGAAATTTCTAAATCGTCGGTCAAGGACTTACCATCTTAGGCGACGAAAAAAAAATATCGTCCCCTAAGATGTAGTGATCTTAGGCGACGAAATATTTATTTTCGTCGCCCAAGTTTATAAGATCTTAAGCGACGAAAATGTTTTCGTCGGCCAAGGTGTTAAATCTTGGGCGACGAATATTTTTTGGGCGACGAGATGTATATTTTAGGCGACGAAATTAGTATCGTCGCCTAAGAATTACTCTTAGGCGACGACGAAATGAATTTTCGTCGCCCAAGTTCTTGACCGACGCCGTTATGGCGACGACGTTTTGGCCGACGACATGTCGTCGCCTAAGTGCTTAGGCGACGAAATTTTTTAACAGGGCGACGATTTTTTTTCGTCGCCCAAGATCTTTTTTCTGGTAGTGAAATATATATATCGGGGTGTAGTGGGGAGTACGTGCGGGTAGGGTTTCGCCATAGAAAGCTTTTCGTGGTGTTATTGATTCCATTGGAGGCCACAGAACACTAAGGAAACGTCAAAATATGTGTACAGAGCCGAGTCAATTTGCTGCAGTGGTTGGCAGTATGATGCACACTAAGAGCCACGACATAATCTGCATTGGAATTCATTGTGATAGAGAGAGGCCTGTTCATCTGTATGTATTTCCAAAAATATGAATAAGGCTAGTTCGTTATCGTGAGCGATGATTAATAAAATGGCTGTACGTATATTTATTTGAGTTGCTAAGGTTTGATCCTTAATTGAGCTGAACCAAAGATATTGTTAGCTCGCTAATCATTGTGATTTGTGAGGAGTTGGATATATGAGCAGGTGAAATTTGTAACGTGCTAGCTCAAACATTATCAGTCTATTATAAAGGAACACACTACTGGTTATGGTATTGGTACACAAATATGATGCAACTTAATTACATGATTTGAGACAAAATAATCATATATACGTAAGGTTTGTAATTTTTTTAGGTCAGTGTAGAGAGAATAACATCGTCCATCCACGAAAATTTATTAAAAAATAAAAAATGTACAATAAGTTAGAAGACTAGACCAATACCAGCCATATGTTTGGTATGTATCATGCATTTGTAAAACACTAGAATTTCTATACGTATCTTTTCAAGTCATAGATATATCAATCAGCTATAACCCTGTAGAGAAATACTCACAAGCCTATAGGGTTGAAATTCGGGGTGTTCATCATGTTTATATCGTACTAATGTTTGATATTCATCATCCACAGTGTACTTTACACAATTCTCACGTCTAGTAACTTTTACATAACAACTTTTATAAAAGTAAATCTTTGTTTGGAGTATAAATATATTGACGTGTGTTGTGTCTTATATCATGACAAGTATAAATATATTTATGGTAAAATATTGTATAGTCCTTATAGTTTGAAGTCGACATTTATTTAGTCCTTATGGTTTTATTTTAATTTGAATAGTCCTTAAAGTCACGATTTTTCATCCAAATAATTCTTATGATTTTATTTTAAGGGAGTAGTTCTAATGAGGACCACTAAGTTAAGGACTAGTTAAGGACCTTTTCGTTTCACCCATTTTTCGATCGCATATTCACATCTCGACCGTCTAGTTTGTAGATATATATATAAGTGATCATCTCTACAAATTTTCATCCAAATTGAAAATCGTTAAGGCAATCATAAATATGATTTACCAATTATAAACTTGAACAGCTCTTGTTTGACAGATTTGGATTGTCTATTGATTTGATTTAGTTCGATCCCTTAACGATCACCAATTTTGCTGAAAATTTGTAGAAGTGATCTATTTATATAGACCTAAATTTTGAACGATTGAGATGGAAAAATGTAATTGAAAAGTGGGTGTAATAAACGATTAATGAGAAAGTCCTCAACTAGTCCTTAACTTAGTGGTCCTCATTAGAACCCCTCCCTTTATTTTAATCTGAATAGTAGTCCTTAAAGTCATGATTTTTCATCCAAATAGTCATTATGATTTTTAACTGAGAAAATTATCGAAATGACTATTTAGATGAAAAAGTATGACTTTAAGGACTATTAGATTAAAATAAAACCATAAGAACTATTTGAATGAAAAATTGTAACTTTAAGGAATATTCAAATTAAAATAAAATCATAAGGACTAAACAGATGTTGACTTTAAACCAGAAGGACTAAACAAATTTTAATTTATATATTTATAGTTAAAACCTCTGCATGTGTTTTCAGTCGAGGATATATTTAATTAATCAATGGCTAGTTAATTGGTTTCCTCCAGCATCTCATATATACCTGATACATACAATTAAATTTTGAGACATAAAGTTAATTTTCTTCTTCAATATCATGCATATTTAGTGATAAAAATGGATGCTAAAAGAAATGGAATTTGTGTCCATACATGATACATGAACATCATCAGTTAGAATATATATCGAGATTAATTAGTTAATAATGTACATCTTCATAAAAGTAATTTTGTATCTACTATTATTGATTGATTACTTTAAATTAGTTCCAACTAAAGATGTATCTGGGTTCATATTATTATGGTTTGTTTTAAAAACACATTCATTCTTAGGTTTCAACATTTTAATCGGTCAATTAATTTATATTGGATTGCGTTCGATTTTTGTCCCTAATCGATTTTTGTCCCTAAGAAATGATAGAGCAAACATGCATGCAACGACAGCATCTGTAGTAGTTGCATATATGGAGAAAGTTTCTGAATTGGAGTCGACGATGACACGAGAAAAACATAATAGTTTTTTGGTAGCTACTTATAAACAAACAAAAGCATAAGACAAAATTAGAGACATGGCATGTGACGCTGCAGAAATCAATCTCAAATTGAATTGCACGTTAGTAGACAGCATCCAAAACAGTATTCGTTTCTGGAGCTAGCTAGAACCTCTGAACTGATCGACCCCCTCCTCTGGGGGTACTCTATATGCTAGAAGGAGATGGAGCTCCATACGAGTTGAGATAGCAGCAGATATATTAAGCATGCACCATATATGCAGGTCCATGTGAGACCACGAAACGAAGAGAGGGGGACCTCCGGACCTTTTTTTTTATTAGGTGGAAAATATGGAGGTGAATGGCTTGTGTAATCTACTAATACTAGGAATATGGATTGGATTCGGCGAGTCCAAAAATACTTGCATGTGGCTTCCCCTTACCTTATAAACCTATTCACATCATATATAAATTAGACCATGCATGTGTTATTCATTTGAATTTCTTTTGTATTTTGGCTACCGGCAGAGGCAGTCCAACTCTTACTGTGATCGATGATAAATATATGGTTACTGTGTTGATTAGTTAACCCTACCGACCAATTCATGGTAGGGAAGAACCTAGTTAGGCTGGGTGGATAATCTTTAATTAGTCGAACAAGAAAAGATTATCCACTCCTTTCTCAAGGGCCGATGACGAAGCAAAGAATTTGCCCTTTAATATGACGTGAAAACCAGTAGATGATTTGATATGATATCTGCACTTGAGGTGTTGAGGATAAGCATGCAGAGATATGGAGCAAGTCATTCCATGCCCTGCAATATAGACTGGATAAGACAGATCAAATTAGAGAGAGACATACAGTACAGTAGTAGCATGCAGTACGTGCTGCTGGAGCTGGACAAACCCTAGCCGTACGTCTCTCCTCTCTATTGGCTCCGTCGTCGATCAAACATCACCATAATGGAATTCTGGTCTGGTCTGGTCGGCGGGCGAATGATGAGGATCGGAGTTGTAGAATGTTGCCTGCAGAATCAATCTTAGGCATAACACGTGCGGGTCCATACGAAATGGAATAGTCTCTTTTTTTTGGGTCAAAGAAATGGAATAGTCTTGGATCATTCTGCGGAAGTGATTCTCGGCTTTAGGCCCAATTACGTAATGTTAGTTTTATCCGAAACCATGGCCAGAGGCCCGTCCGCCTGGCCCATTACTAGATACTTCATAGTTACATTACTAACAACGACGAGGGTTAACCCTAACTTTCTTTCTAAACGGTAAACTTACACTCAGTCTGTAGATAACTAACTATTTGTACAAACTTATTAACATAAACATTCTCCCATTTTATTTTGTTATATGGTAACAGCGACCTTATGGGTGTTCCTCAAGTTCGGTTTTTCTAGTTTTGTGTCATTGTTTTCCCTTTTCCAGTTTTTCTCTTTTTCTTGATTAATTCAATAGGGTAGAAAAGAAAAAAGAAAAAAAGTAACAGAAACATTCAGAGCTGGCAGTTAGGTTATTTAGGATTTCCTAAATCATGATTAAATGATTTCAACATATTATAGGATAGAAGTATATATGAGTCTTGGGGTAAGGGTAAGTGAAAATTAATTGAAATCCCACTGATGGAGATGATTGATGAATGCTTTTTTGTTGGTCCGCTTGATTGGCCATTTCATCCAAATTATGATTCTCAAACTCATAACCTATCCTAATCCTAAATCATTTCCAAACCTTTATTACATGGGCTAGAAAAATGCGATATTGAAGATTTGATGGAGATCTGTATCAACACATTAATAGGAACTTTGGAGAAAAAATAATAATTTGGGAATGATTCCTAAATGGATTTCTCATTACAATTGGGCCATAATTGTAGCTCCTTTGTCCAATTCTGTACTGAAGCAGATAAATTAGGCCCACGACGACAGTTATTTTCCAAATCAAGTCCAACGAAACAAACGCTGTTTCGCTTCAAGGTAGTTGACTACTCGTTACTAGTTTACCAGATTTTAGGGCGTCAAAACTGCTCCACGAACCTCCCCCTCTCCTCCCCTTTCAGTGCACACCATGGTCGTCTCTTTGTCTCTCTTCCCCCCTCATATATTAAACCTCTTCGATTTCCCAACAGTTATGTCTTCTCTAGAAAGCCTCCACAACCTTAACAACCCCCTCAACGATTTGGTTGTTTTTTCTCGTTTCCTCTTGGCATATATCACACACTATTATTTAACTTCTTCTACACCATCGAGAATTAACACACTAATGGCTTCGAAACCGACCTCGGCTGTTTTGGTCGTGTCGGCATTTCTGGCCTTGGCTTTGCTCGTGTCCGGCAAACCTTACCTCATCCCGGAGAACGAGGCCGATCTTGATGACTGGATCGTCCGAAACATGAGGGAGTACGACGAGCGGAAGGCCGTGCTCAATGCGAGGAACGACGTCCCCGGCACGCACTTTGACACGGAGCTTGCCGCCGCGGAGGACGCAATCAGAGTCATCCGGGTGAAGAAGGACGGCACCGGAGACTTTAAGACGGTGACGGACGCCGTGAAGAGCATTCCTACCGGGAACAAGCAGCGCGTGGTGGTGTGGATTGGTGGGTGAGAGTATAGAGAGAAGATTCTGGTAGAGTTGACGAAACCCTACGTGACGTTTTAGGGGGACATGAACGACATGCCGTCGATCACGTACGATGGCACCGCGGCAGTGTACGGGACGTGGAACAGTGCCACAGTGGCGGTGGAGTCCGACTATTTCGTTGCTGTGAATATTGCGTTCGTGGTGAGTTGTAGTAGTAAGGTGTGGTGAGTTGTAGTAGTAAGGTGTTATGTGCATTATATGATTGCCGTTTTGTCAATAGTTTGTCTAAGATTTGATATCATTCAGTAGTAAGACGTTATGTGTATTATATGATTATCGTTTTGTCCATAGTTTGCCTTAAATTTGATGTCGTTTCGTGTTTGATTCTTTGCATATATTATGCATGTGCGTTAACTCGTTTCACGTTCTCTTTGCTCGTCTAATATTTTGCTAGCTATCTTCAAGATCAAACCCTAGGGAGAAATATATGACAGCAAAATGGCATGCATACCATTGTGTGTGGTTTAGAGGGTCAGGGATATGGGAGTCCTAGAAATGATGGACTAACCTATACGTTGGGATTGGAATATCTTTGGGAAGTTGTTTTTGTTAATTTTTGAATTCATTTCCCTTTACAATTTAACACAAGTTAATGCATTCACCAATGCACTTACCTTATGTAGATAATTTTACACCACTGAGTCTTTACTTCGTCGTATCGTATGGATGTCTATTGCCTCAGTTCTCTCCCATCAGATCAAATCAATCCCGTCAATCTCTATCATGTCTTAATCGTCTCCATCAACCTTGGTTTTATTTGGTTACTATTGCACTATATATCAGAATCGTCTCCATCAACAAAAGTTGTGAAACATTATTGACCTTCTTTTGTTGCGATGCTTGGTTGTGTAGAACTCAGCTCCTATGCCAGACGGTATAAGGAAGGATGCACAGGCGGTGGCAATGAGAATATCAGGGGACAAGGCAGCCTTCTACAACTGCAAGTTCATCGGATTTCAGGACACCTTATGTGACGATAAGGGAAGACATTTCTTCAAGGATTGCTTCATCCAAGGCACTGTTGATTTCATCTTTGGCAATGGAAAATCCCTCTACTTGGTACACACATAGCTATATATACTGAGTATATCATACTGAACATGATGAAGTTCGAATGTTAACTTGATAATATTTAACTGGTATTGTAGAAAAGTACCCTAAACTCAGTCGCTAATGGAGTTGGGGTGATCACAGCACACGGTAGATCAGAAGCGCAGGACGATACCGTATTTTCGTTCGTGTATTGCACCATAAAAGGGACAGGTGACACATTGCTAGGTCGTGCTTGGAGGGGAAGAGCAAGAGTTGTGTTTTCCTACACATACATGGGGAACCTTGTCGACAGAAAAGGGTGGTCCGACTACAACGACAATACGCGTGCCAGGTACGTTCATTTCTATATCTGTACATAGTTTTCATCATATATATGACTAACAGAAGTATGTAAAATGAAATGATCGATCATCATAATGTTTATATTGTTTATGCGCGCAGCACTGTGTATTATGGAGAGTACAAGTGTTCAGGACCGGGTTCCAGCTCCAACGAACGAGTCAAGTATGCAAAGATGCTGAGCCACGTAGAAGCAAAACCCTTCTTAAGCTTGACCTTCATCCAAGGAACGAAATGGGTTCTTCCCCCTCCCAACCTCTAGTGAAATAATAACTCCTTACACAAGTGCCTAAAGACGATAGGGCACTGCTAGCCATGTACTTACTGATGTAGAATAAGGAAAACTGAAGCTGCGCGCTAGATTTATTCTTTGGTTGGAATTTACTCTGCGTATCAGGGGCGTAGGGAGAGGAGGCCAGAAGGATCAATTGACCCTTCTCATACATAATCTGTGGTTGCTTAGTTAATTAATTTAAGTTTCTACAAATGACATTACTTTCATTTCTTGGGGTAAGATTTTTTTTATTTGATGACGTGGATATGTGACTTGTTATGCCACCTCATATTAAAGCTATAAGTTCTAGGTCTTAAGAAGGCCTAGAAACATGTTCCTATTCAATAATACCAATCGAAAGAACAAAATTATTTCTGAAGTAAGAGATTGTGTTTCTAGAAACCATGTGCAGAAACAATTGGTACATGAAGGCCATTATATATGGGACTTCATGCTTAAGCATGTGCCATAGTTTAAAAAACCAAGAAAGAATCAGATGCATGATGTTCAAGATCTCATTCTGCTGTGAACTCTATTCTGGCCTCATCAAGGTGTTTATAATAACACATGAGAAATAAGCAAAGAAATCTCTTTTGGTCAGAAGCTGTAGGTTAATATAAATGGCATATATAAGTACTGGAGGAACAAATGTGTTTAATACTTGATCAAACATCAGATGTAGTTTATACATAACACCATTCTGCATCGCCAAATTGCAGGCAACAGAAATAAACACCACCTGAATCCTCTCTAACTAAAAGGTTGTCCTAATTGTTTGTTAATGACGAAAAACCAAAAAGAAAAGAAAAAGGAAGAACAAGAAGATGTCTTCACACAAGGAGATACCCTGCTTTACGCCAGAAAACCAGCCCTAAAATTCTGGATCACTAAAAACCAATATCAGCATAATAACTTACTCTTCTGCTTCCTCACTCAATTTCCATGCTCCAGCTGCAAAAAACCACAAAAAATTGGGAATGTCATCGGAACTCATTTTCACAGGGAGAAATGTGAGACCGATAATTCAATATGATGATGTTATGATGTCTAGCTAGTTACCTGGGGTGTCATCAGGGTGAGCTTTCTGATGGTTCTCCATGCACTTCAAGAGGTACTTGAAGGTCTCCGTCTCGCAAGGAATAGTGAGCCCCCCGGTATGATCAAATCCAAACTCCTCTTCAGCCTTCTCCAGCAACACTTTGAAAAGGTTGTGACTAAGGTAGCTTGTGGGAATGATGAACCTCCGAAGCTCTGGTCCAACATAAACCGCCAAATACCCTTCGGGGACATCAGATGGCGGCTCGGGGCTTGCGCATGATTCCTCATCCGAATCACAAGCAATAACACTTGTGAGCCTCCTACTAATTGCTGGTGAAAGGGTTCCTCGACTCGATAAGGGACTGTTTTCCTCAGAAAGGGTACCATGACTAGGACTGCCCATTGTCACCCTTCGACCAGAATGGGATTGAGGGCTGCACCTCACTACCAATCGATCAGAACGAGAATGGGGACTGCCCCCTTTTCTGGGGCTATTATTCCCTTTCGAGCCTAATGTGACAGATTGCCATTTCTGCAGGATTTCTTTGAACTTAACAATATGCCTAATTCCAGTCAACTTGCTGCTACCATGATGCTCATCCATTGTTAGATTTATCACAATCTTCAAAACAATCCCAAGCAAGGTCTCATCAGATCTTCTTCCACTACAGAAATTTTGTAATCACTGTCAATAGTTGTACCAAATCTAAACTTTTACACCCAAGTTCCTTATTGTACAGCCTCCAACAAATTGATTCAAGTATCTTAATCAAATCAAATGAACTGAAAAACCAACATGGGCTATCTTTCTCCATATGTTTCCTTAATACAACATTTCAGCTCTATATGTTTTATTTGGCTAAGATTTGAGTTAGATTAACATAAGCTTCTAACTAAATCAAAACAAATTCCAGAGTTGCGTGTCAAATGAAAAATTTGATGAATTGAGATTACCATACCATCAAATCAAGGCCAATATTTTACCAGAGATTAAGATCTACAACAGAAGAATATCAAACAGAACCATGCGACAAAGAAATTGAAGAATACAAGTCCCAGAACTCAACCAACATTATTACAAACATGTAGAAATGATACATAATGGAAAAGGGTACCTGAGGATTGAGGAGGGAAGAGGACATCAGCAGCAAACCCGATGAAGGAAGGCCATGGAGCTTCGGAAGGAAAAATCAGAGCGAGAGTGCTCACCTTTCAGGGAGAAACAGAGATTTATTTTTGTTTGTTTTGTTTTTCTTTCAGAGGAAAAAAATTTGCTAAAATAATAAAAATAAGAATATGATCCAGAGCTGAAAATGGAGATTAGATGGATGATGTGTTTGACTGTTTGTAATTCTATCATAAATTTTCGGAGTCTCTCTCACCTCCGGTTTCGGAGGCACACTCTGTTTTTTCGGTTTTCTCTGGCAGCCAAACAAAACCAACGGCCTTGAAGCAAATCAAATCAAAGAAGATTGATGATTCTGTGAGAGACCCCAAAATGCATTGTAGGATATGAATAAAAGGTAAGCTACAATAATATGGAAAATATTTATGTTGGTGAGGTGGGGAATGAATGTGCTCTGGTGAGGACGAAGATACAGGGGAGGAGGGTATTCATAGGGAGAGGGATTTTAGCTAATTAAACTTTTGGATTTTAAATTTGGAAAAGTGTAAATTTACGCGTCATGGGCTTACTTTGTTGGTTTGGGTCCACGTGCTTTTACAGGAATCTCCACAGCCCAAGTCCTTTGCCAAGTCATTACCTCTTCATTTTCTGTTTACTTTTTCGTGTCTTTAGATTAGTACAAACTTGACTTGACTTGTAACGTGAAACATATATTCTTTTTTCTTTTGAGAATGTTATGGAATACTCTACTAAGAAGCTCCAACAGATGTGGCGTATTAGAAGTGGGTAGCAATACTATATGCCTACCCATTTGCAATATTTATGACACTACTAACAAGCGAGCTTTCTAAGTTATAATTCATAGATTAAAATAGTAAATACAACAACAACGTACCTCGAAGCATTACCGTTTCATAAGCAACATGATACTCACAACGTTACTACAAAGTCTTATAAAGATATAATGTCTGGATGATAAAGGTTTGGGTTGTTGGTTGATAGGTTTGACAAATATAAAAACATTACTTCCAATACCTTTTTATTTTCTTTTTCACATCAAAGCCTTTTGTGCATGTGATTACCACCGCACATATCAATTCATGGGTAAACTTTACGCTACTACTCGATCCGGTGGATCGTGGCCGGTGGGATTGGCCGATAGTAGCATGATCAAGGTCGATGCCGGCGGTTGCGGTAGTGGCCATAGTGAAAGTGCAGCGATGAAACGGCGGCTTGGATTGGGAGAAGATGATGAGGCTCTTCTGATCCAAATTTGGGGTTTGGGATTTGATCATGGGCCTGAGGCCCGAGTTCTCTTTGGGCTTACGTCTGGGCTTATCTTTTATTTTGTTTTTTGTTTAATAATAATTAGGTTATTTTGGTGTTGTTTGGGTTTCTAAACATTGATGAACTTTAAAATAATCACTCTTATTCTGGAGTCTCCTTATTCTGCATCTAAAATGGATGAGATAATTTTCAATTAGATCTCAACCTCTTGCATACGCATTAAGATTTTCATCTCTGGAATCACCTTTTTATTTTCTATTTTTTGTAATGGAGACATCTTCTTAACGTCTCATAACCATCATCCGCAGCACTTCTTCCCGCCAAAACTTAGTGGGCTTTTCGTTCGGCCTTGTGATGAAACTGAGGACCTCCTACGCAATATACACAGTTATCTCTTGGAACAGAGCCAGTATTGTAGAATCTAGGATGACCTAGCTAGCTATCTGGCAATTTTCAGATTGAAACTTGAAAACCAACAAGATCAAAGTGACCGAACGATGAATGGATAAGGCTCGATGGCTCTCAGTAAATTGCTTCAACTCAAAGGATTTTAACAAGTGAACTGAAATGATAATGGACTCAGTAATGCTGCTAATTAAGCCACAGCTATAGATTCTGTGTCACTGCATTGCAATAGTATTAGTTCAAATGTAAAAGATGTACAACACCCCAATTAAGGAGAATAGTATCATCATCAAAAATGATGACAATTAAACTACGTATATCTGGATTAAGACAGTTTCGATTGATCTGTCTTAATAATTCCCTTCTGGTTGATTGCTAGGTTTCACCAAATTGACCAAACCCTAGCCTGCATGCTTTTACTACGTACCTTTTGCTGTTTGGTAAATTATCGATTAATTTCCGGTACGTACGAGGGTGGCCGGGAGTACAATTGCAGAAAACCTAAAACTGGGTTAAAAAGCTACTTTGTTTCCTACAGAATTTGAAGTAGTACATGCAGCTCTCTCATTATTTACCATTTGAAGTACGTAGTACTTACTCACCCAATCGCAATTAGGAGTGACAAGAAACTAGCTAGCTGCATTTGAAAGTTTAATACGCAACGAAAGTCAATGAGTTGGGTGATCGATCAGTTTATTTCTATAAGCTGATTTTGGATTCATATATGGTGTAATAATCTTTGTGGTGCCTATGAATGAGATAGTCTCTGTTTCTTCTTAGAAAAAAGAAAGAACCCGTGAGCTATGCCTTTCAGAGAAGACACCACTATACTTATTAATTAAGCAGAAAGCTAGTAATTAACTCTAACTACTTTATTAATTTTAACGGCAAGTATATATAGTTAACATCGATCATCATCTGATCAGGTACATGCAGCTAGCTTCTATGACTGATTAACTAACTGACTAATCATGATTATGGTGAAATTAAGTAACTAGCAAAGTCGACAACCTTGGGTTTTCCCAACCTTGTTGTCAAGTAGGAATGTTAGTATACGTAATTAATTCTGTGGATTATCATTACGCCCTAGCTAATAGCCACATATACATGTTAAATTGTTAATTGTTTCATCGAAGTTTGAGGTTATATCAGGAGCAGGCCTAGACTAAATATATAGGATGTTTGAGGTTATAGAATGCTTAACTACGTACCCTCCAGAATCCAGATCAATCACGCACTAATTTCAACTCGATCTATTACCCTGCAACTCTGCAAGCATATACATGAAGACCTTATTATATACGCCAGTCCACCAACTCAATCGACATACCACATTATATTAATCCTCCAAGTCTCATGTGTAATAATCAAACATTCGATTCGTATTTTATTTCCCAGAAGAAAGATGGCACAGGCTAGTTAGGTAGTCGATGTCGATGACCAAGTTACACGCCACCAGCTAAAGCCAAAGCCAAAGTATAACAACACCCTGTGCTATATATAGCTAAGCTAGGCAGCCTCATCTGGTAATGTGTATGTTTCTTATCTATGAGAAAACCAATGGATCCTAATGTTCGTCCTTGCTAGGCTACTTATTCTAAATCTTTGAGATCTATTGCTTTTTATTAAAGATCATATAGCAAAAGTCTGTATAAATTGGATGTAAAATTCATAAACGAAGAACAAACAAATACATAATCACTTTCAGAAGATTTTTGGCTTATTATTTAAGTAGTTCTGCTATAAGAAACTGGAAGTTATAAGGAGAGCTAGACCACCACCAAGGCACCAAGTCGATCACCAGTCTGTGTCTTCATGTACGTGAAGTCTAGGTAGGAGTGGGAGACACGAAACTTATATATAACTTAATATATATAACCTTATACAAGTGATCTAGAGCTAGCTTTCCATTCCTAGCTACCCACTTGTTTTCCGCCATCGTCTTCAACGGCACATAGTTTCCACCTTCCCGTATATATGTACATTTCATAAATGTATGTGTTTAGAGAATGAGGTTCATGAAAATATTTGTTCGCGGATGTCTTAAACTCTTAATTTCCTTTTTTGTTTATAAACATTGAGTCGGAATAACTATGTACCATGTGTAATCTCAAAAAAAAAAAAAAAAAACTATGTACTATGTGTCTTTACTATGTACTGAGATTGATGTAGTACATATTGACAACGAAATGATCAAGTAGTTTCCAACTGATTTTTCTTTAGCATAACGTACTAATGCAAAATAAAACGAGGAAATGAAACAAGTTTTTGCTATTTAACTACGTATACGTATTTTGATCGTCCTCTCGAACAAAGTATACTTTGTAAACCTGAGTTCCGAAACAATTATTTGTAAGAAGTGTCTGATTATTAAGTTTGATCCACCGACCCTGTTTTCCTTTAATATAGATTTACACACACACACAGAAATCTACATATAATACTCGAAGTTGAATAGTCATTTATATGGAAGTAGGTAACTCGGAACCTCCCTGGATGAGTAGCAGGCATTTGGTAATGGAAAAAAAGGACACAACAAAGTCAATGCAGGATTAACTAATAATCATCGATCATTGCTATTGGATATTATGCGAGAAATTAAATGGATGTTTTGGATTAATCTTATTAATATGACACTAGTTCTGCTAATTCTTGATCATTACACGACAAAAATGGCTCTATTCCAACTCAAAATTTCGAACTAGTTCCTTCTTGTAATAGCCAGTTGAGTTTTGAAACGTAATATATATACCACACCGGCTTCATTGATCCATGTTTTATTAATCATAGCTCTATACATAATTAACTTGCAAGGCGAACTAGCTAATTGAGCCTAGCTAATTCCAAATAAATATATATATATATATATATATATATATATGCGTATAAATCCAGCACCAAGAGATGAGACGTTGCAAACCTACCAATAATAAAGTTAAATAACGAAACATGAGACTTGAGAGAGAATAAGTCATATTAAGAAAGTTATATTTATTATATAAAAAAATGCTCGAATTAAATAACAGAGACCACTTTGAAGGTCTATGCGTTAATTAAACTTTAGATGTATGATAAATCAACTAAACTAGCTAAGCGAATATATACTTGTCGATCAGTTATCAATTGAAGTTACAATTACGTACAAGAAAAAGAAAAGGAAAAAAAAGAGGCAAGCATGTTTTGGTGGATTATGTCAATCGAGTTGTGAGGCTGACGGAACAACAACCTATATATACTATTGGATCCTAAACCCTAAACTACAATTCCTCGCTGTTTCCCTTCTTATAATGATCTGCTTAATTAGTTAATTCCATGCATCACTATTCATCTAGAATTGCCTGAAAATAAAGACCACTGTTCCTCCTGGCCTTGGTTAAATTAAATGACTACTTGCCCTTCTTAATTTTAGGCGATGAAGCATGAGTGTGTGTGTGTATATATATATTACGTGCTTGTTTCTTTGATTTTGTGAGTGGCTGTCTATAATTTCTATTGCTATTTGCAAGTGTATTGGCATTTAATTGAGAAATCAATATGTATTGCGAGTGTATATGTTGTATATGAACTGCGCAGAGCGATGTAATGTCACTCTTTACATGCATCTATATATAATTTCTTGCCGAATTGTATCACTATCATACCCATTGTAGCTCCTTCATGCATCTCCCTATGTATCTCCCTTTCTCCCTTTTCTGATCTCTCTCTAATCCAATCGAGCAGTAAGTACGTCTGAATTAATCACTGTTATAATAAAATTTAGGTGATCATGAGGAAAAATAACAAAATGACTGTGATGAAAGTGTACGCAATAGAAAAAATTAGCCGTATATATACGTACGTACATAATGATGCATTGCAAGATTTGTTTCAACAAAAAAGAAAAAGAAATGTAAATCTTTTTTTCCTTTTAATTTTCTTAAATTCACACACTTTCTCTCAAAAGACAAAACCACAACAAAAATTTAACATGCAGTATTATTTTGTCTTTGAGAGCTAAGATTCCTCATATAATCTTCTATCTCCAAGTGGAATAATTGTCTCGGGGACATTTGGCTTCATGAGCAAAATCTCAACTACTACATACAGCTCTAGAGGAAACCACAAAAGCGTTGAAATCGTGTAGGAGTGATCAGTTGAGAGGTATTTGTCTTGTTTTCTTAGAACACCATTTCAATCCGAATCCAAACGTGTGACCCAATTAACCCTTCCACCGCTTCATCGTTTCAACTCACTCCGCCACATAAGTTCAGTCTAAGTTGGCCTGAAATTTCTTTATATAATGACGACGTCGCCGACGACGTCCTCGTTTGGTTCGGCGAGGTCCTCGTTTGGTTCAAAGAGATCAAACTTTAGCTTATCTGATCATGATCGACAGCACCACCACCAAGACCTAGTTGGCGGTGCAATGCTGCCTATATTTCTCAACGACCGTAATCACAACAACCAAGACCTGGTTGAGATAACACTAGAGCTCAACAACGACGACGATGACATTGTTGTGTGCAGCGTCGCGCCGGTGGCGAGCTGCACGTCGGAGGAGGAGGAGACGGGGCCAGGAATGCTTGGAAGGAGCCTCTCCGCCACGTCACGGAGCCTTCGTCGCACATTCGGGTGGCTGATCAGATCGACGTCTTCGAGGACCGCAGCGTCGTCCAACTCCGGCGAGCTCACTCTCCAGCCACGCGAGGCGAGGAGGCTGAAGGCGAAGCTTCAACGGACGAGATCAGGCGCGCAAAGAGCTCTCAATGGCCTGAGGTTCATCAGCAAGACCACCGGACCTAGCGACACGGAGGAGCTGTGGAAGCAAGTCGAGGCCAGGTTCGAGTTGCTGGCCGTCGACGGATTGCTCGCCAGGGCAGACTTTGGTCGATGCATAGGTGAGAATCTAAACTTTTAACAAGTTATAGTTTGTTGAGATAATATAAGAAATGTATCGATACATTAATGTAACGTGTAACTTCTTTTATCGAAACTTGAAAATGATGCGATGGCTGTGTGTGAAGGGATGGCGGACTCGGAGGAGTTTGCGGTGGGGATATTTGACACATTGGCCAGGAGACGGCGGCAGAACATTACGAAGATCAGCAAGGAAGAACTTCGTGATTTTTGGTCACAAATTTCGGACCAGAGCTTTGATGCGCGCCTTCAAATTTTCTTCGACATGTATGTGTTCTCAGCCTTTGATTAAGTCTACTTTTGAGAGTTAGGTCCGGTTTATAACAAATCGACGGCCCCAGATTATGGTCAAATTACCCGCCAGATTAGTGCACTAATTTGTTTTTAGTTTTTGGGTAGATTCTTGCTTTTGGTGGTGTCTTCTGTGTGTTCTATCTACTTTGAATAGATGAACCCCATCAAGATTCAAGACCTCTGAAAATTTTAGGCTAAAATGGTTTTGAACTATGTGCAGTCTTTGCCTTTTCTGTGGGTGTGAATTTTGCAAAGTAGTTCATGCTTTTCTAGCCCACCATAAAGTTCATGACTTTCTTACCCATGAAATTCACTTGTCTATGACTCTTATCTAGTTGTTTAGTTAGTAAAAAGTTTTTCTTTTTTTCATTTTTGTAAAATTTTCGGTTTTAATTGTTTTCAGGGCAGATAGCAATGAGGATGGAAGAATCACAAGGGAGGGAGTGCAAGAGGTAAAGAAATTGTTCAGTAATTAGTTAATCTCTTAATCTAGAATTCCATAGTAACTTGGTAACTATTGTGCTAGCAGTCATGTAATGCTTTACTTGGTATGAACTTACAATGAAGGTCTCTTTGAAATATAGCTTATAATGCTGAGTGCTTCTGCAAACAAGCTATCAAAGCTGAAAGAACAAGCAGAAGAATATGCTTCATTGATAATGGTAGAACTAGACCCGGAAAACTTTGGTTATATTGAGGTAAAATGAGAACCTTCGAGTAGTATTGATCATGTCAATGATTCAAACGTTGCCTGCACTCATGCTAACTTACCCTTCATTCAGCTATGGCAATTGGAAGCACTGCTTTTACAAAGAGACGTTTACATAGACTATAGTAGACCATTGAGCGCAGTAAGTGTAGCTTGGAGTCAGAACCTGAGTTCCTTCAGGCCGAAGAATCTGCTTCGAAGTCTAAACCGTTCACTTAACTGTCTCATACTAGACAATTGGCAGCGCGGTTGGATTTTATTACTATGGATTGTTGCGATGGCTTCACTTTTTGCCTGGAAATTCTATCAGTACAGAAACAAAGCAGCATTTGAAGTCATCGGCTATTGCTTACCCGTAGCCAAAGGAGCGGCAGAAACTTTGAAGCTTAACATGGCCCTCATTCTTTTACCTGTTTGCCGTAACACGCTGACATGGCTTCGATCAACACGAGCTAGGTCCTTCATTCCCTTTGATGACAGTATTAACTTCCACAAGGTAAAGGGCTAGTCAGTAGTCAATCACACATTTTCCACTAGTCTAGTTCTGTGACTTCTGTCTTTTGTTGAACAACTGTTTGATATTTTCCAACAGACGATTGCATTTGCTATAGCAATTGGAATAATTGTTCATGCTGGGAACCATGTGGCATGTGACTTTCCTCGTCTAGTAAACTCATCTCAGGAAGAATTTGGGCTCATATCCGCTGATTTCCACGGCAAAAAGCCGACATATGAATTCCTATTCACTGGACCAGAGGGATTGACTGGAATTATGATGGTGATTTTTATGGCTATCTCATTCACACTAGCAGCGAGTCACTTTCGGAAGAACATGGTGAGGCTTCCTGCCCCCTTCAACAAACTGACTGGGTTTAATGCCTTCTGGTATTCTCATCATCTGCTAGGTCTGGTCTACGTTTTGCTACTCATCCATGGAAGCTGTTTGTACTTTGTCCACAAGTGGTATCAGAAAACGGTAAGAACTTTGAGTGACTAAAAATTGAGGCTCATTTATGAACTGCTACCAGTAATCATCTCTTATGACATTTTCTTCCTGAATGCCCCAGACATGGATGTACATCTCTGTTCCATTTCTGCTGTATGTAGTAGAGCGCAGTATCCGAACATGTAGATCAAAACACTATGCAGTTAAGATACTAAAGGTGTCTGAACTTCACTAAATTCTATGCCTCTGAGTTTCGGGAATTTGAGATGTATGTAGATAATAAGGTGGTTTATGATCCTTTAACAGGCTTCAAACCTACCGGGAAATGTTATCAGCTTAATCATGTCCAAGCCACCTGGATTTAAGTACAGAAGTGGGCAATACATATTTCTACAATGCCCAGCAATCTCCCCATTTGAATGGTAAGCGTGATTCCAGATGACACGAACTTCCCCTTCCATTCTCACCCTTTCTTAATTTCATGAATGCGATCGCTTTTAGGCACCCATTTTCCATCACATCAGCACCTGGGGATGAGCATCTCAGTGTTCATATCCGGACAGTTGGAGACTGGACGAAAGAATTGAAGCGAGCCATTTCTGAGGGAGATCATTCAATTTCTATAGTTCATCAAGCAGCTAGTGTTGCTGCTATGGATCAAAGAAGACTATTCGACCAACCCAAATTGTTTCTTGATGGTCCATATGGGGCACCGGCACAGGACTACCGCAACTATGATGTCCTACTCCTTGTGGGTCTTGGCATTGGAGCTACTCCTTTTGTAAGCATCCTTAAAGATCTTCTAAACAGCACAAGAACAGCAGAAGAACAAACGGTACAATCCATATTATCTAAGTAGATTGTTTCTCAGTATCTAGTATTCTCTTTTCTGTAACTAAGTTAATGCACTTGTCATAGGATTCAAACACAGAAACTAGTACATTAGACAGCCTAAGTAGTTTTACATCATCCTGTTTGACACCAAATGACAAGAAGAAATCACAGAGGACTACAAATGCTCATTTCTATTGGGTTACCAGAGAACCTGGCTCTTTCGAGTGGTTTAAAGGAGTCATGGATGAAGTGGCAGAAATGGATCACAAAGTAAAGCAATGCATTTCTAATCTTTTCAGAACATAGTTACACAACTTTGGGGATGAGCTTCCTGACTCTCTTATCCTTTTCTCTTAACAGGGTCAGATTGAACTTCACAACTACCTTACGAGTGTCTATGAAGAGGGTGATGCAAGATCGACTCTAATCACCATGGTCCAAGCTCTCAACCATGCCAAACATGGAGTTGATATCCTATCTGGCACCAGTGTATGATCTTTCATTACCACATCCCTCAACAAACAGTAAACGGGCAATTATGTACCTAGGGAATAATTGACCTTTCAACAATGATGATTGCAGGTAATGACTCACTTCGCAAGACCTAAGTGGAAAGAAGTGTTTACCAAGATAGCTTCCAAGCATCCATTTTCGACAGTAGGTAAAGATACTCTACAAGAAGAATACACGTCAAACTGACACTTCAAAATTAACTGGATCTAAGAATACTTAATTTTGCAGGGGTATTCTACTGTGGGATGCCAATGTTAGCAAAAGAGCTGAAGATGCTATCACTTGAGCTCAGTCAGAAGACATCGACACGCTTTGAATTCCACAAGGAGTACTTTTAAAACTAGGAACTTACACAAAGATGGTGCAGCTATTCTTTTGTAATCATTCTGATTATCCATAGATGAGCAATCATATATGTATAATTATAGTAGCTCAGAAAGATGTAAATGCAATTGTTTACCCTATATATAAAGAAATATAGTCCAATATCATAGATAATATCAATCAAACAAGAGAAAAAGATGAAAATTGATGTTCTCGTGCTATTTATTTCCAAAGTTCACAGATGAAGTGTTATATTGATTGGCAGAGATAGTATTCAAATCACATAATCATCAATATGTATTTTTCAGGTTTGTTGCAGGAGTGGTTTCACACATCTTCATCTCATATAAATCACAAACAAAACAGGCAGAATTCATCTTATAGTTTTATTCGGGACTTAAATCACATATAACAACAGATGCATGAATTCACAACCACAGGAATAAAAATTTAGTCGAAAACAAGAGATTCAGCCTCACAAGTAGCTTAAAGCTTTACCACAATAGTTTAAAAAGGATAACAATATCTTTTAAAAAGGAGAGATGCATTTGTCACAACAGAAGCTGAACACTCCAAAAAAAATGCACTATTTACACAACTAATGTCAGAAAATCACTCGTATATTGACGACAATCTACCGAATGGGATAACATAACTCAACCTAGGTGCAATCAATCATCTCGGATCTTCCTGAGAAGCTTGTTAGCCCAGCGTTTAACATGTCGCTTCAGGGTATAGCCAACGATGATCCCAGCAACAAAGGCAATTGCACAGAACTTTGAGCATGTCCACAGTGATACCACTCCTCTGCAAGTAAACATCAAAACTTTACCAATTCAGTCCAATTATAGACATTCAGTTCCAGAAGCAATATCACAACTTCAGTCCAACTATATAAGTTCACTTAACTTCAACATAACCATGCCTGACCAATACATGAACAACTCTTACTAAAACACCCATCAATATCAAAACCCAGATTCAATGACCCAAAAAGCGATTAAAGAACCAAAGTTTGGTAGTAAATTTGCTACTTACAATAACCCATTATGGTCCTATCGCACAAATTGATGAAATTTCTCACAAATCCAAGTTTTTGTCAAAGACAAGATTCACAACCGAGTAACCCAATTCACTCATCAGAAATTTCTAAACTTTGAGAAGGGTAGAGCTAGATGGGGATGTTACCTGACAGGTTTGGCGACTATGACACGAGACTGATCAGACAACACGGCAGAGAGACCTTCATTAGAACCAGGAGCTTTGAAGGAACCAGGTGCAGAAGAAGAAGAAGAGGATGAAGCTTTTTCAGAGGCGGCTTTCAGATCTTCTTTGATTTTGCCGAACCAATTTTGAAAGCCTTCCATAGCTCTGATGATGGGTCTCAATGTTTCAGAAACTCAGAAGAACTTGGGGGTTTTGTGAGGGTTTTTATTAACCGGGTCGAGAGTTGAGATGGTTTAGTCTTGGACTCTTGGTAAAGGGGACAAAGTGTTTTCTTTTTCCTAAAGCCACTAGATAGTTTCTTTTTGAACAAGCATAATAATTCCCTGTTCCAAAAAAAAAACAAGCATAATAATTCATTATTAATTTTTCGATTTTAGTAACAATTTTATTTTTATAAGTGACCAGGGGTTTCAATGTATAAACCCTAAATAAAAGGTTGGTTTTATGCATGTTATTAACGATGTATTTGTTTGTCACAGTCCTCTAAAACTCTTGTGTTACAATCATCATCGACAACTCAGATCCATTGTACGACATTTTTAGCTCACGCCACTCATCACGTACGTGTTACATGAATTATTTTGTAACATACTTCTTCCACGTCATTCCCACGTCGTGTTTTATGTTCATAGCTAAAGGTCATTTTTCTTTTCTTCATAGAGATTGCGATTGCAATTCTCATAAATCATGATATATGAATCATATATATGAAAAATTTAATGGTATGTCTAACTATATAGATTGCTTATCAGTCTTATCAGTCAATTTGGGTGTCATCATTCATTTTCATCGTGATTTATCATAGAAGGACAGTGATATTGAGGAGGTATTGATCGATATCAATATCAATATTTACATCCCTATATGCTCTCGGGGATTTGCTTTTTAATTAGTTTTTTAGGTGGCGTTCGTTAACTTTTTCATGCATGTATTTTCATTTTAAAAAATGAAAATGTGTTCGTTGAGACATTTTTGAAAACGTTGAAGATGAAAAATGAAAATATTTTCAACTTATACAAAGAAAAACTGAAAACATCAATTTAACGTTTTCATTTTCCTCGATTAGAAAATATGAAAAATACTTTTCATAATAAATTACCGAATATATTTCTAAAGTAGAAAATAATCTACTTTTTTATTTTTAAAAATCATTTTTGAAAATCGTTATCAAAAATGTTAACGGACAGGCCCTAGCATTCCTATTTTCTTGAGAAATTTTGATAAATGACCTCTTTTAGGTCATTGAGTTGATTTCTGACCATGTTTTTACAAATTATTAAAAAATAACCTTATAAAGGGATCAAAAGTCTCAATTACCCTCATTTAAATTTGTGTAATTTTTTTTTCTATAAATTGCTCGATCTTCACCATTTTTGTTTGTGCTTTCCTCCCTTCATATCCCTGGAAAAAAAATCATCCAAGACTAATTTGTTGCATTACGTGGTTAACTTGATAGAGTAATTAATTAAAGTGATATATTATAAAGGCTTAAGTTCATTAATATCAAAGAATTGATTGATATCAGTTAGCAATAAGACATTATCATATGGGGTTACAGACAACGAGTTATTTTTGTTTCTTAGATCATGATGACGTCATCTCGCGTCCCTCTAGAGAAAGTTAAATGGCTTAAGAGTTTACATTTGACGAAAATGTAGTATATTGGCTAGAAATTTAGACATGTCACTCCTATGGAAGGGCTTTCTAATGATACAAATGATAAACATGTTTCACGAAACTTGTACATGAAAAATCTGAAGCTATTTTTATTTTTCTCCCTCAGATAAGAGAGCAAACTAATGTTAGAATTGACTAAAGAGAGCTCTTGAGTGCTTGGTCACTCTTCTTTATGATATGGTAATATTACTATGGAATCTAGTGGTGAAGTCTTATGCCTTCTAATTGTTTGATGAAATTTTTTTTACTAAAAAAATTAAGAGAAGACACTGATAGCATAAATCTCAGGTTATGTACAATTCATGCATAAGGTGCCAATATTACTTTTTTCACAAGGAACCAATTCAACAATTGGAAATTCATAGTATACATGTTGATTTTCATACTTTGTATACGGACTATTGATTTTTTTCAGACAATTACAAAGTTAAGCCATATACAAGACAATGAAATTAAATATACATGTTACACTTTCAACTAGATAGAGTCTTGAACAATAATGACTAAACGAGAGATCTGAACAAAAGCCTTTACACAGGAGATGAAAGGAATAGCTTTTGTGTGTTTCAGTTTTTGAATTTGATCTTGAATGAACAACTGATAGAGGTTGTATAAAATGAGGGAAATTTAAATAAGAGTATTTGAGACTTTTGATCCCTTTATATGGTTATTTTTCAATAGTTTGCAAAAACATGGTCAAAAATAAACTCAATGGCCTAAAAGAGGTTATTTATCAAAATTTCTCTATTTTCTTTTTCCTTTTCTTTTATTCCCAATTCATTATATATATATATATATATATATATATATATATATATCAATCAAAACGTAACTCGGGAAAAAAGTTCCAATCTAGAATTTCTCACACGATTCTTTTCCCCTTCGATTTGAAAACCAGGATATCAAGGGTTTACTCATATTGAGGTATGGGTTATGCATGTTAATATTATACATGGTTTGTTTTTATTTTCAGCAAAAAATATTACGAACGTACTACAACTTACCTCCAACTTCATTCTGTAAATCTAATCTTGTTATTCGATCTGCAATTCTGCATGTCTTTGTATATCGTTTCATTGATTCTCTATATTATTATTATTTTTTAAATATTTTTTTCGTGGTTTTAACTATATATAGGCTGATCAATTAATGGTATCGATAATTAAGAGTATCTCTTCTAGCTCTTTCCTTTTAACCAGATATATCATATATATATGGTACCGAGTGCGAGAAGACAAATATGCAGCAATGCAAACCCAAATAACAAGAGGCTCAAGAAGCAAGACCAGACAAAGGAAGATCAAGAGCAGGCTGTGGACACATTGCTACCTCACCTTCCCGATCTCATTGTTGATAAGATTTTCCGACTCATCCCCACTAAACATGCTATACGCTCAGCCATTGTTTCCAAACAATGGGCAAGTGTGTGGTCTTTGGGAGTCCCCTTCTTAGATTTCGATGATGAGGGAGACTCCGATGACTGCAGGAAGCTGTTGTTCGTCGACTTTGTGGAGAGCTGTTTGAGACATTATGAGAAAAATAAGCTTTTGGAGTCGGATAGTTTCAGGCTTCGAATGAGATATGATTGTGAACTAATAGACTCGACAAGGATAAACAAGTGGTTCAGTTTTGTGGTTAGTAGATGCGTCAAAGAGTTAGATATTAGCATTCAAAGAGATTGGCAATACTACGGCTTACCCCATACCATTCTCAATGCGCAATATCTTACTCGTCTGAATCTGGAGCATGTTGCAATACGAGTGAGTGCTGATCTGATAAGCCTTCCGTTGTTGAAAACTATGACCCTAAACGTTGTACATTGGTCGATGAATTTGGATAGATCACTATGGAAGGGTTGTCCTTCCATCGAGCATTTATCGCTAGATTCGTGTTCTTTTGCCTCATTGGCGTATTGGGGCCAAATTGTTGTCAAAAATTCAAGTCTTAAATTCTTGCAGGTTATGTATTGCATGTGCCTGTCTATTCAAGTTGAAGCTGAGAATCTTGAATCTTTTATACTCACTTCAGAATTTCCTGGACTAGCTTCCATCGACTTGCTTGGTGAATGCGTCAAGTTGAAATATATCAGCGTTTATGCTCAGCATTCGAACACTCGCTTTGGAATGCACGGGAAATGTCGAGATAATTTGAAGGCCACTATTTATATTTCAAATCTCGTAGTTTTTAACTACACTGGTTATGTGCTGTCTAATGATGTAATCTCTGTGAAAGCTCAAAAGCCATTCATTGCACGTCTAAAGCTTGATTGGGATGATGAACAAGTTTTTGAACCCATTTTCCTCCCTCCAAGGACACATTTTCTTCATAACTTTGATTGCTGCAATCTAGTAGGGCTAGATATCCAACATGATGCCATTGTTGAGGCTCTCACATTTCCAGAAACTTTCAGGAAGACATTCTCACCACCGTTACTGAAGGTCAAGAATCTTACGGTCTCGCTTGTAAGTAAGTATTCCTTATCCGCTAACAGAGGCCAGATATTCTGCCTTGACGGACTCTTTGCGTTGGATGGCACCAAAAGCATGGATTGACATCGATTTGCAGCACCAAATGCATGGATTTAGATCGACTTACCAGCCCCTCTATGATGAGCCTGCATCTCCATGGAATATGAATGATTATTCGTGTTATTTTCTTTAAACATTGGTACATCAGACATCACAAGTTTAAGCATCTTCAGGTTTCACTACTAAAAGTTTAAGCTAGCATTCGTTCCGAACTCAATTGACGATGCTGTTATATGCCTTTTCTATACCACTATCTCTTCTACCAGCATTGAACTCAGTTGACATTTTCCTCAACAAACAGTAAACGGGGTAATTATGTTCCCAAGAATAAATCACCTTTCAACCTAGCTTGATGCTTTACAGGTAGCAGACTCATTTTGCAAAATCTAACTGGAAAAATTCAAAAAAGAGTTTAGCTTCCAAGCATCCATTTCCTACAGTAAGTAAATATATTTTACCAGAACTGACGTATAGATCAAGAATTTTGGAAACAAGGGGACCTAAAAATGCAGGGTATTCTATTGAGGGATGTCAATGTTAGCAAAGTAGCGCTGAATATGCTTATACTGTTACTCTGACTTAAATAACATAACAGCAGACACAAATTCATAACCACAGTCCACAGGTTCAGGCTCACAACTAGCTAGCTTAAGAACACTTGACTAAATTAGTATATATAATAGCTTCAAAAGGATGAGGTGAGCTGCATTTGTTATGACTCATGACACAGAAGCTGAAAACCCCGAACAAATGCACTCTTTACACAACTAATGTTTAGAGAATTGATCACTTATGTATTGACGACAATCTATCGAATGGGATAACAAAACTCAACCTATGTGCAAATCAATCATCTCGGATCTTCTTGAGAAGCTTGTTAGCCCAGCGTTTGAGACGCTGCTTCAAAGGCAATTACACAGAACTTTGAGCATGTAAAAGTCACAGTTAACCACCCCTCTGCAAGTAAACTTGAAAATTTGACCAGTTCAGTCCAATTACCGAAATGCATCAACTCTATCTCCCAGCTGCTAGTTTCGAAAATACAAGCCCTACCCAAATCCAGCAGTAGTATTGCCAGTTCAGTAACTATTTAAGTTCACTTGACTATAGCGCAAGTTCATATACTAATTCATCCCTGAACAATACATGAACAACTCGACTTAAAACACAAGCCAAAACAAGTTTGGGAGCTCAGTAGCAAAAACCAGAATCTATTTGCCAAAAAGCGAATAAAGAACAGAACTTCAATTAGGAGCATATATGTCTTGCAGATTTATGCTCTTGTTGCATAACTAGATCATTTTTTCACAAATACAAATCCAAGTTCTTGACAAAGACAAATTTCACATCAAAGTAATCTAAAAAGCACACATACAACAGGAAACGGATACAAGATTGTCATTCACATGTACTGAAATTGACATTACGATGTACTATAGCTTGACAATTTTTGGTTGTAGACATGTTGATATTCTCTGCATGTCGTACACAATCAAGTTCATGTACAACCTTATCAGTTGAAGGAAAAATAAGATTGCTATGCAATAAGTTACAAGAAATCGATACAAGATTGTTATTCACATCCAACACATCATGAACCACACAAAGATTAACTTATTGTTTTGCAAGACAGAACTTGGGTTCGATCCTCGTAGCAGTCCAAATCATCCAAGTTCTTAAACCGGTTTGAGACGGTTCAGGTTTACAAAACACCCGGTTTAAATTAAGCCTTGAAAGCCTTCATATCTCTAGATTAACTTATTACAGATTTTCAGACCAAAAAAAAAAAAAAAAAAACTTATTACAGATTTACAGTTTAAACTGTAGTAATAGAAGGTTGGGGTCAGCAATTGTCCACGCTCAAAGCCAATTCTATCCCAACAGGCTAACGTGCTTCCAACACTCCCTTATCTTCCACCCAACAAATGTAAACACCCAACAAAAACACCACTTCACTTCACAGTACCACACACTTCATTCCTCATACATCTCACTCTAATGGCTTCCCTCTCTCTCCCCAAGCACACCTTCACTTATCTACTCCCCATTCAAACACCCAGACAATACTACCCATCTTCTCAGCTAGTCTCCAAATCTTCAAATTCCCAATTCTATGGCCTCAAGCTCTCCAATTCTACCTCTTTGCCAATCCCATCTTCATCTTCTGGGATGAATATCATTTGTGGCAAGGTACATTGCTTTAACTTGTGCTCATATGATGTGTGGCTTATGTGTAATTGATGGTTTATTGATTGCTTATGGCTTTGTGTGGTTTTGGCAGGTGGAAAAAGGCAAGGTTCCCCCAAATTTTAACTTGAAAGATCAGGATGGTAAATCTGTCAGCCTTTCCAAGTTCAAAGGAAAGCCTTTGGTTCTCTATTTCTACCCTGCTGATGAGTCCCCAGGGTGCACCAAACAGGTTTTATTTTTTTCTGTTGCAAACAAAAAACATATATGACATTCTTGCATTTGTTTAGGTTAGTGGAAATTTAATCATCTGAAAATGTTCACTTCCTATATTGGTTAGGTGGTGCAATGCTTTGCTTATCTTAAGATTAGTTTTGCCAAGTGATTTCTACTACCCGAGTTAGAGCTTCTAGGGAAAGCTCCATATATGATCAGATTGTTCTTGAGATGCAAGTCAGATTGGAATTTGCATCACCCATATAAAGATTGAACCTTTGATTACTGCTGACACTGACAAATTGATATTCCACAAGGCTTGTGCTTTCAGAGATTCTTATGAGAAGTTCAAAAAAGCTGGAGCACAGGTTGTTGGGATTAGTGGTGATGACTCAGCATCACACAAGGTATTGTTGTTGTGAATTTTCTAGTAATCCTTGCGACTTGAAGACTTGGAAGTTTGTGACTTGGAAGGTATTATTCATGCTTGAAGACTTGGAAAGTTTGTGACTTGATTGGAAATTTTTCCTGTATGTAGGCTTTTGCAAAGAAGTACAAGCTTCCTTACACATTACTAAGTGATGAAGGTAATAAGGTGAGGAAAGAATGGGGAGTGCCATCAGATCTGTTTGGGACATTGCCCGGAAGGCAGACCTATGTTCTCGACAAGAATGGAGTGGTTCAACTCATCTACAACAACCAGTTCCAACCCGAGAAGCATATTGATGAAACACTCAAGCTACTTCAGAGCCTTTAAACCCCTCCTGGTTTAGTTTTTCCACATCACTGTCCATTCTATATCTCTACATAGGGTTACAGAAGTCCTTAGTTTTGTATGCATGGTCTCTAGTGTTGTTGGTCTCTCTTGGACCTTTGAAAAGTATAAAGACAACTGTTTTCCTTCCTATATATGAAACCAAACTATATATTGTAGTATGACGTTTGTTGGCAATGAAAATTAAGTATGGTCTTGGTTGCAAGTGAGAGGGTCATTATCAGTGTGGAAGATTTTAGTCAAGAGTGTGATGGAATATCAAATACGTTGTGACTATTACAAGCAGCCCATATTTGATTATAGCTCTTTTCCCTGCCTTCTGCAATATAATGACATCATGCATTTCTGGGAAATCAAAAGGTAGCTAGACAATTGACAAATTCTTTATTGGGATGAATGAATTATGAATCACTAATACACTATTGCACATTGCTTTCCTAAATTCTTATGTAAATAGCCCGTGTTTTATTTTGGTTCTGATGCAAAGAACATCACAATTGTAAATTTCTATAGGATAGTAATCAATTCTTGACCCCCATAAGGGCTAAATGCCTCTGCTAACCAGGTATTCTTCCTCCAAGATGTCCATCCCATCTCCTCACAAATTTCATCACTGTGGTTGATGCTAAAAGTAGAGATGCAGAACCTCTTGTAGAACCTGGTGGTGTCCTTCATCACTTCCAGCTCTTTATTTGTCTGCTCCAGCATTTTCTCCACACTTGGGAGCTTAAACTTATCATCTATAAGTCGAGCCAGCCATATACTGCGCAACTCAGATGAATGCAGGTTCGAAACACTCTCCAAATAACCCACAAACGCCATGTTTGGGATCAAAGGATGAATTGTACCCCTGCAGAAAATAAAAATCCATATTAATGTGACATATGTTATGTTATCGGTCATACTTTAGAACAAATCTTAAACGTTAAACAATATTTCACGTAACTATTAGTGATTCAGAACAACAAGATAGCAACATTAGTTTTACCTGTACAAGGGCATAATACCAGAAGGGTATTCCAACAAGCTTTTGAAGGGAACTGGCAGTATGGCTTTGAGCTTCTTCTTACCATCATAACCAGTTGCAAGGACCACAACATCAGCGTCGATCTTACCGCCGTCGTCAAACTCAATTCCATCTTTATTGAACCACCAATTTCCTTGAGATCGCTTGAACATGATCCTTCCCTTATCAGCCTCGGAGAACAAGTTCTCAGGTGTGATAGCCATCTGGCATGAAGCATAGTCTTCCTCAAAAGAGTGATCTGGTTTTAGTCCATACTTCTCCAAGGGAAGCTTCCACAGGATGTATGATTCTATGAACTTTGAAATTGCATGCCTCTGTGAACATACAGATAGACTAATTACTTATTTTCTATCCTTGCTACATATGAATATGAATCGAGGTTATTTTGTGTAGTTATTTACCAATGGAGATAAAGCTAGAAGGCAAGTGATGGTCCTGAGGAAACTCTGATTAGGTCTTGGATGGAGAAACTGTGACGCCCTTGTTGAATAGAACAAGAAAAATGGCAAACCCCAAACCCAGTAATGGGGAACTGTCCAGTGTATAGTCCTCACCACCATTGTGCATGGTTGCCCTTTCGGTCCTTCATTAATTCATGCAAAATTAATAAACCAATATAAGAAATACAGAAAATGTGATTGAAATGCCAAATCATGTCTGAATATAAAGATTGTGGAATTCTATTTCATGTTTTAAGTCAATCATTGATTGGGAAATTAAATCCCAATCAGGTTAAGTTAAACCATCCTAAATTATAATCGTGGAAAACATGTTCAAGTCAAGCAGTTGAGACTAGCTTAAATTGATGTTTTAGATCGATGTTTGACAGTTTGAATGACCTTTTCGATTTTTCTGTGCTGTACACACTGTGACTTGTGTGAAAATCTAACCATGCAAATTCCAATCCCATAACGTGGAAATTGAGAGGTAGCTCACTTATTTCATTCTATAATACTTCACAACTTCATATATACACCTACCTTTATTTATGTAATTAACTAATTATTTTCTATATTCGTCTTCGATTTTTTGTTGTGAATCTTTCTTCTTAATATTTGCAGATGCCTTGTATATTGTATCCTTATAATTCAAATGATGTAGAACTGTATATGCACGTAAAGGTTCTGATCTATATTACCTTGATTTGCCTCAGCACACTCCACAGCTAAATCAAGGGCTGATTTCTTGTATCCAACTACGACGACCTTCTTATCCTTGAGCAACTCAGAAGCAGCTTTCTTGTCTAGTTTGCAGTAATCAAGAGAATGCAGAACCTGACCTTGAAACGCTTGAGGGCCTTTGTTGTGTGGAAACTCAGGGATTCTGGGTATGTCACCATATTTCCCAATACATACCACAAGGAACTCGAAGGCGTACCACTTAATAACGAAAGAATAAACACACAAAATTAGCATTTCTGAAAACATAATAATAACAGTAGAACAGTAACTCATCGATGAGATAGTAGCACTCGTGTTGTCGAGATTTAGTTTGAAAAACAAATCAAAATAGTGATATATACTACAAGGCATGTGATCAATCAATAAGTACAGTATATATATCGTAATGTTAGAAACCTATATAAAATGAAAAAATATATTTCATTGCCAAAAGTTTCTAATGAATCCTATACACTTCGAGACTTGATTAAGTAGTATGAGCTATGTTATTTTGCACACAAGCGCAAGGTTAGAGCAAAAATTATTACAACTGATTCAAAGAAGGGTAGGGTTTATGCGCATGCATGCAATTCAGCAGTTTAATATGGAATGATGGATGAAAAACCTGAATGGTGTCTTCACCACTGGTCTGCACAGCAACTTCCCAAGCAGGCTGCCCTGCCGGTGGTTTAAAACCAGCATCAGTGGTTTCCCAGTCACCAATAAAACGAACCTCGACGACCTTGGAGTTGAACCTCACAAACTTGAGCACATCAAAGTGCTCTGCGTAAGAGTTCAAGTAATCCAATATCTCAAGATGAGAAGGATATTCAGGATTGTCCCTATCGAACCAGGGAAAGTCAGAAAACTCATAATCGCGACGATGCGACTGAAGCTTTGTGGAGTTGTAGGAGCAATGCCTCCAGACCCCTCCAATGGAGTCAGAGGCTTCGAGGACAATAGGGTTGTGATGGCTTAGGTGTTTCGCAGCAGCTATGCCGCTCACTCCGGCACCAATAATCCCTACTTTTGAGACCACCGGATCCATGTTTTGGTTGCTTTGTCTGTTTGAAATGGTTTTGGGAGAAAAGGTGGTGTGCTCGATATTCTTGGTGCTAAAACCATGAGAAAGCTGAGGTATTTATAGAAGAGCTAGGAGTCATGTAATGCAATGGTTGTTGTTGGTTGTGAACTTATGCATGAATCTTCAAATGTCGACTGAGTGGAATTTTGAGATCAAAGAAAGGTACGTAGGTTAATTAGCTAGGGTAAAAGTAAAGAAGATGATCATCGTCCATCGTGAACATTTCTCGATCACTTGGTGGAAATGAAGGGAGACCTTTCCTTCACTTCGTACGTTGTGACTTTCATTCATTGCGTACGGGTACTAGCTGAATTTCGCTGTGCCCTTCAAACACTTAATTATACGATATATCATATATAATATAGAAATGTAGAATATGTGAGAATCTTTTGAATATAGACTATATGGATATCTTTAAGCAAATTGTTCGAACCCTAATATAAGGCTGAATAATTAAAGATCAATAAAGTTAGGCTGGTCGTGAGACCAATGCAACTGCTTGCTCTAAATTGTAGATTCTTGATGCAAACTAAAACTGTTTGAGCTAGACCATATATATATAACTTAGTCGATCATCGAGATCGATAAGCAAATTATGAAACCTAACTTGCCAAACGTAAAACATGGCTGGCCGATTTTCTCATAAAATAAAATAAGCAAAATGGCTAATAATAACATATATTAATCCGTGTTATATATGTTAATCCATTTGATTATTCTACTTTCATTGAGCAGATTGGAGTTTCAAGATTTCAAAGCCTATAAGAACATATAAAGAAATTTGAAATTCAAGATCCCTTTTGATTTAGTCTTTTGACAAAGTATACTTTTGGAGTTTGAGTGTGTGTACGCGTATATAGTTATAAAAATATATACATAGTGAAGACTGTTTCACACTATTATATAAACAATTAGTACCTAATTTATGCATACCGGAAATGCAAAGGTAGCTTAATCCTTACTCCAAACTCTAATTTAGAAAACTCATGCATATATACATGTATAATATGTAAAATTAGGAAGCAGCCAAGAAGTTAAATGGAAGCTTTAAGGAAAACATTGTTTTCACTTCATAGACTGAAATCCAAAGTTAGGAGACAGAATGTGAAAACACTACCAATCAAAGTCGTAAAACTCATATATATATATATATAATAACCACAAGTTCATATTTTAGATGAGTCAAAGTATTATGCATGATTTCGTTCTAGCTAGCTCGTGTATATATATATAGGGAGAGAGATCAGTCACTGGTTTTGATTAATTTCAAGGTGCGTTTCTGGTAAAGATTTGGGTCATCAGTTTCCATGCAAGTATGCATGTTCAAACGAAGTAAGTACACAGTAATTATCTTCCGGCCATTTTGGTTTGATTTTTCAATATTTCGTAGACATATTCTGTTTGTAGCATCACGTAAGCCATGAAATAGCTAGATATAGAATTGTCAAAGGAAAAAATGAACGAAAAGGGATCGAGCTGAATCTCTGTCTGATGCTTCTGTTTGATCAAAAACGATACTAGTCAGATACACATACATGCAGGTGGAGTAGTACTGTTAGTTGACAATTCGGATTCAAACAAAGAATGATGAAATTGCTTATGCAATTTCAAAGCTGAGCTTGACCCGAGGACTGAGCTAGGTTATGATTGTACTTCCACTTCTAATTAACTTTGATTAATGAGGATAATTTTGTGTATAACACGGGTCAAATACGATGGAAAAGAACCAACGTTTGAAGAGTCCAATATATGATCGATGATCGATCAAATCGAGTTAGCTACCGGTCGTGATATATATGGAGGCTTCCACAGAGAGCTTATTGTTAGGAACGTTGTTGAGACCTCCAGTAAGCACACAGTGATATATCAGCTAGAGCTACTAATTCAATTGCGACTCGATCTTCCAGAATGTATAATAATCCTGACCAGACTTTTCAAAATTCAAATGCTTATAGCTTGCTCTATATAATTTAGGCATGTATTGGCTGACTCCTTGATCTCCAAGTCGATGTTAACACTATAAATCCACATATATTTATGTTCTACAAAGCCAATTAAGGCCACATAGATGGATACCTAACTGGCTGCCTGGAGGTCCTGCATTGCATGCACCTGTGGAATTATATTGGACCATATATATATATTCCACAGAGTTCTCTCGACAACGAGTATAGACAAAATGTAAGCACTTGGAAGTTTGAACACACTGGTCCAAAACTTGTCGGAAAAACACACAATTTGTCTAAATTTTTTGTCCACACATGTTCGCAGCCTTTTTTTTTTTTTTTTAAAGGAATGAATAATTTCATTGATTAACATCGTTAGAATCCTGATAAAGTAACTCTTTCAGAGATAAAAGGATTATCAAAATAAACAGCCATTTTAGCCTCTCTAGCTAACTTCTCCCCTGACATACATGAGAAATCATGGCAGAGGAAGCTTGTTGTAGTAGCTCTCTCAGATCTGATCGTTGTCAGAAAACCCAAATCAGAATAATCAAGGGAATAACCTTTTAATTTATACTAATAAACAAAATCTTTATGGGATTAATTGTTTCGTGATCCAGATATATTGTAATTTATCAAGAAATTAAAATCTTCTCTTTAATTTGTTTGGTATATATATATATATATATATATATATATATATATATATATATATATATAATGCTTTTGGACACAGGTATTATCTATTTAACCTAGCTTGGTTTTATCCTCGTTTGAAAGTGACACGGTCGCATTTAGACTTTCTAATTTCTACTGAATAGGGGACGTAAAACGATCACATTCACCAGTCACCACAAAACAAACAAAGAGTAAGAAGCCCACACGAGCGACTACATATATGGCTGCTGCAACAAAGTCTAAACATGGAATGAAGCTTGTATTGAATAATACAAGGAAAAACACTTTTTTTGGGAAAGATTGAAAAGCACCCAAGTTGAAAGATCTTCTCTCTTTTAGTCTTGTTTTGGGTACATGTTTGTGTGTTTCTCTTATATGGAACACCAAATTCACCTAATGTCCGTAATTAACGAATGACGAAACATGGATAAAAAAAAATTCTTCACTGAACTTCAATTAGAACACACGGCTAGTCCTTTAATTTGGTTAGAAATTTTGGCCATGTATATGCAAACCCTATCTTTTGGAAAATGAAATTTCATGTTGGTCTCAACAAGTTTTGTTCTTCACTCCGACCAATGGAGTTCTCTTATTTTCCGGTCAAAATTAATTCTTTCATGTCACAATTCATATACAAGCTAGAGACGGTATAATGTTTTTTGTTTTTGTTTTAGACGCTATACGTACTAGTTATAGCTCAAGTATTAGAACTACTACATGCATTTCAATTAGAGTGAATCATTAGTTCTAAATGAAGTATATATAGTAGATCAAAAGGGATGAAATCTCAATGTACTTATCAACTAATTCCTATTCGATACAGTTTAAGAAACCAAAACTAAACTTGGTCTCAAAAGGTACATATGCAAGGCCGATATATGCAATATGTTCACAACCCTGTATAGGCTTGATCCAGTAGATGCAAAGGGCCCAGCACGTCAATATATGGACCAGGGAACACAGGAATTTTTCTCGTTAGGCCGATGTCAATTTATCAATACGTATTACGTCGATCTGTTTTCATCCTCTAACCTAATACTACCTACCTTCCAAAGCTCGTTCACAGTTTCACCCACTCCTAATCAAGCCTCCAATAATTCACGTAGGTATCCATGCACACGTCAAAGTAAGACCCCTCTACCCCATCAAGAAAATAACCTTACACGAGGGATCAGAGTCTACAGCGAATCATGACTTGCAAGGCAGGGCATCCCTTTGGTATCGTGGTAGCTAGCTCAGAGTCGTCCCTTTAGTAACGTGAACTTGAAAGTCCCTTTACCGTTTTTACGTCAGTAATTGAGTTAAGGTAAACATATACGGTTGTGTACGCGGTAATATTGTCCGAGAAGGAATCTACAACAGTAATTTCGCCTACAATGAGGAAACGCCGTAAGTTAACCACGTTAAGATAACGTGGCAATCTTGACTAACAAAGTGGGTAAAACAGACGCCAAGTAAGACAAACGTGGAGACTGGAAGATTCCGTTGCGGCTCCTCACGTGTTTTGCCACGTTTTCTCACGTTTCTTACATTGGGCGTGCCATTAATTACATTCATTTATAAGAAGGGAAATTATTATTTGTACCCGGAACACCACATATTTTATGTTTCCTTTTAATCTCATTGGTCCATGTGTTTTATTTTTATTTCTGATTGGTGTATTTAATTACTTTTTTTTTTTCACCCCGTGCTGGTCCCCACATGAATCTGAGTTATATGATTGGCTGGGTACAACACCTGGCAGTGCCACGTGGTGTTCCGGGTACAGAGAATAATTACTCTAATAAGAATATGAGATTTGTGTAGCACGCGGCCTTCTAATTAATGTTGCTTCAATTCTTCTTGCATTTACATTTGAACTAATAAATTCACTCCAAACATAGCAAGGCTACGAAACTGACCGCATTATACTTGCTCATTAAAAATGTTTTTTTTTCGTTTATTCAATCATTTTATGAATCTTAAATACTATAACGACCTATTATCTATGTTTATCGACTCTTAATGTCGTTCAATTGTAACACTTTATCTAGGGCACGAGGATCAACGAATTATATTGTTCTGGTCCAAGTTGTGTAAACAATAACTTATTACAAACTTTGCTATATCGTTTATTTTCATTTTAGATGTGAATCATGTGATAAGAGTTAGTCGTAGCATTATGTTAGTGTGCATTCTCAACAAAAAAAAAAAAAGAAGTTATACGCAGTTCGCATATTTGCTGTTACAATTTACGGGATGATTTTCTCTGGTTTCTACTTTTGATACACACCATAAAATTTCTATGGTCAGCAATGAGGAGGGGGGACTCTCAGACTCTCTGGAGGCTACGAAAAGAAATAGACAACACTCCTTCCTGCAGCTCCACGTGTGACGGACTGTTATTGGCTTAGTGAAAAATTGCTTAGGGTATAAAACAAAGGATCTACCTTATCAATTCGCATCTTAGTCACGATTCTCGGCATCTCTCATACCAGATACAATAATCCAAACTTGGCCATCTCAGAATCGTAGGGCTCACCTTGCCTCACCCTTGCCAATATAACCATCACCACTGACCAGATAGAACAACCTACAACAACGTCTTACACCTCGTAAGCTTCACCGTCCCTCTCCTCGATTCTCAAACCCACAAACCTCAAAAGGTTTCTGAAACACCGTCAGATTTGAAGCATCAAACATGAACAGTGTGTTGGATTCTCCTCTCGAGGCTCTCGCTTTCGACTACGTTAGCTTCGGTTTGATAAACGTTGTCAATAGTCTCTGGACTTGGCTCGCCGTCGTCACCGCCGCCGTCAGCTTCTGGATGCTCAGACCTAGAGCCATCGAGGGCTTGAAGCTCCACTCACCGTCCTCAAACGACGTCGTCAGGAGCTCAAATGGGTGTTCCCCATTTCCTGAAACATCACCACCGCCAGTCACGGCGGAGGAGGAGTCGCCAAGATCGGTTTCAGCGCCTCCATCTCGAGCGCATGCAGCCGTGCCTTCTTCGTCATCAGGTCTGGGTAGATTTGAAGATGACGGAGGTTTGACGAAAGGCGTCAAGTTTACATTGTATTTTGATGAGGATACAAACGGAGACGTTGGCGGTGAAGGTGAAGGTGATGGTGACGAAACGGCGGCGGAGACGGAAGAGAGCGGCAGTGAGAATTGGTGGGAGAGTGGTTTGACGATGAGGACGGAGGAGAAGAGCTGGTATAGGTACCAGGATTTGACGGTGTTTAACGGCAACGTCGTTAGGTTATGGGATAATAATCATGGTTGCAGAGTTAGACGCTACGATTAGATTTGCTGTACGTAAGGTTAGGGTTCGAAGAAGATCGAATTGTATATACATGCATTTTTGTTGGGTTTCAATATCCTTCACCGAATTAATGCAATGTTAATTAGCTAATCACTTTTATAAGCCAACAAGCTTGATCTAATTACAATTGTAAATCCAATCTATCATCTCATGAACTATGACCTATCTAAGGAAGAAATTGAACACGTCTTCCATCTCCAACGATAACATAGAGAGTTCTTGAGTATAAATCCTGCAACCACAGCAGCAATAGTAATACTTTAATATAACCAAAAGAACTCTATCGAATCTCCAATAAACCATCTCCTTGGATCATTCAATAACATAAATAAGAAGTTCAACTCAACAAGAATTAGTTGAACTTCTGACCTTCTAAAGTTCGCAGCATAAGCTGCTCTCTCAAATACGTGCAAAGGTAGTCTGTGTAGCAGCCTTGCGTCCCTTTTATAATCACTCAACTTCTTGCGCAAAGCCTTCCTATTTCTCCTCATCATCAACGTCACATGTCAACATGTTTACTTAAACCCTTAAAAGGAAAGCCGTTAACTACACAATCACCAAACCAATCAAATATATCTCATATATCAAATATATATCAAATAATAATAATAATCAGAGTATATGAAACCTAATCACATTAGGTTTCCTTCCTTTACAAGTGCATAAACCACATCTGATTAACATCCTAACTAAGTTAGGATCCTTGCATATCACAGCTAACACACCAAGCCGTGTATTAGGCTTCCTCCTTTCCTTTCAAGATACACGTTCATATCATGCATATTTAGTTAACCAAATCAAATCCCATCATGCATATATATATATATATATATATATATATATATATATAGACACAATGCTCATCAATCGCATATCTAACCATATATAAGAGATCCTAATCAACCATGATAATTAGGACTCTAAATACTCACGGAAGCCTTCTGTCAAAATGATTTATTCCAAATATGTATATATGAATAAGTCCTAAGCAATTAGAACTCTCTTACTCCTTGTGTTTTGTATGTATAGGAATGCCAATATAAAGTAGGTATACTAACAATTAGCTAATCCACTGTTGCGTTCTTCTTCTTCTTCTTCTTCTTCTTCCTGGTTATAATTGCCAATTTTAATAGATTGTGTTTGCAACTGCAGGATAGTATGGACTGTTAACTTTGAAGCTTAGTTTACGTGTCTTCTCCTGGAAATTGCTTTCTGGTGCACCGAACACTATGCGGTATCAGATTAAAAATGAGACTAAATAAATTGTTGTTGGTACTACGTACTACTGGACAATTCAAACCTACACATTATTTTGATAGTGCGCTTCTCTGATGTGCAATTATTTATAATTTTCGGGGGTTTTTTTTATTGTTTTTTTATTGAATAATCTTCGGGTTTGCATCAGTAACTAAACTACTAATTATATGTAATGTCCACGAGATTAACTCAAGATATCAGTCACGTTGGATCGGTTGGGGTTCAATTTCTTCCTTCGTTTAATCGCATAGTGAATGGTAATTGTTGAAGTTACAACGATCCATGATTCTGATCTTAAATAATTTCATAGTGGTTACATAGTTCATTAACATAAGTTTTATACATGTCAATGGTGTTTGGTCGGAGAAAATGATGTATCAACAAAGGAATAACTAAAGTTTTGGATGAGGAAATTAGTGCTAACACTCATTGTATATAGTAGTTCATATATCCTTTCTGATCGAGTACCATACAACTAATATACATCTAACATTATTATATATGAATTGGATCAATGATTGATGATTTTTCGTAGGAACAAACATCATATTGGAGAAAATAAAAGTAGGGGACGTGTTGGATTAGTTTCTGAATTTTGATTAATTGTTGCATTGGTGAGATGATGCCTATCTAAAAGACTACTAGAGATAAAGCATCCACTTCTTCTCGTCCCATCATAAAAGATTTTGGGTATTTATAAATCCTTAATGATGATATAAGTTTCAGGTAACAGTCTATTATATATGCTAATGATGTAATGGAAGAGTTTGGTTGGTCAAGTATGCTTAACGTTAAGAATATATGCATATATATACACACGCACACACTAACATGGTTATATATGCATGCACAAGAATATCTTTATCAGTGATTCCTTACTATGATAAACTAAGCAACAAATGGCACATATCAAATGAACATGTGGGCATAAAATAGCATCAACTCTAAAGTCTAAAATTTAGATTTATATATATATATATACACACATAGAGTTCATATCCAGAGTGAAGTTTTGTTTTAAAATTAAAATGTGAAGTTTCTTATTTAATTCATTGTAGTCGGTTGTGCATAAAACAACATTTCATGCCCGTAAACCAACAGACATTCCATCACAACCAAAACTGCTTTAAATTTCCTACCCATAAGCTTGATGGGTCAGGCTTAATCACAGTCGTAAAACTGGGCTTGGAACGACTGCAGAAGTTACAGAAAAAATCCACCTTGAAACTGTACGTAGATGAGTATCCCACATCGATTTCCTGATAGAGGAAACTCACGTTGGACCATAAATACAGTCTAGCCACCAGCTTATCAGGTATTGAAAACTATACTATTAATTATATTCAGATCATCCGGTACTAACTTAATAATCTAAGGAGGAAAGACCAGAAGCACTTGGTCATCCTTTCACTTGCAGGTCAGCGAGAGGATAGACCGTTCAGCCCATCAAATCACCGTCAGCTTCTACGGACCTCATACGGGATTTTGCAGAAACATTCACTTTTTTGTCATATTTCTACATCTCCACCGTTCAGTTTGTATAACCTAATGCATAGATCACTTATGCAAAGTTTCATATAATTTGATGATCGTTTGAGTTTTCGTAATTATTATTTACACAAACAGTTCTGGTTAGACAAATTTATTGTCCGTTCATTGATTTGATCTAATTTAATACCCAAACGATCATCAATCTTGATAAAATTTTGTATGAATGATTTATACATTAGTGTCAATAATTTGAACGATGGAGATGTGAAAATATGACGAAAAAAGTAAGTCCAATAAGGAACTTCACATTTTAATTTCAGAGCGAAGCTTTGCTAGCTTTGGAGCTTCGCTCTGGATATATATATATATATATATATATATATATATATATATATATATATGTACGTTCGAGAGCGGGCGTCCGCAAAATAGAAAAAAGTGTGGATTTGCTGAGTTATCGATCCTCTAGCCTGAATTAGACACCGGCAACAGAACTGCTATTGCCTGACAGATCCTCAGCCTCGATCTGGAGGTTCCTTTTGCCTTTGGACTCATTTGCTACGAGTTCTTAATGGTGAGTGAGGGCTAGCTCGCCACTCAGACCTTCAACCTCAATCATTTAGGCCTCCATCTTAGTGCCAAAGTCGTCTAGGATTCTTGTGGTCTTCATTCGGCAAGAGTAGCGCCACCCATGACGCTTGATGCAGCTGGGAGGAGGGACGTCCACACTTTTTCTAGTTTACAGACGTCCGCTTCTGAACGGCTCTGTGTGTGTATATATATATATATACACAAGGCCGATCAGAAGCGGATATCCGCATAGCCCTTAAAGTGCGGATGTCCCTCCACTCTCCACCGTCTGGTATCGATGATGGCGCTCCTCCACCCGAGTTGACACTAGAGGCATCCCTGATGACTTTTTCTTACCAGCGAGTTCGCTGAATACCAGTTTGCAGACGAGATTGATCTTGTTTGAAGTTTTGGGTGGAGGTTGCTGCCAAAACCTTCAAATTGATCTCACTGGCAAGAAAAAGTCATCGGGGATGCCTCTAATATTCGCTCGGGTGGAGCAGCACCGTCGTCGGTGCCGGACCTGGAGAACGTAAGGGACGTCCGTACTTTAAAGGTTGTGCGGATGTCCGCTCCTGATCAGCCCTGTATATATATATATATATATATATATATATATATATATATATATATCCCTATTTGACACTTATATGAGGGATTGAACATTTGATAAACTTTTTGATCTTAATCGTTCAGATATTAGGTCCTAATATGTAATTCAATTCTACAAAATTTCAGTCAAAACGGTGATTTTTAAGATACTCAAAACTGCGATTTAAAATTAAAAGCATGAACGGTCAATGTTTGGCAGATTTGATATGTCCATTGCTTTAACCTAGTTCGAGCCTTAACGATCACAATTTTGGCCGAAAATTTTCAAAATTGATCTACTCATATAGACTTATAAAAGCAAACGATGAAGATGAGAAAATATGATCGAAAAGTCGGTGTAAACCTTGTCCCTCATATACGTGTTAAATAAAGGATCCCTCATTATAAGAGTCCTTATATATATAATCATCTCTAATACACACACACACAGAGCTTCTCAGCTGCGGACGTCTGCATTTATTCTTACGGTGCAGATTTCCACTTTACACTCATTTTTCAATCAAATTTTCACATCTCCACCGTCTAGTATCTAGATACACTAATGTATAGATGACCTATGCAAAATTTCAGCCAATTTAGTTATCATTAAGGCACTCAAAACTGCGTTTTTTTGTTATAAACATGAACAGTTCAAGTTCGACAGAATTATGTTCATCCATTGTTTTAATCGAGTTTGAGCACCTTAATGATAACTAAATTGGCTGAAATTTTGTAGAGATGATCTATACATTATTATATAAAGATTAGACTATGGAGATGTGAAAATTCGATTGAAAAGTAAGTGTAAAGTGGAAATCTGCACCCTAAGAATAAATGCGAACACCCGCACCTGAGAAAAAAAAAAAAATATATATATATATATATATATGGCCAGAAAACTGAAATTCGACGGACTTGCCGATGAGGGAAAGTGGTCGGAGACGTTGCTAGAGTTTGCTGGGGTGTCGGCGCCCCCTCGTTAGCGACGTACAGTGACGAATGGAGGGACGTCAGCACTTTAAGCCGAGTGATGACGTCTGCTCTCGAACGGTCCTATATATATATTAGAGATGATAAATTTAATTTTTTGAGGATCAACAAAAGAATTTTATAGGTAGTTTCATCGAGTTTGAAATGATTTTTTGTATATCCTTTGATATTTTCATTATCACTGATATTTGGGTCACTAAATCTACAACTTGAAAGTAAAAGGTTGTTGGCAATCCTTATATAGAACAAAACACAACCTATGAAGCCTAAAGCAATTGGGAGATTGGTCTTGCACACTTGAAGAACAAGTTGAAGAAGTAGAAGAACCAATATGATCTCATGGAACTCAGGTAAAATCATGCATGTGTATTTCATGGTTTTTCACAGAGGATAGCAGTATCACTTGCCATCCTAAAAATCTGGGTTTTCAGCTTTTAATTGTCTTATGTTTAAGTTTCTTTACCCTTGTGGCATTAATTTTATGTCTAGGAGAGATCCTAATTTGAATTTCAAATTGACAACTAGAATATATAAAGATCTTGCCTTTGTGGTCAATTTAGTTTTGGGTTTGATGCCTTTGTTTCAACCCGTGACTCATGATGTAAGAGCTCTAAGGCTACAGCTGTGTTTGTGATACACAAACCAATATAACAGCTGCCTTTGTATGTCCTCTCCCTTTCAGAGTTTGGCCAAGGACAAAAGTCCAAAACTCCTTCCTTGCTTTGGCCCTCGTGCTTGCCCTCTTATGGCACCTCTTTGGCTTGTGTCTCTCTCTTGTTAGAGCACTCTATCAGCCTATATATACTGAGCAAGGCTGCCTTTGCTCAGTGGTTGTCATAATGTAGTTTTTACATTTGCATTGTTGGGTTTTGGTTTTCTTTTGCATTGTTCATTAGTCTCTAAGTCTTCCTTTTGTGATTATAAACCTTAGAGCTGAACAAAACCTCTTCTCATAAACTCATTGCATTCTGCATACCATGAGATCAGTTGGTAGTGCAGCAACCCAGGAAGTGTTCATGAAAGAAGCAACTGAGGATAGCTGAGTTCTGATGTATCCCGTTGAGGTAGCTGGGTTTATGAAAGAATCAGTTTAGGATAGCTAAGTTTCTGAGAGTGAAACTTCTTAGAAGTCTTCAAGAAGAATCAGTTAAGTGATAGTTGAGTTCTTAGTTTAAACTTCTTATACTTTCATGTGTAGCCACTTAGAGACAAGAGAGCTAGATCTAGACTAGTTTGGGACTAGGTAGGATAACAAGTCGTTGCTGTATCCTATACTGTAATCTTGTAAGGAGTGAGGTACTCAGAAACAAGAGAGAAAGTATAGATCTAAACTAGTGGGTAGTTTAGGCAGGATAGCAAGTCGTTCATGTATCCCTAAACTATAATCTTGTAAGAAGTGAGTTTTTCATAGTGGAAAAGTTTGCCTCTCAAGAGTTAGGGACACGCAGTTTTTCTCCCTGGTTGCAGGGTTTCTGCGAGTAAAAAATATCTTACTGTTCATTGTTATTTTACTGCAACTTTTATTTATTATAATTATGTATTTGTTATTCCGGATAGCTATAACCCTAGCTATCTCTGAGAACGAATTTATACGAAAAAAGTTGTTAAAGGCCTATTCACCCCCCCCCCTCCTCCCCCTCTAGGACCTTTACAACTGATTGGTCATCAATGGCGGATCAGGCAAGAAACCTAAATCGTTCATGATATTGTTACTTGTAGCCATATATAAGCAACAATATGCAAGAAAGCACGTACGTCAGTGTATAATTACCACAAATATACAAGTAGGTACACCAATGCAAGTTTCAGATCTGAAATTCGTGGATACAGGCTTTGCCACTCAATGGTGCCTCTTTTATAGTTTCTAGTTGTATTTCAATTATTTGAGGCTTTGTGTGAATGCCATTAGCTTTCCATTAACATCCTGGACCCTTCCACCGATCGCTTTGCCATTTACCATGGTGTTATAACATTTTCATAAATTTTGTATTAGCAAACTATAGAGAGCGCAACCCAAACGGGCAGGAGGAGATTGTATTAGCCCGAACGTGGTCGGCCCAGTATGACACTCAGTTTGTATCGTTGTGTTGCTTCGACCTTCATGGAATTACCATTTGTATCTGCAACGAAATTGATACCCTTGTTTAGGCTTCATCATTTGACCCTTCAGCCCTAGCTCGTCCTAAAACCCGTCTTACCTTATAAGGTCAAAACTCTAGCCAGCCCTAGCCATTTTCAATTAGGGTAAGATAAGGGTAAAACAAATGAAACTCGGCCCTACCCTACAGCCCCATCATATTGAGCTATTTAGGGCCAAGCCCGATTCGGCTTTAAAAGCCGGCTCTTTAGGCCCTAATAATTACTTATTTTCTATTATTTTTAAGAATTAAATTCAGTTTACCCCCCTAATCTTTGATGTTAAAATCAGTTCAGTCCTGCAACTTTTTTTAAAATCAGTTCGCCCCTTTAACTTTCATAAACACATCAGTTTACTTTGTGTTAAATCAGTTCGCCCCTTCAACTTTTGTAAACACATCAGTTTTGTCCAATTTCTGTCACCAAACTGACAAGGGGACCCATTTTTAACAAAAAGTTGCAGGACTGAACTGATTTTGACATTAAAAATTAGGGGGTAAACTGAATTTAAAAAAAGCTAAAGGGGCGAACTGATTTTAAAAAAAGTTACAGGACTGAACTGATTTTGTCACCAAAGATTTATGGGGTAAACTGAAATTAACTCTATTTTTAATATGTTTCTTATTTTTTATACAATACAACTAATCTTGTAAGTTTTATTTCTTTAATTTGTATTTTTCTTTGGTAAATAACAATTGATTTTTGGTGATTTAGAGAGAAAGTTAATAAAATATATGAATATAACTACTTAGATTAATAATTTTAGATGTTTTAAGTTAAATATAATGTATATGTATTTTAAACATGACTAAAAATAGGGGTTTGTATCACAGATATCCATTGAGGTAATATTTGAGAAGAAAAATTAAAACTCATGAATTTATTTCGTTAAACAAAATAACGTCAGATTCGGTCTTTTTTGCCCTGTTCAAAAGGACGGCCCTACGCGGTCCTATTAACCCTAGTGAAATGGACTTTAAGGACATGTAAGGGTTTGCATATTTAAGCTCCGGCCCGACCTTACCCGGTCCTAAATTTTGTTGACCAAATCAAAACCCGATCCGACCCTATCTTAAGTCTGATCCATGATGAGACCTACCTTAGCCCGGCCCATGAAGAGACATACCCTTGTTCTTGCTACACATAGTGAGATACTGTAATCTAATGTACGTAAAAGATACTGAAATATATTTCATCAATACAAGACAGATTACCGATCATGTCAATTTTCCGATTGATTGCAAGTTAGCTAGTTTCGGATGCGCATATGGATCTTAAATCATCCGCCTAGTCCGAACTAACTTGATTGCTCTTTGAGGCATTTCATCAAACATTGTTGAGTAATAACACACATAAACACCGACAGAAACACAGGTACGGTATCCAGCTCCCATGTTGGGTAGTTTTCAAACTACATGTGATATTTAGTACAACGTGAGTTACGTGACCTTTCAATAAGACACAATTTCATGACTTGGCATGGTACTCTGATATTTTTTTGTATGTGACTTTTAGCTGAACATATGGGGGTCACTCAAGTCTAAATATAGTACGTTGTCGAGTCATGAGAATAGTGAAAGGATCAGCTTCTTCTCAACTCCCTCATCATAGCTGTGAGTCTCTAAGGAGTAAATGCAGGCCCTTTGAGCAGAGGATTCTACTGCTCTTGATGCAAAAAAGGAAGAAGCCATTTTCTTATTGTTCTCATGTATCTTACACCATATTTGAGAGAATCAGTGAACAAGATAACTGTTTGTAAAAGAGATCCCAAATATCAGCCTATATTCCACTGTAGTAGACGATATTTCTCATCGTCCAAACTCGAAAGTTTGCAACTGGTTAAATCTCTTTGATCATGGCCGAGTTCATCGTTGACAGAAATATGTTACTGCTTGTAAACATGAGGTATATGAGGAATTGATCATTTGAGCAGGTACATACTGTGCTTTTGTTTTCCATGGTGTTACAAATAATTGAGCTTCCATGAAAGCATAGAGATGATGCATTCAGCATTAAAAGGCAGGGGCTCCAGCTTTTGCTTCTTGTGAAGCCCAAAGCAGATTAGCAGAATACGACTATAACTTTCCCGATAGGGCAGTTCCACCCACATACCATCACATGGGAACGCTCGTACACAACCGTTACCACACAAGTGACACAAGTCACACACAACTGGCGTCTATTAGTCCGATATTTTCGCCACAATTCATCGAACACCAATTTTAAATTTTGCCTGTGATGTTGGAGCCTAATGTTGTCAAACCTTTTTGCCAGCCAATTTAGTCAAACAATGACAAGCGTGGACTGTGGATCATCTGTGTATCGATATTCTGATATTGTTCTAACTTAACTACCTTTAGACAAACGTGGGCTGTAGATCATCCGTGTACTGATATTCTGATATTGTCTCAACTTAACTACCTTTATGGTATTGGCATGAGTTTTAATCTTAAAATGTCTCAATACAATTAGGAATGACTCACTCATTTATGAGTTATATTTTTTTTGTCACATTTCCAATGTGAGATCTCTCATCTTCAACACGCATCCTCACGTGTAACATAACTTTTAGGTCTACATGTGAAATTGATTAACAAACTGAATCTGGGCCTTATAATAACCGAAAGAACCTCAAACTCCCAATGAAAACCGAAAGAATCCCAAACTCAAAAGAACCAAACCAGTGCCATAACCCCTGAAAGAAACCCAAACTCGAAAGAACCAAATCAGGGCCATAACCTCTGAAAGAAACCCAAACTCGAAAGAACCAAATCAGGGTCATAACCCCTGAAAGAACCAATTTGGGCTCATGGAGAAGCAACTGGAGAGGGATCTGTTCTGATACCAAGTCAAACAACGACAAGTGTGGTATGTGGATCATTCTTGTACTGATACTGTCGCAATTTAACCATCTTTAAGGTGTTAGGTTTTAACCATAAATGTGTCGGTATAATTCAGAATGACTCACTCGCTTATGAGTTATATTTTCTTTATCACTTTTTCAATTTGAGATCTCTCCACTCCATAGAATTTTAACAAGCTAGTCTCAAATTCCCATAGTTTGGCAAACACATATGATGAACTTAGTACCACAGTGGGGTAATACATGCATAGAATGTAGACCATTCCAGAGTGTGATTTCACATTTTCACATGCATTGTTTCAGAGCTTGATCTGGGCTCGATGAAAATACTTCTCTTATCGTTGTAGAGGACCCCAATGTTTGCCAATCAAACTCTCACTCCATATTCCAGCTAAAAACTTCATGCAGAGACATGCCTTTTTGAGTTCTTCACCTCGACCTATAATCAGTTCAGTTGGTGCAGCGCATTAAATCTCAGGCCCCCAACTCCCATGCTAACCCAAGCTTCAATGGCTACAGTGAATTACCCCGAGCTTAATGGTGATTATTTGTCGTTGTTTAACATAAACCGCATTTATCGGGTCAAGCATGAGATCAAGAGAAGTAAATGGTCGGGCAATCGACACTGTCTTATGAGAAATTCGTTATCAGATAATAAATGGGTTTGTTTTCTGGTTAGAGATGGATTGGGAGGGGGAATACTGCGGCTTGAGAACTTGTGGAGCATTTATTTTGGGTCCTTGATATTGTCTTCAACAATTTGCCATAATTTCAGATCTTTAATCAGAAACACATAAAACTTTGCTAAGATATCCATATATTGGGGCGCATAAAAGCAAAAATAGAACTGGTCTCTGAAGACCACATGGAGATCAAGCTGTCTACTTTCCAGATGATTGTGATAATATGTATCTAGCACTTTAAGTTCTTAACATGCATTAGCATCTTGAAATGATGATATTACTCTGAGTGTTGCTACAGCTCTAACACTACAATAATCGATGAAGGCTAGCTTCAACCTCTTACGCGAAGTTCCGATGAAAATTATACAGCGCACCCGGTCAATCTCACCGTCCACTCACCATGCCCGACCCTACCCGACGATCTTACCGTTAAATTTCCAGATGCGCCGAATAGGCTCTCAAGTTCCAAACCATCTAACATGAATAATATCGTAGATTCGCAATCCTAGTCGCAAAGCACATTAATGAGTCACACTGATATGAAGAACTAAGGAAGAACTACATGAACACACTAATCGGCCGGTTGTTCTGTTTGCATGTTTACGGTGCCCAAGAATGAGTTGTATCCACTTTAAGTTATCATTTCTTTTCTTTTTTTTTCTTTTTTTTTCGGACCAATGATAAAATAGTACATTTAAAAGTAATAAATGATAAAAATGTTAACAAATGTTGTCACGCCCCGAATTTTTGATAAATAAAAATTCCAAATTCAAGGCATGATAACTAAAAGCAAAACAAACTTTACAACACTTTAGATTTACAACTTGTGAAAGAATAATTTAAAACAGGTAAACCTCCCTCAATACTCACAAAAACTAGAAGAAAACCAAAAGGAACAAAGCCTATCTGTCGCAGCCTCAACTCTGCTAAACCTGACCTGCAAAAACAACCTCTACACCATGGATTGGTGCACCGGGTTGTAAACAACAAACCCGGTAAGCTTTAAAAGCTCGTATGAGTAAATCTCTAACAACATACTCAGCCCAACAACACATAAGGTAAACACCAAGAGTTCATGCATTAAAAAAATTCAGAAAAACACTTACAAACAAGAGAAATCGAAAGGAGAAATTAAGAAAACACAACAATTCACAATCACTCAAAATCATAAATGAAATCCTGCAAAAAGTATAGTTCAGGAATTTCATTAAAATCACACAATTACAATTTGAGAATCTCCTGCAGACAAGCATAGTTCAGGAAATACTCGAAACAAGCAAATTAAATCACATCATATAAAAACATCACACAATCATTTCTCCACTCTTACTTATGGGTTCGTCAACGCAAAGTCATCCCCCATAAGTAACTAGACAAACACGTACTCATGGGTTCGTCAACACATAGTCATCCCCCATGAAGTACCGACAGACTAGAGCTCTAAAACTGACCGTAACCAATCACCCGGCCAAGGCTTGGTTCCCGGTCCACCACGAAGGCTCCTATTCTAATACTCAAAACCACCACACAGGCACACAACCACAACTAATGCAAACATCCACCACTAAGACAACTAATCCACAACGAATGCACTCACTCACCACTAAGGCATACACTTTCACAACTAATGCACATAATCACCACAAGGGCACCATTCCACAACAAATGTACTCACTCACCACTAAAGCACACATTTTATTACTCTCACGTCATAACCGTAACCAATCACCCGATTAAAGGCTTGGAACCCGGTTTGACTAATTAAACAAACAATTCTACATCACGCTATCACATTATCATAACGTGTCTTTCACACATAAACACGTGGATATAAATATTTAAAACAAGAATAATTCTACCAACTCTAATGATTACTCATGATCGGAAGTCCTTTTGAAAGATTATACTTTTAACAGAAAACTTGTTTTCACTTACCATGAGCCGTTGACGATCAAGCTCATTTATATTTTAAAAACAAAATCATTTTCTTTCAAGGACAACTTCACAATTAGCAATAATTATCATCATCATCAAAATCACCATCAACATCATCATTAATCTTATCATCATAATCGTCATCAAATCATGATCAAAATCAACATCACCATCATCATCAAATCATGATCAAAATCAACATCACAATCATCATCAAATCATGATCAAAATCAACATCACAATCATCATCAAAATAAATAGGCCACAAAGTGGACCTTAGTGAGATTTTACTCACCTTAACTCCCGCTGCGTCTTCACACGCACAACACGAGCACAACACCAACTTGTCAATCACCTAGGTAGCACAGAACAACTTAGTGACCAACAAAACAAGCGATCAACTTAATGACCAACTTTGTCACTAACAACCAAGTGATTACCCTTTACGCCAACTAGCTAAAACCTAACCCAAAGATTCACCATAACGAGGCAATCCTCGTATGAGACCTCCCAAGGTCACCGAAACCCATGAACAGCCTATGATAACCAAAAATGATTACCTCCATGTTCAGATTCCATAAACCAACACCGAAAGAACGACTTCCGGCAAAGCCTCAACATACTCAAGCAACATTGAAACCTACAATCTACATGCTCACGTACTCGTATCGACAAGCACAACCTAACAATTACTCCTAACCACCCAACCTCTGCCAAAGGCGCCGCCACGCGCCGCCACACGCCGGCGACGAGTGGGCCCCACGCGCCACCCTACCAACCTACGAATTAGCCCAAGCTCACAACATAAAACTTGTAGATTGAAGAGAGAGGAGCATCTTTTATACCTGAGGTTTCACCTAGTTCGGCCGGAATCGGCCGGAAATCACCGGAAACCCGCCGGAAAAGTCAAAATTCACCACCACCACTCCACACCGAGAGTCGAGCTTCAAGACCACCGAAAAACAACCCAGGACACCAAGGAGCTCCTATCCCGACCGTTTCCAAGCTGTGTCGCCGTCGCCGGAGGTGGAAAACCCGACCGGGTTCTAACCCGAGCTTCCGAGCTTCGGGTCTCCGATTTGGGGTTGAAATGGCGCAAATCACCACCACAGGGCAGCTCGGACGGAGGAGGAGAAGAGAACCCGACCGGTGCCGTCGTCTGGGTCGGCCGGAGGTGGCCGGAAAAGCCGGGTCGGGTCACCGGGTCCGGGTCGGGTCGGCTGGGAAACCTGGGTTCTCTCGGGGTCGGGGAGAGAGAAGAAAGGGGAAGGAAATCCGGTTCTGAAAATTATCAGGACCCAAACTGCAAATTTCCTATTTAACCCAAAATTCCCGTAAAGCCAAAACTTCTGCTGACCATAACTTTCTCATACGAAGTCCGTTTTACGCGTGCCACGTGTCTACGAACTCGTATCGTCGTGCTCTACAACTTTCGTGAAGGAAGTTTCTCGAGAAACCCAACGGATTAAAAAGTCAACTCTTGACCCTTAAAGAATAAATAACCGTTTCGGGTAAATTATGCGCCCGAACACTCCCGCTCTTTCTTCGAACCTCAAAAACACACTAACTTCTAACTCGAGAACTCTCAAATAATATTAGAAACTAATATCAAATTTCCGGGGTATTACAAATGTAAAACAGTACACTAATTTAAATTCTCTAAACCGTTGTCCATATTTTTTCTTAAAAAATTACATGTCATGTCACTGACCAAAATAACACATTAACCATGATCGTCTCTCTCACTTCCAAAAATACACAGTCTAGACCGACCTCGTCGAGACGTCTACGTTTTGCAGCGGGGTGGAGCTGCGAATTACTCTTCCGTCGTCCGGCCACCTCTCGGCGCAAGACTGGTATTCACTTCTTCCTCTTGTCGTTCCCGACATCTCTATTGTATCAGATTTCATAGAGGAGCGATGCTAAAAGAGAATTAGAAGAGATAAGTATTTTCTGGGTTCGCCAGCGAGTTTACGGATCTGACCACAGCGGCGGACATGAATGGTGGTGGTAGCTTCGCCTCAATCTGGAGAACATCTCTATGACATTATTATTTTGAAGAGAAGCTCAAAGGAGGGAGAATCGAAGAGAATAAGTTCTGAGATTTTCCGGTGAGAAATTGACGGATTCCGGCGACGGAGTCGTTCGGTGAGCGGAGTCGATCTAACATAGGCATTGATCTAGCAGGAGGCGGAGTCGATTTAGCAGCGGCAGAGTCGATCTAGCAGGAGGAGTCGATCAGCGAGCAACATCAATCTATCAGGTGGTAGAGTCGATCCATGTAACTATCCATTTATGTAACTATGCATGTAACTATCCATCTATGTAACTATCCGTATGTAATTATCCATATGTAACTATCTGTTTTGCATAATCCTGCAAGCTATGCAAAATCATGGTAGAACAAAATTAATGATCATGGGTAAGAGACAGACATAAAGTGGTTCACCATGTCATCGGAGGAAATTGCTATGTCCACTTAAGATTCCACTATAAGGGCCAATAGCCTTTAGCGTTACAAGACTTCTCCAGGATGGAGTAAGTTATCATTCCCCCGGGAGAGTTAGAGAGTTTTCTACATATGGGGAGCCTTTCTTTTATAGCTAAGGAAGGTTCCCTCTTATTACATGTTTCCAATGTGGGACTAACTATACATTTATATTCTCATGGTGTATTCTTGTGGAGCTTGGAGGAGCACCTTCCTGACGTGGTACTAATGATCTTTCACTATGGCAAGGTAGCCTGGATGTCGATCTACATATGGCATGTCGGGGGCAGGGCCCTTCGTGGCCGGAAAACAGTTTACTCGGTTGTTACTTATGGTTGCGGCATATACACCTACAATATTATCTATCTATGTAAGTATGTATGTAACTATCCATGTAACTACAAATTGCTAGTTACCTAGGTAATTACATTGCTAGTTACATGAATTTTAATAGATTTATGTTCTGATACACAGCGGGACGCTGTCGTTGCGGTGCAGCGGCACGTTGCAATTATTATTAAACAAATTTATGTAACTATGCTTGTAACTAGCCTTGTAACTATCAATTTTTCATGTAACTATCAATTTTCCATGTAACTATACATGCAACTATCAATGTAACTACCCATGTAACTATCAAACTGTAGTTACATGGATAGTTACATTCATTCGCATGCGAAATGGACTTCGCGTAGAAGTACATGAAGGCGAAGCGAGATGGCTTCGCATAGGAGACTTCGCGAAGAAGCAAAATGAGGAGTTCGCATACAAGTTCAGGACTATACAAAATTGGTTTCGCGTGACGCTTGAGTAGATAGGGAGGCAAGTGTGCTTAATTGCTTGAAGACCATGTCAAGCTAGGATAATTTTGGGTTGAGGAGTTTGCATGCTCATGGAGGTGTATGTGTTGGTTAAGAACTCTATTTCTTAATTGTATAGATAGTTACATGCATTCGCATACGAAATAGGCTTTGCATAGAAGTACATTAAAACGAGGTGAGATGGCTTCGCGTAGAAGTGGAGTCCTAAACATGAGGACGAGGCGAGATGGCTTCGCATAGGAGACTTTGCGAAGAAGCAAGAGGAGGAGTTCGCATACAAGTGCAGGACTTTACAAAATTGGCTTCGCGTGACGCTTGAGTAGATAGGGAGGCAAGTGTGTTTATTGCTTGAAGACCATGTCGAACTAGGATAATTCTGGGTTGAGGAGTCCGCATGTGCGTGGAACTGTATGTGTTGGTTAAGAACTATATTCCTTAATTGCATGGATAGTTACATGCATAGTTACACAAGTGTAGCATGTATGTAACTATCTATGTAACTATCAAACTGTAGTTACATAAATAGTTACATGGATAGTTACATTTATAGTTACATTTATAGTTACATAGTTACATGCATTCGCATGCGAAATGGACTTCATGTAGAAGTACATGAAGGCGAGGCAAGATGGTTTCGCGTAGAAGTGGAGTCCTAAAACAAGAAGGCAAAGTGAGATGGCTTTGCTTACGAGACTTCGTGTGACGCTTGAGTTGATAGGGAGACACGTGTCCTTAATTGCCTAAAGACCATGTCGAGTTAGGATAATTCTGGGTTGAGGAGTCCGCATGCGCGTGGAGCTGTATGTGTTGGTTAAGAGCTCTATTCCTTAATTGCATGGATAGTTACATGGCTGATGGGTAGTTACATGAATAGTTATATAGTTACATGCATAGTTACCTGCATTCGCATGCGAAATGGACTTCGCGTAGAAGTACATGAAGGCGAGGTGAGGCCAGTCGAGGCGAGATGGCTTCACGTAGGAGACTTCGTGAAGAAGTAAGAGGAGGAGTCGATCTAACAAAGGCATCGATCTAGCAGCGGTAGAGTCGATCTAACAACGTCAACAATCTAGCAGTTGGCGGAGTTGATCGAACAACGGCTAGCAAGCGGCGGAGTCGATCTAACAGCGACATCGATTTAGCAGGTGGCAGAGTCAATCCAGGAGCAGACAAAGTCCATCGGCAAGCGACATCGATCTAGCAGGCAGAGTCGATTGAGCGGCGGAATCGAACTAACATCAGCATTGATTTAGCAAGTGGCCTCACGTATGGTCTGGATGCAGGAGAGAGAGAGAGAGTGAGAGAGAGAGAGTGAGAGAGAAAGAGAGGGAGATGAAACTCAGAATGATAAAAAAAACATATGATATTAGAGAGAAAAGTATAATGATCATGTAAAAAGTGTGTAAATAGACAATTTTATCATTTAAGATGTTATGAGGGGACACTTTTATTATGTAACATGTTTTAATGGTGACTTTTTTTATCAAGTTGAACATTTGAAAACTATTTTATCATTTGTACATTCAAATGGTAGTTTAGTGTTATATCTCCAAAAATTTATCATTTCTTGTAAAATGTAAAATTGGTTTCTGATTCCACATTTCCCCGTTATCAATCGACTAGGGCTGGCATTTTGTCCCGATCCAACCGTACCAACCGAAAAACCAGCCGAACTGTCGGAATCGGTTACCGACTTGTCGGTACGGTTGTACCGTACCGTACGTAGTACGTGGTATGGTAACGGTATGTAATATTATACAAATACGGTATACTGTACCGTACCGACTTTTTTATAATTTTAAAAATCATCTAATCTTAGCCGTTGATTTCAAGAAGAATGGATCCTAACCGTTGAAACCTAACCTAACCTAACACTCAGTCAGTCGGTCACTCTCTCCTCTCTGTCACTCGCTCGGGGGCTCAGGGCTCGGACGCTCGCACTCTCCTTTCGCTCTCAAACAGTCAAACTCTCATCTCTCAGTCTCCTAAATCGATTTCCAATTCCCAAATCGATTCCCCACTCCTCACTCACTCACTCAGTCTGTCCTTTGATTCGCTACTCATCGGCTCATCGCATCCCTCAATCGGTCAATCCCTCATCCGGCTGAATCAAAGCGAATGGGTCGCCAAAGGATTAGGATGAGCAGCAGCGCAATTGGTAGGGGCGCAGGTGGTAGGGGAGCGCAAGCTAGTGAAGCTAGACAAAGTATGGTTCCTGCCTTCCTCACTTCCTGGATAAGTTATTTGGTTGAATATGTTATTTGGTTGTTGGATGTTTGATGTTCTTGGATGTCATTTAGTTCTTAGTTTGAATATGTTATTTCACTTATTTGTTCTTGGATGTTTGATAAGTTCTTAGTAGTCGAATTTTAAGTTGGTGATGTGAGCGGGATGATTATGCTTTGAGCAACCATATCTTATGATTTAGACATTCATTTCAGAATCTATTTGCAGGTATGGTAAAGCTTGTACTTTAGGCTTGGTATCTGTGTAGTTTCATGCAATTTCATTTAGAATTCGTTGCTCAAGTGTTTGAGGCTGAAACAGAGGTCTATATTAATCAGTCATTCTGAGTTTTGAACACAGCAGCATTTTTCCTAAAAATTGTACATTTCGGTTCATTATTTGGAATTGGTGTCTGCATGAAACTTGCAGTACACATGTTAAATATCCTTCAAGAATTTGAATCCCCTGAAAATGAGTTTTCTAGATTAAATTATGATTTTTCAAAGTTAAGGTCTGCATTCAGCAAATCAGTTTTCTGAGTTTTGGAACCAGTCTTATTGTTACTACAAAACTGTACATTTAGGTTGATTACTTGAAGTAGGTTTCTTCATAAAAGTTGTAGCAGACATCCTAAAGATTATTTCAGAATTTGAATCACTTAAAAAGGATTTGTTTAGATTAATATATGACTTTTCAAAGTTGAGAGTCTGCATCAAGAAATTCTGCAGTTCAGTTTTCTGAGTTTTCGACCCAGTTGTCTATTTACTAAACACTGTTCACTTCGGTTGGGTATTTGGAAGTAGTCTCCTCACAAAGGTTTTAGTAGACATCTTATAGATCATTTCAGAACTGAAATCTCTTGAAAATGATTTTTTTACATTAAACTATGAATTTATAAAGTTGAGAGTCTGCATTAAAAAATTCTGCAAAAGTGTTACCATGTTACTGCATTTTCTTTTTTATTTCGATAGTTTCTTTCATTCAAACTTGTTCAGATTCATCACCAACTGAACATAGACATTCTTAAACTTTTCAAAGTAAACTTACGACACCATTTTCAGACTTTATTTGAGATACTTATGCCTTTTTGGAATCAGCTTTCCGTGTAAGCTTTCCTTCAACATAAAACTGCATCATATTTTGGTTAATTGTCTAGCACCTCAAATATGAGTCAAATGGCCTGCGATTTTAGGTACTATGTTGTTAAGAGACAACCTCTAGAGCAGTGTATGTTCTTCAGCTAGAATGATAACTTAAATGTGTGGATCTTATTAAGAATGCAAGAAGATAATTTTAGCTTATTTGGACGGAAATAAGAATTAGATTAAGTCTAGAATTCCTTATCTCGGATTTGGTTATTGTCATGATTTGGTCCTTTTGGTGTAATGTTTAACATGATTTGCTGTAAATAGGAATGATCTTATTTCAACTCTATTTCAACTTAGTTGTTAATTGTGTCTTCTTTTTTTTGATTAGTGTTTGCTGCTGTTGTTGTTTTTTTTTTTTAGTCTGGGCCTATTTTTCATTTAAAACAGTGACAGATTAAGAGGCCCAATAAAGTTCGGTTCTAGGCCCAACCGTACCGATACCAACCGAAAGTTCGGTTACCGAAGGTTCGGGATACCGACTTTTTCTGTCGGTATTGGTATCAAGATTTTCCTACCGACATAAATCGGGACGGTTTACGGTTTGGGACAAAAAAATCGGTTACCATACCGGTTCCACCCCTACAATCGACATCAACATATCAACATTTATGAACAAAATGCAATAATTGGTTTTTGTTTCGATATATTAGAAAGGAGGAGGTTCCAAAGAGGAAACTAATTACGAGACCCTTTTACGGGAACCCTTAAGTTGATGATTTTTCAGCTTATCCGACTTTTTGATCTTATATCAACATCTTGATCGTTCAGTTTATAGATATTTATGAGTAGATAATTTTTGTAAATTTTTAACCATATTGAAAATCGTTAAGACATTCATAAGTGTGATTTACCAATTATGAACTTGAATGGTTCATGTTTGATAGATTTGGTTCGTTCATTAATTTGATATAGTTTGTTACCTTAACGATTGCTGGTTTGGCTGAAAATTTGTAGGATTGATCTACTCATATAGACCTAAGTACTGAACATATGAGATGCCAAGATGTGATCGAAAAGTTAATCTTCGAATATCATTTCTTTTTACAAAAAATGATTAGAAAATATAATCATTCACTCATACCATTGTATCAAGCAAAATAAACTGTTATGATCAAAGTTAACAATCTTGTAATCAACTGCTCATTTTATTGATTATAGCAAGTCATATCGGTCACGTTAATAAGTTAGTAACACGCACTGTAGTCATTATTCGGACTAAGGTCTATGAGAGTATGCCAACAAGCTAGACTAGTCTCCCGTGAATCTAAATGCCTCTCAATGTCTCAAACATGATGGCTACAAACTGGTGAGAGTTGAGACTCAAACGTCATACATATATTTGCTGGCTACAAACTAATAGATGAGAATTGAGACTCGAATTCAAAACAACGAGACATAGTTTTAATACTTTGCAGCTTGACGAACATTGCCATTTTCATTCACTAATTTTTCACAAATATCCAAACCGGTAATTTTCTTTGGATGAATGAATGCAAACCGGTTTGCCGGTATCTTGGACCCACCAATCAACATCTCTACATACGTACATACTTTTACACCTAGGCAGCCAGTCGTTTGCCTCCTCCCCGCAGCACACTCCCCTATATAAAACCACCCCACATCTCTTCTGGCGCACCACCCTCATTTATTTTACTTAATCCCCATACACATCTCACTCACTCAGATCTCCACCACCCCAAAACGATGCGTTTCACTCTCCTCCTCTCCATCCTCCTCCTCCTCTTCCTCCTCTCACACTCCTCCGCCGCACGTAAACCAACTTCCACTACCTCCCACCTGGTCCGTACTTCATGCCAACACGCCAGCTACCCCAACCTCTGCCTCCACACCCTCTCCACCTCCCCTGCCCAAACCCCTCGCGACCTCGCCCAGGCCGCCGTCGCCGTCTCCCTCTCACGCGCCCGTAAAGTCTCCGCCTTCCTCTCCCAGCTCTCCCACACCTCCTCTTCCTCCTCCTCCACACCAAAACGTCAGCGCGTGGCCCTCGGCGACTGCGTGGAGCAAGTCTCGGACTCCGTCGACGAGCTCAAGCGTACTTTGGAGGAGCTCCACCACCTCCACGAGGAAACGTTCCGGTGGCAGATGAGCAACGCCCAGACGTGGGTCAGCGCCGCCCTCACGAACGACGACACGTGTCTCGACGGGTTTCAGGAGGTGGACGGCGAGGTGAAGGCGGACGTCAAGAGGAAGATCACTAATGCTGCTAGGGTTACTAGTAACGCGCTCTATATGATCAACAGGCTTGACGAGAGCCGTGGACGGCCCAGATCTAAGCCTTGATGATGGAGTGACGGTGGTGGTCTGATTTACTTGAGACCTAGCCGTTGGTGTTTGTACTGTGCTTGTTTTAGTAATTGTAGTTTTTACTATTTACTGTTAGTGTTTCTTCAAGTTGTATAATACTGTCGTCGTATCCAAGTTGTATAATACTATCACTGGATCTGATCATAAATTATCTGTTTTCCATATGCATCATGTCCCCTATTGCAAGTACTAGTGTTTTCCGGTGACTATAAAGATTTAACGGTGGAAAACTAAACCTCTAGCTCAAAGATGTCACATTATGAACTTTAAGATGTCAAAAAAATTATGCAATAGTTTTCAAATCTAGGACAAAAAATTTCCAAGTTAATATTCTAGCAGGGTAAAATATTTTGAACCATCTTTAGCAGTGCAAAAATCAAATACCGCATCAATATAGTAAAAAAGACAAAAATCACATATTACAAATGCATATGTTCGTCTTAAATTCTCTCATTCTTTACGTTTTTGCTTGCTTTAAATTCTCTTATCCTATACATTTTTGCTTACTTGATCATTTTTGCAATTTCTTCGGCCCTAGTTAAACGAGCATTTATCGAAACTTGAGAGTTTTGTATATTCTTGAACAAAGTTCTATCATTCTCCCAAGCATTCGCATCGTCTCTATTCTTCTTCTTGATAGTTCTTCCATGTCGATCAAAAAATTGAAGTGAGACCCTAACAAAACCGACTAAAAGATGGTGTTTGGGCCCGGCCAAGAAAGAAATAATGGTTCGCGGTCACGGACTCGGGTCGGCCCATAATGCTAATATCTCGACCCGTCTACAAAACCTTACCTGGCTCCACTCTGTCTTTTTGGCGATAAACCCTTTGCTGTTAAAATTGGTTGCAGCTAGGGTTTTTCTACCACTCCCAAATTTCCGCCAAAACATGGAAGCCATTGAAATGGAAGAGCCGCCGCTAACCCCCGCCAGCACCGCCGCTAACCCCCGCCAGCACCGCCGCCTTCGACGACTCCGACGCCGACATCTGCACCTCAATCCTCACGCGCTTCGGCAACTCCACGCGCGAGGATCACCAGCACCTCTGCGCCGTCATCGGCGGCATGGCCCAGGGCTTCAAGGACCAGAGCCTCCCTTTGTCTCCGGTCGCCTACTTCGGCGCCGCGTGCTCGTCTCTCGATCGAATCCTTTCGGAGCCGGAACCTTCCGGTCACATGATCGACGCTCTCCTCACGATTCTCTCCATGGCCGTCCGGAGAGTCTCGCCGGCGATTCTCGCGAAGAAGAGCGATCTCCTTAATGGAATTCTGGTTCGTGCTCTTCATTGCAGCTCTTTGACCGTAGCCGGAGCCGTCTCCGGGTTGAAATGTATAGCGCATTTGCTCATCGTCGGCAGCCGAGTCAACCACAACAACTGGTCAGACATTTCTCAGCTCTATGGCTTCTTACTGAGCTTCGCTACTGATTCCCGTACCAAGGTGAATATCTGATCACATTGTTTTTCCTTTTCAGTACAATTTGGATTGTCGAAATCAATTGCATTGTTTATTTAAGCTGCTATAGCACAGTATATGTAGATTTTGATTGTATATGTTAGTTGATGAATGCGATATTGTAGACACTTGATTGCGGAATTCTTAGGTTCACAAGTAATGAGTTGGTAATTGACTGGAGGTGTAATCTGAAACAGGTGAAAAGGCAATCACATTTGCGGTTACACGATGTGCTGCAAAGTTTTCAAGGGACTTCGCTGCACTCCCCGGCAAGTCAAGGGATTACTGATTCGTTCAAAAGGTTTATTCTGCTTGCTGGTGGGACAAAACCAGCTGCTAGTGAAGGGCCTATGGGAAGCCGTGAGGTTCTATATCTTTTGGATGCTTTTAAGGAGTGTCTCACTCTTATGTCGACCAAGAATAAAAATGAGATCTTAGAGCTCTGTAAACCTCTCTTGGGACTGCAAAACCCTGTTGTTACAAGGCGCATAACGGATGGTTTGTATAGGCTTTGTCTTGAAGATTGTCCAGATGTTTCTCCTCAGATATTGCTGGATCTAGTATGCTCAGTATCTCTTTCTGTCTCGAACAATAAGACGACTGTGGATGACATGACATTTACGGCTCGTTTGCTCAATATTGGAATGACAAAGGTTTATTCACTGAACAGGCAAATGTGTGTGATTAAACTTCCTACTGTATTCAGTGCACTACGAGGTATTGTTTTCCCGTTTAACGAACTCTAGTTACGTATGTATGAGCTTTATCATTAAATACAGCTGCCTATGTTTTGCTGTTAATTGAAGAATACTGAAAATTGTATTTCTATGCGTTCTGTAGATATATTGGGATCTGAGCATGAAGAGGCCATTCATGCGGCAACGAATGCATTTAAGAGTCTTATTCATGCTTGCATTGATGAAAGCTTGATCAAACAGGGTGTTGACCAGATTGTGATGAATGGAAATATGGATGAACGGAGGTCTGGGCCAACTGTAATTGAAAAGGTGTGTGCTAACATTGAGAGCTTGCTTGGCTACCACTACACTCCTGTCTTGGACCTTGCATTTCCGGTTGTTTCGGCAATGTTTGATAAATTAGGTAACTCTCTTCTTTATGCAATGTTGTTCCCCCTGCTCCAACTTAATAGTTTTGGTTACTTCTAAATGTCCAGGCAAATAGTTTTCAATTTGCATAAAAATCGTAACAGCTGTGACATACAGGGGTATACTCTTCTTATTTGATGAGGGGGACACTGAAGAGCTTGGCAGAAATGGAAAAGCTGCCTGATGAAGATTTCCCTTTCAGAAAAGAGGTATTGTTCTATTTCATGAATCGTATTTTGTCGTTTTGAAATTACGAGTACAAATTGGTATGTTTATTCTTAAATTAAGGACTTCCTAACATAATAATTTTATATACAGCTGCATGAATGCCTCGGAACAGCTCTTGTAGCGATGGGACCTGAAACTTTTATAGGCTTTCTGCCTCTTAATTTGGAGGCTGAAGACCTTGGTGAGGTGAATGTTTGGCTCTTTCCAATACTAAAGCAGTATACAATTGGTGCACGATTGAGCTTTTTTACGGAGTCAATTTTGGGTATGGTCGAGGTGATAAGGAATAAATCTCGACAGGTATTAATCATTCACTGATGAAATTTGTTATTTATTTTATTTGGAAATTATCATTAATTTATTATATTTGGCAGCTTGAGTCACAAGGACGTATCATTTCGTCAAGGAGTACAGACGCACTTGTGTACTCTTTGTGGTCACTGTTACCTTCATTTTGCAACTTCCCTTCTGATACTGCTGAGAGTTTCAATGATCTGAAGCAACCATTGTGCAACGCTCTTCGTGATGAACCTGACATTCGTGGAATAATATGCTTGAGCTTGCAAACTCTTGTTCAACAAAATAAGAAAATTGCGGAAGAAGGGAATGATCTGTTTGATAGTGAAGTAGGTACTGCCAAACAGAGAGCTATGGCTAATTACACCCCTCAGGTTAGAGCAGATAACTTGAGCGTGCTCAAATCAAGCGCGCGCGAGATCCTGAGTGTTCTATCAGGCGTCTTTTTGAACTCTACAAAAGATGATGGAGGTTGTTTACAGGTACTGATTATGACAGACCCTACTCGACTAACAATTACAGTATCTTCATAGCTTTTTTAGAATCATTGAGAAGTACTGTATGTAGATATGTAGAAATTTGTAATGCATTTCACAATGAAATATATTTAAGATATTTAGCCTTTGAAAAGTCATAGTATATATTTAAGTTACTCACCTTGTGAGTTAAAAAGTGGTACAGGATATGCGAGAGAAGTTGGGTTTTAGTGTAGATTATAACATTCGGTCTTGTTCATCTAAGAGAGGGTTTATTAGGGGAGGGCTGTAAAGGTTATAACAACTTTATCATATTGAACAGATTTTGTCTTGGATATTCTCTGTCCTCTCTTTTAAGTTATCTCCAATGTAAGTTTTACATGATCTTGTTTTGTGGAATGGAGAATAATTATGCTTTCACCATTTTCAGTCCACAATTGGTGAGTTTGCTTCAGTATCAGATAAAGCAATTGTGTCAAGGTTGTTTCTAAGTAATATGCACAAGCTTTTGAGGGTCACCAAAGAGGCTAGGGCGGCTGGAAGTTCTAGTGATTCTACTTCCAGGCAGAGGTATGTAATTTTCTATTTGCCTATGATTTTCAGAATCAGTGCTTAGGTGTTGGCCATAACGGTAGTTATTGTTTCTCTGTTTCGTGTCTTACATTTCATCCATCCTTTCATCTTAACTTCAGGGCACTACTATTTGACTTAGCAGTTTCATTTTTACCTGGTTTAAATGCCGAAGAGGTTGATGTGCTGTTTAACGCTATAAAGCCTGCACTACAGGTCCAAACCCTTTCTCTTCACATCTGCGCATTTACTTGGGTTTTAAGCTTTTACTGCAACTTATGAGAAAGGAAAGGTTGAACTAACTAAGGGCTTTACTGATTTCAGGATGACGAAGGTTTGATACAGAAGAAGGCATACAAAGTTCTGTCAATCATTCTTGGGGTATGCAAAAGGAAGTTGTGGATTTCATGATTCTATATATCTGTATTATTTGTTAATGGATCATCTTCGTTGTTCTGTAGAATATATAGAACCATATTAGAATTGTTCCGATTGATATGGTATACTAGTATACTACTGTGGTTTTAGTTAATTATGAGATAGTCCCCGACATCTCTCATATAAGACAAAGGATCAGAAACATTAAGATGGAATTGTGGAGGGCTATATCCTTCCCATTTTGCAGTAGCTATATGTTTTTCTTAATGAAAGCTAATCATCTCTGGAATGTGCTGATTTATTTATGGCTCTCTTTGCTGTACGTATGGTCAGGACTTTGATGGGTTTATCTCTTCGAAGCTCGAGGATTTGCTTAGACTCATGGTGGAACTGCTGCCTTCATGCCATTTTTCAGCTAGACGACATAGACTTGACTGCTTGTATGTCCTAATAGTTCATGTTTCAAAGGTATATTCTAACAAATTCTCATCTTAGTATCAAATCTGTGTTGGTATTCTATTATGTAGAAGTCAGTTTTTTGTTCAAGTTCACATGTATTGATTCGGTGTAAAAACTTGAATTTTTTTTGGTAGAGCGAGAGAGAGCAGAGGTGGCATGACATCATAAGTTCTTTCCTAACAGAGATAATTCTTGGGCTCAAAGAGGTGAGGCGATATTTCAGCAGCAATATTTAGTGAATATGTCAATATGTTTCTCACTGTACAGTGTACTTCTGCTTGATTCATCTGAGCTTTACATTTCTGAACTTAATTCCTCGTGAAATTTGCAATCATGCCAACTTTTATGACCGACCAATTCAGAGTTGTCTGATTTTACCATATTAGGCTGAAAGTACAGTTTTTAAACATGCCAAACAATTGCAGACTATCTTAATTGTAGATCTCCATTTTTCACGACGAATCCAACTCTGTTGCTTGAAGGAATAAACTCTGAATGCTGATTGCTCCTTTTGATTTTTTTTTCCTGCACTACATCTGCAGTTAGTCAGTTCATGTTAGGAATATTAATGAAAAACTTCCATTCTTGGCCAGCTTTCCACACATAGAATGAGAACCTTTCAGTACTCTGGTTTGTAAGGATTTGTTGATAGCTATTTCTTTTGATGCAGGCTAACAAGAAAACAAGAAACAAAGCATATGATATCCTTGTCCAGATTGGCCATGCTTGTGGGGATGAGGAGAAAGGCGGGAAGAAAGAGAACCTTTATCAATTTTTTAACATGGTACTTGACACTGTTTCAAGTTACTCATTATTATTCTAATTTGTCTAACGACCAGAAGTCCTTGCTATTATTTACAAGTGTGTTCATCGTTCTTTCTTTCTTTGATTATAATTGGCTAAAATCATCTTTAACTGAGCTTATCTTATGGTCACAGGTGGCTGGAGGTCTGGCTGGCGAAACCCCGGTTATAATCAGTGCTGCGATGAGAGGGTTAGCTAGGTTGGCCTATGAGTTTTCTGACCTTGTGTCTTCTGCTACCAATTTGCTTCCATCAACATTTCTGCTTCTCCAAAGGAAGAACAGAGAAATAATTAAAGTTTGTTCCTTCTCTTTTATATCAGCTTTTAGTGGTCATTTTTAATTTTTTTTATATCATCCTGTTATATTTTTCTATTTTATCTTACATGAAATACAGTCGGTTTACTAAACTTTTCCCTTATTGCAGGCTAATTTAGGCTTGCTGAAGGTATTAGTAGCCAAATCACAGGCCGAGGGGTTGCAATTGCACTTGAAAAGCATGGTTGAAGCCTTGCTGAAGTGGCAAGATGATACGAAAACTCATTTCAAAGCCAAGGTTAGTGCATTAATAGCATGTTTGTAATCTTATTCCTACATGACTTCATTTTCTGTTAAGCAGCTGCACTTTTGATACAGTCAGTTTATCTCTTACTGGTGAAACCTGAACTGTTTTCAGATTAAGCTTCTACTAGAAATGCTTGTCAAGAAATGTGGGCTGGATGCTGTTAAAGCTGTCATGCCTCAAGAACACATGAAACTACTTACCAACATTCGGAAGGTTGTTGCTATAGATTCTGTGCAAGCATTAGAATAGCCAAGGTTTTTCATTACTCATTGCTGATCTTTATCTCTTGTTGAGCACAGATTAAGGAACGAAAGGATAAGAAACAACAGACTTCTAGATCTGAGGAAGCTAAATCTCATGCATCCAAAGCAACTACAGCCAGGTATAAGAATTATTATGTGCATATGAACAACATAGCATCTGTTCTTACTTACACGTCTACCTACATTCTTGTCTGCAAATGAAGCTTCCATAATGCTCTACATAAGATCTAATGCTTTACCTAAGGTCTTCAAGCTTCTTTGTCAATGTTGAAGTTTTGTTCCTGCCTGTTTGGATCCTGGTGACATTTGCATAAGCAGTGTGAAATATACATGCCCCTTTGTGCCTGATGGGTCCATGAGTTATCATTTTTTATGAAATCTGTACAGCAATAAAGTTTAGCCTTTTGAAAGGGTAGTTTCGTCCATAATTTCCAACCTGCATATGCTCTTTAGTACTTCTCTTGCAATAGACAACACCACCAAATCCATATAAAATATATCACATCACTTTTTACTATGTTTGAAACGTATGCATGTGAGAATTTTATGGTTATGTTGGTCATATCCTTGTAAATTCAATGTAGCTCTATCAATTCATCTTCCCTATTTTCTGTAACTTCTTTTCTTTTCTTTTCTTTTCTTTCAGGCTAAGCAGATGGAACCATTCAAAAGTATTTTCTGATTTCGGTGATGAAGAAACTGATGATAGTAATTCAGATTATATGGATACCCAAACGGTCACTGGCCGGCATGGCAAGGCTTCACACCTCAAATCCAAAGCATCTTCATCACGGTTAGTTTTTTGTATTCAGGACTGGACAATATTTGATCCACAGTAAAGTTTCAGTTTGGTTCAGTTGGCTTTCTGTTTATAAATTGCACCGACACAAATTGTTTTCAATATGACCAGGGCCAAGAGTAGAACAAATAAGAACTTGCCTGACCACTTACTTGATCAACTAGAAGACGAGCCTCTTGACTTGCTTGATCGGCGAAGAACAAGGTCTGCACTTCGATCATCAGAGAATTTGAAACGTAAAATGGAGTCTGATGAAGGGCCAGAGATAGACCCCGATGGTCGTCTTATAATTCATGAAGAATCAAACTCGTACAACGAAAAGTCACCTCATCCCAATTCAGATGCAAGGAGCGAAGCAGGGAGTCACTTGTCTGTGAATACAAAGAAAATACAAAAGCGAAGGAAGACATCAGAATCTGGATGGGCTGCAACTGGCAATGAGTATGCCAGCAAGAAAGCTGGTGGGGATTTGAAAAAGAAGGACAAGCTTGAACCATATGCATATTGGCCACTTGATCGCAAGATGATGAGCCGCAGACCAGAGCACAGGGCTGCTGCCAGAAAAGGGATATCGAGTGTGGTTAGGATGACAAAGAAGCTTGAAGGGAAGAGTGCTTCAAGTATACTAACCAGTAAAGGCTTAAAGTTTAAAAGGGTCCAGAAGAAAGGCAGCAAGAGAAAAAGCAAGTAATTTGAAGCACTCAGTGTGCGCCAGTTTTCTTTCTTGAATGTATTGCTGATGAGACCACAGGTAAATTATTACTACTATTATTGCAAGTTTGGAAAGTATAAAATCCCCGATGCTTTATGAGGATCATGCTATAATCAAGCAATTTTACGAATTTGTTCAAGGCTCACTTTGCTCTTTTATTATGCAACTTCCCTTTCCTGAACCAATGCTTTTACCTGGACTTGACAAAATGGACAACAAGTTCTTGTAGGGGGACATATCAGCATTTGGCACTTGAGACTTGCCAGATGAACATGCTTAGGGAGGGTCTTTATTTCATTGTTACTTTGTTCTCCTGTCTCTAGTCTCTACTTTGTTACTTTGATTGTTACTAGGGAATGCCGAAATTTTATTGTGAACAAGAATGTGGTCTCTGAAACAACACTCTATATCATATCACATCCAATGAACATGTATATCAGCGGCAATGACATGTTTGAAATGAAAGTTATACGATGACCAATGAGGCTCTTGATCAGATTTATTTTGAAGTAGTTAACTGTGAAGTATATAAGTTGGCTAATGAGTTTGGCTGCAATTTTGTTTCAAGTTACCAACTAGCTGAAGTTTCATGATGTTAGTAACCATCTGCAACAATCCCACAACCATGTTGATAAGAACACCTGTAAAAGAAGGAACTTGCAATTGCATTACTCAAGAGGCTTGATTCATATGAATACAACACAGAAATTAGAAAGAACAAGAACAAGCTGATAGAAAGCAAACTAACGAGAAAGGAAAATTACAAAGGTTTAACATTTCAATACATGAGGTCTACTCAGCAACCATACACAATATATGAAGAGGTACCGTCCATATATGCCAGATGAATTGAAATTACGCTAACTGCGCTAATAACTATCAAGGTGCTCTACCGGTTCAGGCTTTCGCCTTTCACACGAGTTAGCGGGGTTTGAAAGCTGGAACCGTATATATATAAAAGTCGTCATCGCCGTCGTTATATAATCCCGTACACACTTTCTTAGCATCAGAATGGAGAAGCATGCATATATCAAACATGTTATATAGCATATCCTGAGCTCCTCTTGGATTTCCATCGGAATTAAGATACAAGGATTCCAGAAGGGTTTTGGTCAATCAAAAAGCCTTTATATTCAACAACAGCACTAATTTGATCCCTCCATCCCTCACATGTTTCTTTGCACAAATCAGATGTGCAACAACGTAGGGAATAGTAGGTAAAGTGGGGCGATTAAGAATATCTCATCTAACTTCATATGCAGAGGCTGATACGGTTTTTTCATGAATCTTAACCATTTACACGCCGTGCACAAAAGACTACTTAATGGTGGAGGCTGATACGGCTTTGTCATGAATCTTAACCATTTACATGTCATGCATAAAAGACTACTTAATCACGCAGTTAACACCAAGGTTAACCCCTATTTGCATAAATAACGCATCCCCCACTTGTATCAAAATTCTGTAAGATGTAATCAAACTATGTACCCTTGTAGTCGGAAATAGATTCCAACCTACAATTACAATACAAGAAGCACTAAGAAACACAATAGTCACGCAACTGACAACTCAAATTTCCTACAGTTGATTATCCGATCAGCCAGCTACTTGTACATGAAAACCAAAATCAACTACTGCTAAAGGTGTTTCAGTGATTGCCGCATAAGATCAAAACTACTGTGGCTAATAAGGACTCGGGGAATTTTTCTAACAACAATAAGCGAAAGTATTTTTTGATAGACCATATGGTGAGCTCCTAAAATTCTCCTCCGGTACACCTCAACAGTCTTCTCAAGTGATCAGCTGTCCAACCAATTCAATTTTCATAGCCACAATTGACCCAACTGAACAAGATCATATACAAGAGACTTCCTGGGTGCTCACTGCAAAGCGGAGTGTTCCCAATTATACCATGCCAATAACAAGATCTCTTCCATGAGCAAGCAGGTTAAACAGATCAATTTTTTTTTTCATTTTTGTCTTTCACCAGAAGGGCATTCAAAAGTAAGATGGTAATTGATCCTACATTAGATATTTAGCACTAGTAAAGCATAATTGGAATGCAGACATTCACTCTAAGCAAATGATCCGGACTTCAGTTTATGAATCACTACATCTCACAAAAGGAGCCTGACCTTTCCTTGAATTCTTTTCCACGTCAAAATTTATACATCTATGATGAAAAGGTGAAAGATAACCAGTAAACATACCTTCAGTGATATTCAAGTAAAAGTTGGGAGTAGGTCACTAGATCTGTGTTACTACTTGTAAGGCGCAAACAAAACTGATGAGTTGTGGCCACCAAACCCAAACGAATTAGACAATGCCACATTAATGTCCAGTCTTTCTTTCTTTGGGCCTACTAGCACTTTCATATCCTGAATTCACACGCTGACAGAGTTAGATGGCAGCTACATTGAAATTTTTTTTTGCAGTAGACATTAAAAAGAGGGATATGGCAATGGAAGACAACATACCACACCCTTATCTGGGTCTTCCAGATTGACATTTGGATGAACCCATCCAGTTCGTATTGCCTATATTAATAAAGAGAATAAAACATCAAGTATAACAGCAGAAGAAAAGAAAAAAAAGATCAGTGCATAAAATCTGCATGTTCTACCAACTGCTTCAGTATTGAAAAGGCAAGTCAAACAACACTAACAAAAGCACATTAATTCAGCCTTGCATCACATATAAAACACAAATATAAATGTAAAATTAATGAAAAGAAAAAAAAACAAACAAACATTTCTTCCATGTAAAAAGCATCAGATATGATACCTGTACCACAGCAACAGCCTCAACAGCACCAGCTGCTCCTAGCAGGTGACCAATCATGGATTTTGTAGAGTTGATTCTCAACTGTAAAAGGTAGAGGTCTTCAATCACTTGCCAATAAAAATTGAAAACAGAAGCTTATGAATTGTGGTTACCTCAGGATTCTGGCCAAAACAATGAATAAGAGCATTATACTCTTTAAGGTCTCCGGCGGGTGTGGATGTTGCATGTGCATTAATGTAATTCACATCTTCCTTAGATACGCCAGACTGAAATAATGCCTTCTCTATGCATTGAATAACTCCAGCCCCTGTTGCAGATGCAGAACAAAGAATGTATATAGTGCATTCAGATCGTAGAATGTGATAATGTGATGTAATTCCAGATACTAAAATGAATATCCGACAAAGTACATGATGATAAACAGCTCGTCTCGCCGTGACCTTCTCTTGAATCTTTTCACCAACAGCCATAACTAATCAAATAAAAGGCACGACAAAGCTTAACAGCCAGTTCCCGAGATTTGTTCCATGAAATGTCACGTGACAACACTTTGCTAGAACAAATACAAGGCAACTCAGGACAACCCTGGTGTAATGGAACTCTCAAATCTCTTATAGGCAACATATGAAGTCAATTACCAGAAAAAACAATAATAATAAACAAAGATTTCCTAAACAGCATTGTCTATGACATGTTCCCAAACACTGTTCCTAAATCTTCAATATCTTATTTATGCAATGATTTTACAACATCTAATAAAAACTAGAAGAACCACCTAATGAAGCTAGGGGGATTAACAAGAAACCCAACGAAAGTATCTAGTTTTTATTTTTCTCTTTTGGTCAAGAACAAAAGATATTGAATTGTGTAGAACAATGAAGATGTCAGAACTAAAAACAATTGATCTAGTATATCAGCAGAAAGGACTTAGAAGAAAATACTGTTGTTTGAGTAGATCAACAAGACAATGACCGTCTGAGAGAGAGAGAGAGAGAGTTTAATTGTTAATGAAAGAAATATTACCATCAGGGTGTGGCTCAGTCATGTGGTAAGCATCACAAGTGAAGCTTCCTCCAAGAAACTCTGCATATATGGTTGCACCTCTTTTCTGCCAAATTCAAAATATTCAAGAAATGAAGGTATCTAAAGTAACTTTTAACACAAATAATGTGGCATCATATCAGATAGCGAGAAAGAGAGTAGCATCAGATAATGGGTTTGAGAGGCCAGAGTAGCACCAATTCAAAATGCTACAAGTCACCCATGTAGCTGACAGAAGTAAATAATAACAATAATAATAATAATAATAATAATAATAATAATAAATTAAAAAAAAAACAGAAAGCATGACAGGTTCAACTTGAGGGACATATGGATACAGACTTGATAGGATAAGTGGAAACAGGCAAGAGAAATCCATATAGACACCCAAACATGAATTTAGAGTTTTTTACCTTAGCATGTTCTAACTCTTCTAGAACCAACACTCCAGCTCCCTCCCCCATAACAAACCCATCACGATTCTGTCCAATAACCAAAACCACATGTGAGAAACAGAACATATGTAAGCCCACAAGTAAGCCATCAGGACTTGGCAAGTGTTTTAATTCCGAAGGCATTCACTGGTCAACTTGTTAAATAGCACTAAAAAATAAACTGAAATCTCAAGTATACTACACTTGACTAGACAAGCTTTGGTTATAAATAATAGGATGCCTACACTTGATACCAAGACATGCTTATATTATGACAACAGAAACATGATGTGATTGTGCCTTTTTTTTTTTTTGCTAATAAAAGTTTAGATAAGACTCAGCACACAGCCAATGACAATGGAAAAAGATGTGAAAGTAACAGGACTATTCATGACATTACAGTATCCCAAGGTCGTGATGCTTTAGTTGGATCACTATTCCTTTGTGAAAGTGCTCTGCATGCCACAAAACCTCCCAAGCCTATTGCAATAACACGAGAACAAGCATATCATAAGAAATTCCTGCAATTTTGAGAAAAATTAAGAAACAGAAAAGGTAGCAAGGGATGGGAGAAATACCAATAGGTATCATTACTGAATCTGAACCACCACAAAGCATAATGTCCTGGACGAAATTTCAAAGAATGTTGCAAAATTAAATGCCGTACACGGAGGAAGGATAATTATGCAGAAATAAATGCCGCACACGGAGGAATGTTAATTATTTATATCCTTCTTCTTTTCTATCTTTGTTATAAGGTTCTAAACTTTCTGTCATATCAGTTCATAGAATTGTATACACATTTTAGTGAATTAGGTTTCCATAATCCCATTGGGGTGCTAGTAACAAATCCAGAAAACTTACAGCTTCACCTCTAATGATATGATTTGCTGAATTCAAAATGCAGAAGTTGCTTGTAGCACAAGCAGTGGAGATTGAATAATTTGGGCCCATCCAACCCTGCAATTTTAAGGGAGATAATCAGTTAAAAGACTTCAAAATTCAAGCGGCCAGCAAGAAACATAAGAAAGTTCTATTGCAGTGTAAACATAAACTCACCAGATCCATTGCAAGCATCGCAGAACCCATATTTGTAGTTGCGAAAGGCACACAAAAAGGATTCATCTTCTTATATGAAACCCGTAAAGCTTCAATTGCATCATTGAAGATCTGTTCAACACCAAAACATTAAATCAATCATCTGCGACAATGAAGAACGTATCAGGTTCCTCATCCCAGCTGCAGGACTTTCAGTTCTATGTGGGACATCTGGCATGGGATTTTACTTCTTAAAGATACTTTTGCCATTACCAAGTTTTTGAATAAGGGAGCCAGTTAGATGCTGATGCACGGTATTACATTACAAACTATATACAAAGTAAAAGCAATTTCAGAAATCAAAATACTTTTGGAACGCATTATCTCTGGTGGAAATGACTCAGTGGTAGGTGTGAAATTGTGATACTTATTTCAAACTAAACTTGCTAAAGAACATAAACCAGAAACCAATCAGTGAGAGCTCTTGTAAAACAGGTGTTGGCCATTCTCCAAAATGTTTACAGATTGTTAAATCATATAGTAGTTATGTTACCTTCATTCCACCCATTGCAGAACCAATCAACACCCCACATTTAGTTTTGTCAATTTTCTCCATGACTTCTTCTGTAAATCCACCATCCACCAAGGCTTTCTTTCCAGCAGTAAGCAAGTAAAGCATGAATTTATCCATTCTTCTGGAGAACTTTGGTGCTACCAATCCATCAGTTGAAAATGACTTGATCTCTCCACCAATTTTCTAAAGAAAAGCAAAGGTACTCAGAACAAAATATTGAGGAAGCAGCAAGTGACAGGAGGTTTAGATAATTATTTACCGTAGGAAACGGGGAACAATCAAAAGCTTCTATCTCACTAATGCCACTAACACCCTCAAGCAGATTATTGTAGAAAACATCAGCATCATGACCAAGTGGGGTCACCACACTCATTCCTGTCACAACCACTCGCCTCTGCTTTGTTACAGGTTTCATCTGCTTTGTTAACTCTTCAGTAGGTTGCACAGCAACAGCCATGGTTTCCCCTATATTTCAGTAATGACAGTAATATCATATCAGGCATATATGGCATGCATATAACAGAACATAGAATCAGTACATTACTTAATAACTATGAGTTTCTTCTCTTATTTGAATATCAGCAAAATTGACGGTGGGAGTGGTAACAGACGATTATTAGGACTCACTATAAACTTGCATGCACACCTAACAGAGAGGATGAAACATTCCTCCTTTTCTTGTCAAAGATACCAAATTTAGACTAACACGACCTCCCATTTCTTTTTCTACCTAGATAAAGCTTCCTGCCCCATTCACCAATCAATAGTTTGCAATCACATATGCTCTGAACAAACAAATCATCTGGCTATTTACCCAGATAAACACAGCATGCAAGCTTTTCTTAACCCTCATCCCAATAGGTCTGCCAACATAGTCAACTTTAGGTAAACCAAACTACAGATGATCAAGATTCCAGAAAACATAAACCAAAACGTTTTTAGACCTCGAAAATCCACCACTCCAGAAATCAATCACTTAAATCCCACTTCAGATGCAAACGCCCAAGTAAGCAAGCACATGCAAAACACACACTAACGGATAACAACAAGAACACCCAAAATTCTGGACTAAACAATAAAAAAAACTCAAAACAGCACTATAAGCATGAACCCAATACCAGAATCAATTAAAAGGGTCAAACTGAATTACCAAAACGGGTACTAAATCTCCTCCTGCTCCGATTCATAGACCCAGTTTTGGATCCAAACAGCCCATTTGAGCCCAAAGACGATAAACCCTGAGAGCTATAGTACTCATCACAAGGCTCAAAAGCCAAGCAAGAACTCATCAGCCCCTGAATGCTGGATCCACCCCTGCTACTACTACTTAAGCATCTTCTGCTGCTACATTTGGCCAGCCTCCGTCTCCCGCCACCACCACCACCCAACTTGGCACGTGACGGCTCCCCGTCGCACGTGACTGACATGCAAGCGGCGACGAGCCACGTGCAGAGAGGGGACGCGACGGAAGTGGCAGCCATGATTTGAAAAACCAAGAACGACTAGTACCCAGATGAAGAAATCAAAAACCCAGATGGGGTTGAGCTCCAAAGACTCCGAATTGAAAAGGGTAGGCGATGAAAATGAGAAATGGCAATGGTGGTGATTCAATCGAGCGCATTCGACTCTGTAACTCTTTCTCTCTCTGAAACGGTTGGAGAGAAAGAGCCAAGTATTGGGTGGGAAAAAGGTTGAGTCTCTGAGAATAACAAAGACAAAAGCTTTAGCCTTTTTAGTCTCTTCTCTTTATTGCTCTGAGTCTCTCTCTCTCTGTGCTCTCTCACTGATGTTTTGATGGCTTGCGTAGCTCTGAGGAGGAAAGAGAGAAGGACACACTTGACTCGCTGAAAAATACATCATCATAATATATATCGTCTACCAAAATACCAAACGTCTATGACCAGAAAAAATTTTATTTTAATTATTTACACTATTTTTTTTCCTACTCAATTCAGTTCTGTCTTACTTACATTGTTTGTATCTCTGTGAGTATATATATATATATATATATGCTTGTGCTACTCTGTGACTGACTGACTGACTGACTTAAACACTGATCATACAGTATTTTTTATGTGTGTGTGTACAATGCTTGATTCATTGTTCTTAAACTACGATTTTCTTTGATCTGTTGCAGAGTGATTATTGTATAGCTTCTTGAGTTCAAAATTTCAGTTCTTTGTTGGTCAGGTATCTATCTGGCTTTGTATGTTTAAAACACATGATAATATAGGCGTGCATACGAATAGTAGTAAATGCTGAATGATCTAATTTATAAATAATACATTTGATTGTAAGGTGTTATGTAATTAATTTAGTCTTGTGATTCAAATCATTCTTGTTATATGATTAAAATTTTCAAATGTTAATATTTTTTCTCTCATATAAGATTGTTCTTACACTATTTGATTATGATATTAACTTACAAGATTCCCCTAAAAATAAGATATTTACTTACAAGATGAACTAAAAATTTAGAGGAGAAAGTTGGTTGGAAAAAATTTGCTATTATTTATTTTGGGTTACAAATCTTTTGAAAGACTCTTATGTCCATGCCATAAGTGTTTTGTTGTTCATTTTGAGAGAAGGTACAAATAAATCTGGAATATCACCTCAAATCCTCAATGAGTATTATGAGACTGTGAGTCTTGTTGTCATGTATTTGGAAATAGACAGATATGGAGTCACATGATGAAATTGTGTTTTTCTTCAGTCTTTTGTTTTTGTCTAAACCTCAATTCATGAAACATTGATTTGGCGTCCATTTAGTAATTTGGTTCCTTTTGTCTTCTTGAAGAGTCTAGGACTCTAGGTCGACATGAAACTGGAAACTTCATGAATCTTAATTTACCAAACTATCATCCATTAGGTGAACCGATCAGGATTATATAGTTTTTACCAGAAAAAGGAAAAGAAATTAGCTACCGTTTAAGTTTGGTTAAATCCAAGCGACTATCAAGTTTGGCCATTTGAGCTGACTTCTTAGGTCAGGTATTGGTATGTGCAGTGCTCCTCGAATGCCACAAATTTACGATTTGTAGTTTTAGAGAATATATATTCACAACAAACGCTCATAAAAATGGGAATTCACACTTATATTCCTCGTACGCAACTATATATCTATTTGTTTCATCAAAAACAAAGCTTAAACCCAAATCACCCAATCAATGAGCATCTACACAACGTATCGTATGTAGCTAGCTATCTCTTTGTTTCATCAAAACAGAATGCTTAAACCCAATCAATGAGTATCATTAGACGTGAGTGTGACCATGTTGATGATACGGAATTAGACCTGGGCATCACAATCGGGTTTCCGTATATACTCCAGTTATCGTGCCGATGAATGTTTCAAGTTGTGTGCCTCAAGTAGGAAACTCTCATTTCTCCTATTATTGCCCTTTCATTTGTACGAGAATATACACCAAGTGCCTACAATGAAATAGAATCAGTCCCCCGCTCTCTATCACATTAATTGCAAGAACTTACGTAGCACATCCTCTCTTTTGTTTCCCCAAACCAGAGTTTCAATTAGTTTTGTGGGAAGAGACACCTCAGAATGGAAACCTATGAAATGTGGAATTCATCTCTAGATCATACGTTTCGTATCAAACTGAACAAACTTGAAACTGTTTTGTAAGAACTATATATGACACGCATATTGCATGCAAATTTTATGTTTTCATCATTTTTTTTTATAACTTTATTCATTAGCTTTTAGATAACATCTTTAGTAATACTAGTCATTTTTCAGTTAAATTTTAGTCAAATTAGCTCAATGTCATTTTGGCTAGCTATTTTAAAAATACGGCTGCATCAATGCTCTCTATTTTAACTAGCATTACATCAACATTATTATTTAAATAAAGATTAAATAGTTTAAATATATTTATATATTACGTAAAATATATTAATTATAAATAACATATTAAATTATAGCTAGTCTTATGTGAGTTATCTCGCTCTCTTTATGTTTAGCTAACGAGATAGCTAAAAGTCATAATAGTTAAACTTTAATTAATTTACTGAAACTCCGAAAATATAAAAAAAAAACTAACACACGTTTTCTAAAATAGCTAAAAACTAAAATAAAGAGTTTGTTAAAGTTGCTCTTTCAAACTGAAGTTACTTAAAACAGTTTTGTAAGAACTACAGAGACACGCATATTGCATTGTATGCATGCAAGTCTGAACATCAGAACATGTAACCATTTTATTACACACAGTTTAATCTTCATTTGTAGAAGACTATTGGTACTTTCTTTCCTCATCACAGAAAATTACATGACATGTATGATTTGTTTCTCTATTGGAGTTTCACAATTATAATTTTCCATAAAAGATTCGATGAGTACCAAAAGAAATCCAGAATATATGATTAAGCAGATTGTTTTGGCCACACCAGTAAGTCTGGGCGTGCAAAATCTCTTTTAGTTGTTGCGGGCGTGCCACCGCGCGGACGCGGAATGTAGTGGTTGTAGTAGCGGGGTGCGCTTAGCCTTCTGCTTCTAATCAAGCGACTGAGGATGGAGAGAGCACCAACTCCACCGCAGGGTTCTTCAGATTCGCCTTGCGTACTGGGCAAGGACTTACAGTAGTCCGCCTGAGCGTCACAATATCGATACTCGACGTAGGATCGAGTAGAGCTTCAATCGGGAAGGAGAGGAAAAAACAAAGAGAAAGCTCCGGAGAGCGTACGGGGAAACGAAAGGGAAGCTCCGGGGAGCGTCTGAGATTCGACTAGGTCGAGAATTTCAACAAGGTTGAAGGTTGCATTTGTGTTTGAGTAATTGTGTAGAGAGAGGCCTCAAACCAGATCCTCGAACTCTCTTATATAGAGCTATTTAGGGCCACAGGTATTGGCCCAAAGCATGTCAAAGACTTGTAGGAGTCTTCAACGATAAACGTGGTGCAGGCGATGTTAATCACTTGCTGGACATGATTATCCTTTGGCGAAGTGACTAACTGCCTTTGTCTAGAAGAGTTGAGTTAGAACACCTCATGATGACTTTGACGTGCACCACTGTTCACCCATGCAAATACAATTAAGGAGTAGAGTCCTTAACCACCAAGACAACCAAACTCATGAAGATGTGGACGTGAGCTCCCCATGCAAACATGCTTGAATAAAGATAAGGATCCTTGATGAACCCCTCCCCATGCAATCATGCTTAACTAAGGATATATATTGCTTCTTATCCAATAGAGGTATTGTAGGGATAGATATCACTGTATTGTTATTATCCCAAAAGCATCAAAATTGCCTTAGAATGCTAACCCTTGAACGTGAATGTCATGCAGGCATAATGATTGCCTTCTAACACGACTCTCTGGACGTGGACGTATGCTCATGCAACCATATATGATAACTTGACAAGGACAAAGAACCTTACTGACCACATACTCTCTAGCATGCATGTTCACGTACTGGCTCGAGAATGCAATTAAACACTGCTCCATTCTTTATTTAAGGGAGCGGCGGGATGCTGGCGAGATGCTTCCAAGTCGTAGCGAGATTCCATCAAGATGCCGTCGAGATGCTTATGTAATTAAAGGACCACAAGCCATGCACGTGCTCTTGTATATACAAGTTGGGGTACGATGCTAAGTCGGGGCGAGGTGTTCCCCCAGCAATTAAACTCCTCTTGTACGCAAAGTCTGTTACACGGAGTCCATTCGTACGCGGACTGTCCAGCTCGCATGACTTTCTGGCTGGCCATCACTTGTAAACTCATTATTTCGGGCTCGCCGGTATGACGCGGATCATTAATTTAATTAATATTCACTAAGACAATTACTGTCCAGTAAAATATTAATTTGGGTGTAAACACAGATAGATCGGATTCAGTATATAAAAGAGTACAATCAACGTTGGTAAGCCAATCACCCTTCTCAACCAGATTCCTCAACTCTCTCTCTCTCTCTCTCGCAAAATATATTTCGATAAACAAAGTACGTAAGCCAAGAAATTACAAAGTTCTATTCTACTAAAGAGAACAGCGACTGGCAACAACCTCCCCAACTTCATCTCAAGTTCTCAACCATCTCTAAAAGCTTAGTTTTCAGAGTTGTATATCCATATATTGATGATTTAGATCGAAAGGAAACACTTCCTCTTCCTTTTTCAAAAAATCAAGTAGCTCAGAAGAGATATTTTTAATCAATTCCTCATCACCACTGGACCTAGCTAGCTAGTTTGAGAGACTTGGTGTTTTAGTTCACAAAGATGAATGCAAAATTAATGTATAGTTTTTGGCCATGCCAGCATGAAAAGTAAAAATGTTTCTTTCGCTCGTGGGAAGATTGATGGAATTCTTAAACTAGGAGACAAGTAAGGTTCTTTGGATCTTTGCAAACCCATCGCTAAAACTCCAATATGATACAATACTATAATAGCGAGGCTCGCTCCATTAGTTAACTTGCACACACACACACAAACCTCTGCAGGCTGCAGCCACGGCATCATGTATGACAAATATGTAGATGCTGTATTTCTTTGGAGCAATCAAAGTTTTGAAGAAAATATCAGTAGCAAAAGGTGAATTGAGGGAGGAGAGGGGTGGGATGGGGGAGGAAGGGATTGGGGGGGAGGTGGGGGGCGAGGGTTCTGCAACTTCGATCAGTCTAATTACTTAAGCTACTACCATATATATCCTTTACACACACAAAAAAAAATTGTATTGAGAATGGCTTGAGGTATGTAGTAGGATGTGCTTGCCGCTAGCTGGATCACTATCATTTTACTTTGAATGATGATATCTAGCACTTTGATGATATATATCTAGCACTGATGGGACGGAGATCGACGGACTAGAGGCGGCTGTTGTCGTTGGATCTGTCCAGGCTTAGTTTGTTGTTGGTTGACTCTTCTGTCAAGATTTGGGCCTAACCTAAGTCTTGATTTTTTATTTTAATTTTATTACTTTTTGTTTAGTAATGTCTTCGTTTTGGAAAGAGGAGTGGACTTAGCCTTGAGTATAAGGTTTAACCCAATGACACTAGTATTGATGTACACTAGGAGAGTCTTAGGCGGTTACATTTTGTACTTTATGTGTTCAAGGTGTAAGAGTTTTTAGGAGTCTAGGAGTAATCGTCAAATGTGCATTCGGTGCACTTCCACCTGAGCAATAATATGTATTAAGTGATCTTTGAATCTCTTAGCTTGAGCGAGAGAGCTTGTGTATGATCTTTTGTTTTTCGCTTAACGACAAAAAAAAGAAGAAGTCTTCTTCATTTTTATAAAAATAATTTATTAATTGGTCAGGATGATCACATTACACAATCTTATGGTGCTCCGCTGGTACTCCGAGATTGCATAATAAGATAATTTTGCTTCTTTTTTTAACGAAGGGATAATCTTATACGGCAACAATTGCAAAGACTCAAAAACTCTCCAAGTACACTCTTTTGGTCATTAACTTTCTGTTACTCTAGGCCTTATAGGATAACTAAATCGGATACACACACACAACATATCTATATAATTACATATACAGCATAGTTCTACTGAATTATGATCATGTATTCACTATGCATCGATTTGGACAGCATCCCTAATCCACTCAAACTCAGATACTGAAATACTGAGATACATCATCTTTAGAGGTTTTATCACTTTCATCATCAGACTTCTAGCTCCATCCAAATCCAGATAAATTTGGATATATCATCAAACTAATGGATAGACCTTCAAATTGACTAGGATTATCCGTTTTTACTTCCCAGAAAGTCCCCTTATATATAGTTATATACATCAGTTAATCATTGTTGCTCTCTTCTCGTGAGTTCTGCCACAATGCCTCCCTCCAAAAACTTCACGCTTGCCCTTTTGTTTTGTTTTTCCTTGATTCTTCTCAACTCATATGCAAGTGCCATCAAAGTTTCTCATGACGGAAGATCCATCACCATCGATGGCAAGCCCAGAATTCTGCTGTCTGGTTCCATTCACTATCCTCGAAGCACACCAGAAGTAAGTCGATCACAGCTTCATCTTTATAGTGTATATAATCTCATTCATTGTTTTCAAAAACTAAACTAAACCCTATTATGTTTTCAGATGTGGCCCGAATTGATTAAGAAATAAAAGGAGGGTGGATTAGACGCAATCGAGACCTATGTGTTCTGGAATGCTCATGAACCAGTGCGTAGCCAATATGATTTTACTGGCAACCTAGACCTCATTAAGTTCATCAAAACCGTTCAAGAAGCTGGACTATACGTCGTTCTTCGAATCAGTCCGTATGTTTGTGCTGAATGGAACTATGGAGGACTTCCTGTTTGGTTGCACAATCTTCCCGGCTGTCAAATTCGAACTGCAAATGATGTCTTCATGGTAATTGCAATGACTTTAGTTCAGTTTCTGAAGAAACCCTAGCTAGTGTACTGTTATGACTTGGAACATCTGAAATCTAATTCTACACCATCTTTTTTCCTTTTGCAGAATGAGATGAAAAATTTCACTGCCATGATTGTTGATATGGCCAAAAGTGAGAAGCTGTTTGCATCTCAAGGAGGCCCTATTATTATGGCTCAGGTACATATATATGCATGAACATATTGTTGTCATGGTTTCATTCATATATATGTTAGGAAATTAATATATGTTTCAATTAATTATGGTAGATTGAAAATGAATATGGAGATGTGGAATGGTGGTATGGAGCTGCTGGTAAAGCATATCGTGACTGGTGTGCAAATTTTGCTGAATCTCTTAACGTTGGTGTTCCATGGATTATGTGTCAACAAAACGATGCCCCAGATCCAATGGTACACACTTTTCTCTCTGTTTTATTTTCTCTTCTTAAATTGGGTATAACAGTAGTATTTATGCTTTTATATGATACACACTATTATTTAGTTACACTTTTTTTTTTGTTTCAGATAAACACTTGCAATGGCTACTACTGCGACCAGTTTACACCCAAACCCAATTATCCAAAAATGTGGACTGAAAATTGGACAGGATGGTAATTGTTTCGTCTTATTTTTGTATATGTTTCCTCAAGTAATACAATAAATTCATGCATATGTATTCTGTCAATCAGGTTTAAGAGCTGGGGTGCCTCAGATCCATACAGGACAGCTGAGGATCTTGCTTTCGCAGTTGCAAAATTTTTCCAATTTGGAGGCACATTTCAGAACTATTACATGGTAATTTGATTAAACTAATTTGTATGTTAGTATGAATGTTTATAATTCTGATATTAACATGTAATTACATGCATATGTTCTTGCCTTCATTCCAGTATCATGGTGGTACAAACTTTGGTCGAGTAGCAGCTGGATACATCACCACTTCATATGATTACAATGCTCCTCTTGATGAATATGGTGCCATGAATCAACCAAAATGGGGTCATTTGAAGCAACTCCATGAGACTTTGAAATCCATGGAGTACACTCTTACTCATGGAAATATTACCACCACGGATTTGGGTAACAATGTTACGGTAAGTTGAAAAACTACCAACGTGATTTTAAGTTATTTGACACTGTGATTGAAATTGATTGCATTTCTTTTGTGTGTTTTAGACCACTGTGTATGCAACAGAAGAGTCGTCGAGTTGATTTTTGTGCAATTCAGATTACAAACTTGATGCAAACATCAGTTTCCGGGGAACCAATTACTTTGTTCCGGCGTGGTCTGTTAGTATTCTTCCTGATTGCAAAACTGAAGCATATAACACTGCTAAGGTACTTACATATGAATTGGCAGTTTTGTTTTCATAACATTGAACATTTATCAGTTTGTATGTTTTCTCACTTTTTATTCATTTATTTTCTAGGTGAACACCCAGACAACCGTAAAAGTAAAAAGAAATAACAAGGCTGAAGATGAACCTCAGTCTCTCCATTGGACATGGAGGCCTGAGAACATAGATGAGACTAAGATACTTGGAAAAGGTGAAGTTGTGGTAAATCACCTTATGGAGCAAAAAGAGGCTGCAAATGATGAAAGTGATTACCTTTGGTACCTGACAAGGTAAATTGAAGTTACTAACTGTATTTCAACCGTGCATTTATGTATAAAGATCTGAATTATCTTGATGAATTTAATCGTATTGTCATTCGTTTCGAATAGTGTTGATCTCAAGAAAGATGATCCAATTTGGGGTAAGAACAACATTACATTAAGGATCAATGGAACTGGTTGCATTCTTCATGCTTATGTGAATGGAGAGCATATTGGTAAGAAAATAGTTATTACATTAATACCACATATTTCAATTATTTCAGGCTTTTTTTTCCTATCTGACTCTTTTGCATGAAATAGGATCTGATCAAGCTGCTCGAAATTTTGAGAGAAACGTCACACTAAGGGATGGAAGAAACATTATTTCTTTGTTGTGTGCCACAACTGGATTTTCGGTACGTAGTAATTGCTTATATCATCCTTTTAGAAAGTTTACAATGTGAATCTGCTTATAAATTGCTTGTATATATGAGGATTTTAATAAAAAGTTTGATCAACCATGGCCAGAATTATGGAGGTGGATATGATTTACAACCAGCCGGAATACTTGGTCCTGTTGTTTTGGTTGGACAGAATGGTGATGAAACTGTTATCAAAGATTTATCAGCACACAAATGGTCATACAAGGTTGGATTACATGGCTTGACAAACAAGCTATTTAGCTCCGAGAAAGCAACGAAATGGTCGTCTGAAAATTTACCAGTAAACACCACGATGACATGGTACAAGGTATATCAAATTAAACCTAGCTATTTCTTATCTGGGTTTAAATAATTGGTTCTGGAATGGATAATTATTATGAATTGTGAGAAAGATTATTGAAAACAACTTGTTGCTGCTTTGCAGACAACTTTCAAAGCTCCTCTGGGAACTGACCCAATTGTGGCGGATTTACAAGGGTTGGGGAAGGGTAATGCTTGGGTGAATGGTCATAGTATAGGTCGATATTGGCCAAGTTTTTTGGCTAAGACCGACGGCTGCAGCGATGAATGCGACTATCGTGGTAAATACGAAAGTAAAAAATGTAATTCCAAGTGTGGCGAACCTACTCAAAGATGGTAATAACATTCACTAAATTTCGGTATATTTACTATGATACATATTTTGAATTTAAGATAATTTGTATGATAACTGTTAATTGTATTGAAGGTATCATGTTCCACGATCTTTCATGCGAGACGATGATGAGAACACATTGGTGTTGTTTGAGGAATTTGGTGGCAATCCATCTCTTGTAAAGTTCCAGACCATCGCAGTCGGAAGTGTTTGTGCTAATGCATATGAGAATAACACCTTGGAATTGGCATGCGATGGTCGCTCGATCAGCAATCAAATTTGCTAGCTTTGGCAACCCTCAAGGTACCTGTGGATCATTCAAGAACGGAACATCATTCACGAAAGGCACCTGTGATGGCTCAAATGCACTATCCATCATTCAAAACGTAAACTACTATTCTTTTGTTAGGAGATTTTAGTTTCAACTATTTTCTGGTAATTACCTGACAAAGTTATTTTTGATCTTATAGGAATGTGTCGGTAAAGAAAAATGCTCGATTGATGTCTCCGGAGACAAATTTGACTCGACAAGTTGTGGTGATATTGTGAAGAGGCTTGCCGTAGAGGCAGTTTGCTAGATTTCTATGGTTTGCAGATTAGGAAGCTAATTAAGTTAGAGTTTTTGTGTTAGTTTTTTTTTCTCTTTTCTTTTAAATTAAAAGATGATATCAGGTTATAGCTCGCTAGCTGCAGTTGCTTAAAATGAAGTACTGCAGGTAAGATTGGGTAGAAGTTTTCTGGCCTTTTGGATTGACTGTTTATAAAAGTGAAACATGTTATCTTTGAAACTTGTTGAATCAACTTTGAAGAACTTAACTTGGACACATGCGTGTCATTCCAGCCCTACAAGAGAATTTATATATCACAAACCAAACGATAAACGAGACATGCTGACAGCGAGGATCGAACTTGAAGGTTCGAACAATAATCCGTCCTTACTAACTCAACCAAACCTCGTTGGTGTTACTTTTTTGTCTTTTCATACTCTCGTAGTCTCGTTCACTAACATTATTATGAGAATTAAACACTAGTATGTAACCAACCATATTTGAAGAAAAATCGATACGAAAATCATATTATTGTTGAGTCGACCGCGAGGACGAATGGATGGTACTAGTAATGAAATGAAAGCGACTCCTTTGGTTTATACGAGTAGGATTTGGATTGGTGGGGTATCGTGGGCCTTTGCGTTAGGATTGAAGCATGAACGTGGTGGGTTCTTGTGGGCCTGTGGATCTTGATCGGGATATTGTCAGATTCCAGAAATGGCCATATGCCTTTATTTAACACGTGAACAATTTACTAACCCTATTGTTTTCTATTCTTTGTAATCCATGTTGCTCGGAAACTCCGAAAGTGATTCTGTAACTGAAAAGCCATCGGCTCTGTAACTATGAACACGAACTGGGTTAACAAGATTACATTTTACCAGAACAAGATGAAATATTTCCACTCAACAAATCCAATTAATAACTAGATGGTTACACTGTGTGAGAGATTTCTTTGTACCCAAAATACAAGTATGAACGATATATGGTAAGGATGGCCTCACAAAAATCTGGTCCATCCGTGACCGGAATATAGTAAAAGCTCCGGAAACTAAAACTGTCCAAAGCTTCGTCGTCGTCCCGGCGAAAAAAGTATGTAATAATTTAATTTTAATTAGCCAGCTTAGTTTAGCTAATTAATTAATTAAATTTATCCGGGTCCTTAGAAATTCCAGAGGAACAACTCTTGGGCTAAACTCTCCTCGACGTAATCAACGGCCGGCGTTTGAGGTGCCGGACTGAAAAACTGACCGTTGAGATCATCAAAACCCGGGAACAATCCATACTCCGACGCGTAGTTACCGGACCCGAACGTCCTAAACAAGTCGGAAAACGACTCCTCGTTTTGGTTCACGGTCACGCTAAAGTCATTAGCACTGTCCATGACAAGGGTCCCACTTCCCTCCGAGACCGACGGCGACTCCTCCGTGCGCTGCTCCGACATGGACAAATCCGAGTGGCTCCTCGGAACCTGAGGCGGAGGAATAGGCGGATTGGCATCGTTATTATTAGCAAACCTGGCTGCCTCAGCCTGGATTTCGGCGGGGGAGAGAGAACGTCCGCCGGAGATTTCGGGAGGGTTGTCGGGGAAGTTGAACTGGGCTGTGCGGCCGCGGAGGCAGTAGAGAGCCGCGTCGAAGGCACGCGCCGCCTTCTCGGGGGTGTCGTAGGACCCCAACCAGATACGTTCGCGGCTGTTGGGGAGGCGGATCTCGGAAACCCATTTGCCCCACTTGCGCTTCCGCACGCCTTTGTACTTGGCGTCGTTGTTTTGCTCCGATGGATTCCCTATAATCGACTGCTTCATCACCATGTATAAATGTATGAGTATGGAATAGTAAAAGATTGATGGACCTAAAAGAGTGAAGTGGGTTTTGTTGTTAGGTTTGGGTGTGGAGAGTGATCTGAATTATGTTTGCGGCTCTGAGGTGTATATTTATGTGTGTGTGTTTTTGAGTTGGTTTGACTGGGGACTGTGGTGGGTCAACAGTGTGGAGGCGCGTAAGGACGACGGGTCTGAGAGTACACTTGGCGAGTCGAGGGAAGCTGAGAATTGTGAATACGCGGGGAGAGAGATAGACTGGATTGTGCAGAGTGACCAAAGCACGTTTATGTTCTATTTTTCCTCATGCTCTAATTTGGGTTTTTTTTTTTTTTTTTTGTGGAATTCTTTTTTTTGTCCTGCAATATTTTTGATTTTTTGAACATTAGAAGGAATTAACGACAAAAAAAAAACCTTAGGAGGAATTGAGGTGTCTATTTCAATTGTGAAAGCAGTAACAACGTGCTGGTTGTGGTCCTTTTCGATGGAATTATGCAAAGGGAATGGCACTGCTTGTGTTTTGATGTTAGATGATTTAGAGCGAGGTTCAATTTTAGAGGTGGACTAGGAGAAGAGTGAACGTGAGTATATATGTTCAATGAACGTGCATGCATCTATGTTCACCAATTCTACATGCAATAAATAAGGGAAAATCGGTGATATTGCCAGGACGAAAATAAACGAAGACAACTACTTTTATCGCGTCAAAAAGTTTACTTAAATAAAGAAAATACAATGTGGGAATATACATAAGGTGCTTAGATGAGAGCGTATTTGATAAACCATATGAGGTGCAACACTCTATATGAGAATCAGAGTCGGACATGAGATTTCAAAACTTGAGACGAGCTCTAAAAATAAATGGTAAAAATAATAATAAAATGGATGGCCAACAGGCCATAAAAACCCAACAGCTAATCAACACCCTTAGTCAAAATATGTCAATGTCATTCCAACAAAGCAATTAGAGGGAAACAATAACTGAAGACCCAACCTCATGGGTGAATAAACCAATTTTTACAATTAGTGACAAAGACATACGTACATAGTAGAAAAGCCTCAGGGAAACAAAATAAAGCAAAACTTCAAATCCCATTCTTTTAAACAAACCCCAAAAACCAGATACGAAAGAAGAAGATGACCCAGAGAGAAGGCCATGATATGGAAAAGAAGGAGAGGGAAGGTGTGGTGCTAAGGAGTTTGACTGGTGCAGCACCTGAAAGATAACCACAACTACACAGAGCCACAAACTGTAAAAAATATTTTGGTGCCCCCAACGTTTTTGGCCTGAGGCGGCCGCCTCTTTGCCCTCGTCTCAGGTCTGAGCCTCTTTGGCCTCGTCTCAGGTCTGAGCCTGATGGAAATTTACATGTCTGATTTTGACAGTTTTGAAGATGCAGATTTTCAACAAAAGTGCGGTTATTAAGACCTTCAAATTTACTCAATATACCTCTTATTTTTTCTACACCTCCTTTTTACTTTTTAATACAAGCATTTTCTCACTATATATCTCATTTCAAATTCCTAACATAACTTTAGTTATTTATTGACATAGATTTCAATTAATTACTTACTTTACATCTTATTCACGCAATAGACCTCTCATTCTTTGTTTTGTTTTTTTTACCTTTCTTTTTTTTGAACATCCATTATCTCTACCTTCATTTTTTTATTATTTTTTTCATGCAAGAAAATGTTTTTATCATGAACTATTCTATTTATTTTTTTAACTTTTGTTTTTCTCTTTTGTATGTGTTATTTTTTGGTTTTTTTATTTTAAATAATTTGATCTCTATTTTATACATCATAATAATTTTTTTAAATAATTTTTTTCTATAATCAATAGATATATATATATTGTAAAAATATTTATGCACTTGCAAGTATATGCGTTCAACATATATGATAATACAAAATTTTGTATCATATGATAGATATTTCATCATTGTTTTAGCTCTTATGAAATATATATATATATATATATATATGCTTTAATAAAAAGATCGAGATTTAAAAACGAAAATATACAAGGAAAATAATAAAGAATGTAATCAATTATTATTGAATTGGAAAGTCTAGAGAGAATAAATATAATATTTCCTTTTGTATAATTGTTGTTCTTAATAGTCATTGTGTATCAGGATATATATATCATTTAATCATTCACAATAGAATGAAGTTTAGTGAGCAAATTTGAAGTTCTCAATAACCGCAGTAGTCTTTCAACAAATGTTGAACAAACAATGAAAGATAAAGTGAGACATGAAGTGAAAGACGAACAAAGCCAGTAGGATGGCTAGTGAAGCTGTTTGATAATTCAATCCCAACAACAAAGCTGAAGATGTCATAGACTAGCTTTTAAAGTAATTGCTCGACCGATCAATAGATGAAACAATTCTAAGCGAAACGAGAAATATGTCTCTTCTAAATTATTATATCTATATATTGTTAGTTCATAAAAAACAGTAGAAGATTGATAAAATTATAGGCAAAAATAGAAACGTTTTTATTTTAAACTTAGTTTAGGGTAGGTATGAAGAAGAGACATTTTCCACTCCCACAAACCTAATTATAAATTGCCATATCTGATCATACACAGAAAATGACATGCCTTTCATTAGGAATATTCAAACCTAGTTATTTTATCCAAGTAAACAAAGAACACACATGCATGTAGAATATATATGAATTATACACGAATAATAAAACGAAAAGTAATGAAGTAACGTTTACTAGGAACAAATTGCCAAAAGAAAATAAGGTGCACCAAGAACAAGGATTCTGCACGGCCCCACTTCCCACAAATTGATCGATTTATGCAAGACATGAGACATGTGTTTCTTATTTCCCATTCTGTAAACAATGCTATGTTGAAGTCCAATACCGTGATCTACGACCATGCCTTCTAGTACCTCTGGTTAGCTTATTAGCTTCTTCCAGTTCCAGTACTGTTATTTTTCAAAAACGTTGAGGGCCGAGGCATCGAGTCATGTTGATCATAACCTTCGGACGTACGTAGAAATTACTCGGAAAGCTAGCATATATGCAAATGGTTTTTCTTGCTTGCAATTGTTCATATTTTAGTCAAGTTAAGGGTTAATATATATTCTTTCTTCAAATTAAGCTAGCTAGGAAGGTTTCGAAGCAGCCATATATAGATGACTATGTATGCCATGCGTCAGCTCAAACATAAGCATCATATATTATTCAGGCAAATAAAACATTCCCATATCGGATTGAAAAGTAGTGTCAACTCGGAATGGAACTGGGTAGCTAGTTAGAGCCAGCGCAGAATTAAAGAAGGAAGAAACATCAAACAAATATTCCACTACGTACGTACGCGTTAATGTGGTACTACGTACAGACTCCGGTGATAAACTGCGGGGAATGAACTAAGAATGCGTCACCCGCACTGACGCAATCTCATGAGCGTCATCTACCCGCGGCCGGTCTGGTCAGTCCATTACCGTCCGGCCAGTCTGGTTCGTCTATTAACCTCTCCGTAAATATTAGGGGGATTGATTTGATGAATGGTGACGATGATGGCTCATGTCTAATCCGCATGCTCTAGTCGCATGTTACATATAGGCACTGATGAACATAGAGGACAGCACGACATGCGAGTAACCACCGCCGGTTGATCAATATCTTGTTCTACTGCAAAATCCTCCCAACAAATTAATAAGACACGACGGTGTGTGTTTAATAGTGGCACTATCATGTCTCCACGTACAGTCTCCAAACCCTCTATATATTGCTGACATAGTTGTAGGAGTAAAACTGGAGCTATCCACTACCAGAAAATAGATCTTGGGCGACGAAAAAAAATCGTCGCCCTGTTTAAAAAATTCGTCGCCCAAGACGTCGTCGCCAGAAGTGCGTCACCCAAGAACTTGGGCGACGAAAATTCTGTCCGTCGTCGCCTAAGAGTAATTCTTATGCGACGACACGAATTTCGTCGCCTAAGATCTACGTCTCGTCGCCCAAAAATATTCGTCGCCCAAGATTTAACACCTTGGCCGACGAAAAATTTTTCGTCGCTTAAGATGTTATAACCTGGGGCGACGAAACTAAATATTTCGTCGCCTAAGATCACTACATCTTAGGCGACGATAATTTTTTTTCGTCGTCTTATATAGTAAGTCCTTGACCGACGATTTAGCAATTTCGTCGCCTAAGATATATTTAAATTTTTTTAAAATATATAAATAATTTTTTTAAATATATAAATAATGTTTTTTAATTTTTGCTGGAATTTTTTTCGGCATTTCTTTAAATTTTTCTAATACTAAAATTTAATTAAAAATAACACAAATTTATAAATTTATAAATAATTTATTACAAAAATTCAGTTCATCTGCCTACGGAGAAACTCGAAATCTAACGCCTCGTGCGGTGCCACATGCGGGAGCAGCTCCCGAATCGGTCGACCCTCCTTATCAACGCGAGGTATCGCCGGTATCGTCAGAGGAAGAAAGAGGCCGGACGGCACCGTACGTAGGGACCCCGGATGACCCGCCTTCACCGTCAGTCGGGGACGACTGTGTGGGGGCGGTGATATATCGCGACCGGGGAAGTATCTCTGGATAACGAGGGGCCGTCGCTGCGGGACCCGGCTGCCCAGCAGAACGCGAGCCGCTCGCGCCACCCCTAAGAGCCGCATGTCGGGCCGTCATCTGCCACGGAAACCCGACCGACGGTGATTACGGCCGGTTGTTTGATGTACCGTCCGAGGAATATTGGCTCCTCGCAACCGGACGTTGTCCAGAAGTTCTCCTCATGCCCATCCTGTTTAAAATAACCATAAATTTATTAAAAATATTTTACCGTCTTATAATTAATTTAACAAAAAATAACCATAAATTTCGAAAAATTTATCAACAATAATAGCACAAATAAAAAGTAATAGTTATTATAGGATTTATTATTTTTTAATTCACATGACAAATTATTTACATTAATTCAGAATTATTACATCACAAAAATTAATTTACGAATATTTACAACATTACTCAAAAATAATCCATTATTTTTTACAAAATTTCCAAAATATATTTACAATTATAATTTATATTATTTAATTATTTAATCAAAAATTATTTAATCATTTACCATATATTTACAAATTATTTCCACAAATCCTAAATCCTAAACCCTAAACCCTAAACCGTAAACCCAAATATTTTACAATTATCATTTACATCACAATTTACCATAATTTACCCTAAAATCCTACCATAATTTACACAAATTTACCCTAATTTACCATTAATTTCCTAAATTACAACAACAACAATAATTTCACTAACAATTTCACAACACAACAATAATTTTGTACTTCTCCCAAATTTCAAACAATTTCACAATTTCAAACAATTTCAAATAATAATTTCAAACAATTTCAAACAATTTCACAATTTCAAACAATTTCAACAATTTTAAACAACAACAACAACAATTAAAATTTTCATGAACATAACCAATTTAGGGTTTTAGGGTTATACCTTAAATTGTGGGTCGGGGTCGGGGTTGGAGAGAGGGAGAGAGAGAGAGGGCTTCGGTGGATTTTCAGAGAGAGAGAGAGAGAGGGCTTGGATTTGTGAGCGGCTGCGCGAATGGTTAGGGTTCCGAATTTTTGCATTTTATATTGGCATTCTTATGCGACGATTCTATAAAAATCGTCGCCCTGTTCTTTGAAAATCGTCGGCCAAGATAATCTTGGGCGACAATTTTTTAAGTCGTCGCCTAAGATACTCTACTTGGGCGACGATGTTCTTCACTATAAATCTCGTCGCCCAAGATGAAGAAAATCGTCGGCCAAGAGTTATATCATAAAATTTAAAATATCGTGATTTTGGTGATCGGAGAAGAGGAACTGAAAACCGACCGTCAGATATTACCAGAATAACAAATTACGTGGGTGGGAAAAAATTCAGCTCCATCGGACAACGGCAAGGGCTCGATCCGTCCGGTTAATCGGCGCAGTCAAACCCCTAAACGGACGGAAACGGCTATTCGACCCTCCAAATCACGTAATCTGGCCGGACCTTCAACTGAGAATAGTTTCCAATCGACAAGACGCTTACGGGGCTATAAAAATTTGGTAAAAAATAAATACCCGGGATAGGGCTACCACTAGGTAGAAATAAGAGAAATTCGTTGACCGGAATAACCGGCACCGAAATTTTACCGAAATATCTTCATTTTTCACGGGTTGACGTATTTCACCGTTCCGGTCATATTTTATATCACAACTTTTTTGCGTTTGAGGCCTCTACGTATACGTTGTCTTCAAAACGAAATTTAAACTTAACACTTGTATAAAAAAGTTATACAACATTAGTACATATATCGTGAGTTTTGTGATCGGAGAAGAGGAACTGAAAAACGACCGTCAGATATGACCAGCATAATGAATTACATAGGTGGGAAAAAATTCAGCTCCATCTGACAAAGATAAGGGCTCGATCCGTCCGGTCAATCGGCGCGGTCAAACCCCTAAACGGACAACATCGGCTATTCGACCCTCCAAATCACCTAATCTGGCCGGACCTTCAACTGAGAATAGTTTCCAATCGAAGAGACTCTGACGGGGCTATAAAAATTTGGTAAAAAATAAATACCCGGGATAGGGCTACCACTAGGTAGAAATAAGAGAAATTCGTTGACCGGAACAACCGGCACCAAAATTTTACCGAAATATCTTCATTTTTCACGGGTTGACGTATTTCACCGTTCCGGTCATATCTTATTTCATGACTTTTTTGCGTTTGAGGCCTCTACGTATACGTTGTCTTCAAAACGAAACTTAAACTCAACACTTGTATAAAAAAGTTATACAACATTAGTACATATAACGTGAGTTTTGTGATCGGAGAAGAGGAACTGAAAACCGACCGTCAGATATGACCAGCATAACGAATTACGTAGGTGGGCAAAAATTCAACTCCATCTGACAAAGATAAGGGCTCGATCCGTCCGGTCAATCAGCGCGGTCAAACCCCTAAACGGACGGAAACGGCTATTCGACCCTCCAAATCACGTAATCTTCCCGGACCTTCAACTGAGAATAGTTTCCAATCAACGAGACGCTGATGGGGCTATAAAAATTAAAAAACATTACCTTACAATTTAAATGTGCTTTATTTATTTTAATTATTCAGATTATCTTGGCCGACGAAATTAGGGTAATTCGTCGCCCAAGATAATACTTGGGCGACGATATTTGTTAAATTCGTCGCCCAAGAGTAAAAATAAAAAATCCTGTACAATGAAATTTAAATGTGTTTTATTTTATTTTAATTATTCGGATTACTCTTGGCCGACGAAAATAGGGTAATTCGTCGGCCAAGATAATACTTGGGCGACGATATTTGCTAAATTCGTCGCCCAAGAGTAAAAATAAAAAATCATGTACAATGAAATTTAAATGTGTTTTATTTTATTTTAATTATTCGGATTAGTCTTGGCCGACGAAAGTAGTCGTAATTCGTCGGCCAATATAATATTTGGGCGACGATATTTGTTAAATCCGTCGCCCAAGAGTAAAAATAAAAAATCCTGTACAATGAAATTTAAATGTGTTTTATTTTATTTTAATTATTCGGATTACTCTTGGCCGACGAAATTATTTTATTTCGTCGGCCAAGTAAAAATAAAAAAATAAAAAACTTAGGCGACGATATATTTGAGTTTCGTCGCCTAAGGATTAAAAAACTTAGGCGACGATATAAATATCTTAGGCGACGAAACATTGTTTCGTCGCTCTAGTTTCTATATTAGGCGACGAAATTTAGCCTTAGGCGACGATTTTATTTTCCTCAACTTTAGGCGACGATTTTTTTCCTTGGGCGACGATTTTTTTGTTTCGTCGCCCAAGACCCATTTTCTGGTAGTGATCCCTCCAGTAAGTGGTGTCGAATACACGTACGTACGCCTACAGCAGTAGGCAGCTCGGCGGCCTCGGCCACCTGGAAGAACTTCTCAAATTAATATTGTTTGATGTTGAGTTTCAGGGGTCGTGCCGGACACCCATGGTCGAAAGAGAAGTTCTTAAGTATTCAGCGTCCATACATACATACATACATACTTTCACCAAGTCAATATTTTTCTTTGGATGAAATTCACCAAAGTCAATATCGCACGCATGGACATATATATGCATGCAAATTAATGGTAATTTCTTTGCCGTTAAATACTGATTCATATTTGGATTAATTTTTCCTAGTCATAATCAGCAAGCTAAAACGTTGCTTTTGACCATACATATGTGCATGCGTCAGCTCAGATATAAGCAGCCAAAACACTCTCCATCGAAATGTGTCGACTCGCAACGATCAAACTCCAAACTGTTTACAGTAATGAAGAACATGAACAAATATTCAAAAACGCGTCCAGGCTAATTTAGGTCGTCGCCTTCGTCGTGACTCGTGAGTTCGAGGTTTGAATTGAATTAGATCACCCACGCTGACGTACTTTTGTGACATAACTAAGCAGATTGCATCACCCACCGGTGGGTATTATCTCATCGATCTAGCTAGTCCCTTTATTCAAGTCTTCGAGAAGAGATCGAATATAACAGAACATAACACAGATCGAGAGAAGCAGCCCCAAATATTCGAGTTCTTCTTTGTCTATGGCTACACACATACTCCCTCCAAATTAACCAACTACAGCGAGCGCTGCTGATATCTCGAACAACTGATCAAGTATTTGGTGATCAAAACCGCCAAGTTCATGTCATTATATATCAACGGTGACACACCCCGGCTCTAATTGTGTTCTATTTCATCGTCGATTAGGGAAATTGAATCCATACACATAGATAAGCTGATCGATAAACGAATGATCGATTTACCTAATAATATCACTGGAAGGTATGAGCCATGCACTGGCGTAGCTAGAAATGTTTGTTAGGAGGGTCAAATTGAAGATTAGATAATAACGATTGTACCAAACAAATATATCTATTCGGACTCATATGGAGAGATGCACTGAAGTATCGATGTATACCATGCGCCCGAATTTACATATAGTAATGCACATTTACTAAAAACAAGTCATTTGTGGATATTATCAGGAGAAACATTGTAATCTTTTACTAAAAACAAGTCATTTGCGGATATTATCAGGAGGTTCATCCCCCCGATCAAGATCAAATGAACGTTCATTCTCTTTTGGCTAAATGACAATAATTTTCTAGTCTTTCAGTAAATAACACTACCAGAAAAAAGATCTTGGGCGACGAAAAAAAATCGTCGCCCTGTTAAAAAATTTCGTCGCCTAAGCACTTAGGCGACGACATGTCGTCGGCCAAACCGTCGTCGCCAGAACCGCGTCGGTCAAGAACTTGGGCGACGAAAATTCATTTCGTCGTCGCCTAAGTGTAATTCTTAGGCGACGATACGAATTTCGTCGCCTAAAATATACTTCTTGTCGCCCAAAAAATATTCGTCGCCCAAGATTTAACACCTTGGCAGACGAAAAAAAATTTCGTCGCTTAAGATCTTATAACCTTGGGCGACGAAAATAAATATTTCGTCGCTTAAGATCACTACATCTTAGGCGACGATATTTTTTTTCGTCGCCTAAGATGGTAAGTCCTTGACCGACGATTTAGAAATTTCGTCGCCTAAGATATATTTAAATTTTTTTAAAAATAATTAAATAATTTTTTAAAATATATAAATAATGTTTTTTTAATTTTTGCTGGAATTTTTTTTTTCGGCATTTCTTTAAATTTTTCTAATACTAAAATTTAATTAAGAATAACACAAATTTATAAATTTATAAATAATTTATTACAAAAATTCAGTCCATCTGCCTATAGATCGAGAAACTCGAAATCTAACTCATCATTCCCGCTCGGAGGGTCCTGAGGCTGAGGCGGCGGCTGGTCAGGCTGAGGAGGCTGCTGCTGAGGGTGGGGCCACTGAGGTAATGGTATAGGCGTAGGCATGGGCGGAAACGGCTGTCCGGCCGCATGTGCAGCGATGTAGGCAGTCATCCACTATCCCATAGCCGCCTGGTTGGCATTGGTGACTTCATTCACCCGCTCCATATGAGCAGCCGTGGAAGCCGCATATGATTCCGACATCGCCGCCATCTCCCTCGCTCTTTGGGCTTCCAGCTCAGACTCCCTCGCTCTTTGGGCTTCCAGCTCAGACTGTAGACTTGCGAACTGATCCTGTAGCCGAGTGGTCTGGCTGTTGCTGCTTGAGGCTCCGGCGGCTCCCTTGCGCTGAAATCCTGTCGTCGTCTTCAGGATCCCCTTTCCAGCGTCTCCCATACCCCGGCAGTAGTAGGTGTTGGAACGCTGCGCGAAGGCAGTGGCCATAATCCGCGCCCCAACGGTAGGATCTGAAGTGTCGATCCTGGACATGGCCTCTGACATGTCATCCTCTGCCGTGCCCGGAAATGTGTAGTTCACCATGCCTCTCATGACCTCTTGCTCCGCCTCCCTCACCCTCGCCTAATTGGATATATTATAAAAATATATTAATATACATTTAATAAAATGTAATTAAAATTAAAAATTAGAAAATATAAGGAACTTACAAGATCCTCCTCAGAATGAGGATATGCCCTCTGAAAGGTCCCCACATAGGGGTTCTCCTCTGGCCGCTCTCGCCGCACGTCGTCCATGATGGCCGAAAACGGCCTCGAACCGGCACGATGGTTGGTTGTGTTCTGTTGCCGGTTCTCAGCGTTCACCCGAGCGAGGTGCTTCAAAAAAAAATTATCGTTAGTAAATATTTAAAAAAAATACAATTATAATTAATTCACTAATTAAATATTCAAATTTGTTTACGAATTACCTGTTTGTGGGGGTCGTTGAACTGCGTGACAAGAAGCCACTGCCACTCGTACTCCCGATACTCGAACTCCTTCGGGGTACCCGAACGGTCGCTCCCGTACTTCTTCCAGTGTTCCCGGAGGTCGTGCTTCCACTCCTTCAACCTACATATACAAAAAAAATATTAAATATATTATTAAAAAAATAAAATTTAATAAATTATTAAATAGAGGTACATCTCCCTATGCGCCTTGTCCGCCCAGTCACGTCCCTCCTCGGGAACCACAAACCATTGCTGCATTACCACTTGTTAGTATTTTTTTCGATAATTAAATAATTTATTAGTTAAAAAAATAGTAATTGATCGAGTAAACTCACCGACATCGACTGATGGAGCATCTCCTTCACTCCATCAGGAACCTGGCTCCAGACTCCCCACAACATAGGGAGTCTGGAGCGGATGGTGCCTCCCGCGGCGCGCGTGTACCGGTTTCCCAACGCGGCGTCCACCGGTTTGCCGTTGGAAAACGGGATGGCGATCCGTCCAGCGGACTCGACCGCCCTATCGAGTCCCTTGTTGCTGACGGTGCCTCTCCTGTTCCGCCTTCTCGTTCCGGCGGCTGTGACATTGTGAATCAAATTTAATATTAATAATACATTTTTACATTAAAAAAATTAAAATCGACAAAAAAGTAATAATAAATTACCTGAGGATGAGGCTGAGCCGACGGATTCGTCTCCGTCCGCCTGCTCGGAGACCCTCACGGGATGAAGAGGTGTGGGAAACTCCCGGTAGATATAGGCCTCGTGCGGTGCCACATGCGGGAGCTGCTCCCGAATCGGTCGACCCTCCTCATCGACGCGAGGTATCGCCGGTATCGTCGGAGGAAGGAAGAGGTCGGACGGCACCATAAGGACCCCGGATGACCCGCCATCACCGTCGGTCGGGGACGACTGTGTGGGGGCGTCGCTGCGGGATCGCGACCGGCGAAGTATGGGTGGATGACGAGGAGCCGTAGCTGCGGGACCCGACTGCCCAGCAGAACCCGAGCCGCTCGCGCCACCCCTAAGCGCCGTATATCGGGACGTTAACTGCCACGGAAACCCGATCGACGGTGATTCCGACGGGTTGTTTGAGGTACCGTCCGAGTCGTCTTGGCTCCTCGCACCCGAACGTTGTCCAGAAGTTCTCCTCATGACCATCCTGTTTAAAATAACCATAAATTTATTAAAAATATTTTACCGTCTTATAATTAATTTAACAAAAAATAACCATAAATTTCGAAAAATTTATCACCAATAATAGCACAAATAAAAATTAATAGTTATCACAGGATTTATTATTTTTTTTATTCACATAACAAATTAATTACATTAATTCGCAATTATTACATCACAAAATTAATTTACGAATATTTACATCCTTACTCAAAAATAATCCATTATTTTTTTACAAAATGCCCACAATATATTTACAATTATAATTTATATTATTTAATTATTTAATCAAAAATTATTTAATCATTTACAATATATTTACAAATTATTTCCACAAATCCTAAACCCTAAACCCTAAACCGTAAACCCTAATATTTTACAATTATTATTTACATCACAATTTACCATAATTTACATCACAATTTACAATTATTACAACAACAACAATTTACAATTATCACAACAACAATTTACAATTTACAATTATCACAACAACAATTTACAATTTTCACAACAACAACAACAACAATTTACAATTTACAATTATCACAACAACAACAACAATTTACAATTATCACAACAACAACAACAATTAAAACCAATTTAGGGTTTTAGGGTTATTCCTTAAATTGTGGGTCGGGGTCGGGGTCGGGGTTGGGGTTCCGAATTGGGGTCGGGGTCGGGGTCGGAGAGAGGGAGAGAGAGAGGGCAGAGAGAGGATTTTCGGAGAGAGAGAGAGAGTGCTTGGCGGCTGAAGAAATGGTTAGGGTTCCGAATTTTTGCCTTTTATACTGGCGTTCTTGGGCGACGATTCTGTAAAAATCGTCGCCCTGTTTTTTTAAAAATCGTCGGCCAAGATTATCTTGGCCGACGAATTCAAAAATTGTCGCCCTGTTTTTTGAAAATCATCGGCCAAGATAGTCTACTTGGGCGACGATGTTCTTCACTATAAATCTCGTCGCCCAAGATGAAGAAAATCGTCGGCCAAGAGTCTACTTGGGCGACGATGTTCTTCACTATAAATCTCGTTGCCCAAGATAGTCTACTTGGGCGACGATGTTCTTCACTATAAATATCGTCGCCCAACATGAAGAAAATCGTCGGCCAAGATTTCTATCATAAAATTCAGAATATCGTGATTTTGGTGATCGGAGAAGAGAAACTGAAAACCTACCGTCAGATATGACAAGGATAATGATTTACGTAGGTGGGAAAAATTCAGCTCCATCTGACAAAGATAAGGGCTCGATCCGTCCGGTCAACAGGCGCGGTCAAACCCCTAAACGGACGGAAACGGCTATTCGACCCTCCAAATCAAGTAATCTGGCAGAACCTTCAACTGAGAATAGTTTCCAATCGACAAGATCCTTACGGGGCTATAAAAATTTGGTAAAAAATAAATACCCGGGATAGGGCTACCACTAGGTAGAAATAAGAGAAATTCGTTGACCGGAACAACCGGCACCGAAATTTTACTGGAATATCTTCATTTTTCACGGGTTGACGTATTTCACCGTTCCGGTCATATCTTATTTCATGACTTTTTTGCGTTTGAGGCTTCTACGTATACGTTGTCTTCAAAACGACACTTAAACTCAACACTTATATAAAAAAGTTATACAACATTAGTACATATAACTTGAGTTTGGTGATCGGAGAAGATGAACTGAAAACCTACCGTCAGATATGACCAGCATAACGAATTACGTAGGTGGAAAAAAATTCAGCTCCATCTGACAAAGATAAGGGCTCGATCCGTCCGGTCAATCGGCGCCGTCAAACCCCTAAACAAACGGAAACGGCGATTCAACCCTCCAAATCACGTAATCTGGCCGGACCTTCAACTGAGAATAGTTTCCAATCGACGAGACTTTTACGGGACCCTAAAAATTTGGTAAAAAATAAATACCCGGGATAGGGCTACCAATAGGTAAAAATAAGAGAATTTCGTTAACCGGAACAACCGGCACCGAAATTTTACCAGAATATCTTCATTTTTCATAGGTTGACGTATTTCACCATTCCGGTCATATCTTATTTCACGACTTTTTTGCGTTTGAGGCCTCTACGTATACGTTGTCTTCAAAACGACACTTAAACTCTAACACTTATATAAAAAAGTTATACAACATTAGTACATATAACGTGAGTTTGGTGATCGAAGAAGAGGAACTGAAAACCTACCGTCAGATATGACCAGCATAACGAATTACGTAGGTGGGAAAAAATTCAGCTCCATCTGACAAAGATAAGGGCTCGATCCGTCCGGTCAATCGGCGCGGTCAAACCCCTAAACAAACGGAAACGGCGATTCGACCCTCCAAATCACGTAATCTGGCCGGACCTTCAACTGAGAATAGTTTCCAATTGACGAGACTTTTACGGGACCATAAAAATTTGGTAAAAAATAAATACCCGGGATATTTATTTTAATTATTCAAAAGAAATTTAAATGTGTTTTATTTTATTTTAATTATTCGGATTATCTTGGCCGACGAAATTAGGGTAATTCGTCGGCCAAGAAAGTACTTGGGCGACGATATTTGTTAAATTCGTCGCCCAAGAGTAAAAATAAAAAATCATGTACAATGAAATTTAAATGTGTTTTATTTTATTTTAATTTTTCGGATTACTCTTGGCCGACGAAATTAGTGTACTTCGTCGGCCAAGATAATACTTGGGCGACAATATTGGTGAAATTCGTCGCCCAAGAGTAAAAATAAAAAATCTTGTACAATGAAATTTAAATGTGTTTTATTTTATTTTAATTATTCGGATTATCTTGGCCGACGAATTACCCTAATTTCGTCGGCCAAGATAATCCGAATAATTAAAATAAATAAAGCACATTTAAATTGTAAGTTAATGTTTTTGACCAAATTTTTATATCCCCGTAAGCGTCTCGTCGATTGGAAACTATTCTCAGTTGAAGGTCAACCAGATTACTTGATTTGGAGGGTCGAATAGCCGTTTCCGTCCGTTTAGGGGTTTGACCGCGCCGATTGACCGGACGGATCGATCCCTTATCTTTGTCCGATGGAGCTGAATTTTTTCCCACCTATGTAATTCGTTATGCTGGTCATATCTGACGGTAGGTTTTCAGTTCCTCTTCTCCGATCACCAAACTCACGTTATATGTACTAATGTTGTATAACTTTTTTATATAAGTGTTGAGTTTAAGTGTCGTTTTGAAGACAACGTATACGTAGAAACCTCAACGCAAAAACGTCGTGAAATAAGATATGACCGGAATGGTGAAATACATCAACCCGTGAAAAATGAAGATATTCCGGTAAAATTTATGTGCCGGTTGTTCCGGTCAACGAATTTCTCTTATTTCTACCTAGTGGTAGCCCTATCCCGGGTATTTATTTTTTACCAAATTTTTATAGCCCCGTAAGCGTCTTGTCGATTGGAAACTATTCTCAGTTGAAGGTCCGGCCAGATTACTTGATTTGGAGGGTCGAATAGCCGTTTCCGTCCGTTTAGGGGTTTGACCGCGCCGATTGACCGGACGGATCGAGCCCTTATGTTTGTCAGATGGAGCTGAATTTTTGCCCACCTACGTAATTAGTTATGTTGGTCATATCTGACGGTAGGTTTTCTGTTCCTCTTCTCCGATCACCAAACTCACGTTATATGTACTAATGTTGTATAACGTTTTTATATAAGTGTTGAGTTTAAGATTCGTTTTGAAGACAACATATACGTAGAGGCCTCAAACGCAAAAAAGTCATGAAATAAAATATGACCGGAACGGTGAAATTCGTCGCCCAAGAGTAAAAATAAAAAATCCTGTACAATAAAATTTAAATGTGTTTTATTTTATTTTAATTATTCGGATTACTCTTGGCCGACGAAATTAGTGTAATTCGTCGGCCAAGTAAAAATAAAAAAATAAAATATTTAGGCGACGATATATTTGAGTTTCGTCGCCTAAGGATTAAAAAACTTAGGCGACGATATATATTTTTTAGGCGACGAAATATTGTTTCGTCGCCCTAGTTTCTTTATTAGGCGACGAAATTTATCCTTAGGCGACGATTTTTTTTCGTCGCCTAAAGTTCAACTTTAGGCGACGATTTTATTTCCTTGGGCGACGATTTATTTTTTCGTCGGCCAAGTTTTCTCTTAGGCGACGAAAAAAAATCGTCGCCCGGTTTTTTTCATTTCGTCGCCCAAGACTCATTTTCTGGTAGTGTAATGATGAAGTGAAACATAATTTTTGTTGGTTTAAATCTTTATGTAAGGCTAGAATGTGTTAATGCATGTGATGCATCAATTTTCTCCTCAAGTTGTAAAACGAGTCCTCAAAGTAGTAATATTAGTCCTTAAAGTTGTAATATGAGTCTTTAAAGTTGTAAAAAAAATATAGTTACAACATTAGTCATCATTTGTTCTTAAAGTAGTAATTGAGCCATCAAAGTTGTAACAACTTGTTTTTAATCACTTTAAGAACTCAATTACCACTTTAAGCACACATTTTACCACTTTAAGGATACATGATGACTAATGTTGTAGCTAGAAATTTTTACAACTTAAGACTCATATTACAACTCCGAAGACTAATATTACTAGTTTGAGGACTCAATTTATAAAATTGATGCATCACGTCATTCACATGCATTAACACATTGTAGAATTTTTCATAAAAATGAACTTTAATTGATATATATATATATATATATATATATATATATATATATATATATGTGTGTGTGTGTGGTTCTTCTAACTTTTAATTGAGTATTTGGAGAGAATTATATACCATAAACATATTTACAGAATCATATATGAATTGTAACCATTTCATAGCTTATATCAAATCATAATTGTATCTATACTACTCGATAACACATGAATTATTGTTGATTCATCTCTCCTTTAGTCATAAATCTACCAAGCTACATACCAAAAAAAGAGATTGATTGTTTAACTTAGCATTTGTGGGTGAAAGGGTGAGAAAAACAGAAGACCACACTAGAACACCAAAGCGAGAAATCAGAGATCGAATGACCATGAGAAAGAAGAAAATGTGTATAAACAGAGGCAGAGCCAATGAAGGACCAGTGGGGGCCTGTGCCTTTAGTGAAAAATTGAATTTCTTTGGCTAATCTTCTTTGTGCCCCCAGTGAAATATTGAATTTCATTGGTTAATTTTCTTTGTGCCCCCACAACAATTCATCTTCTTCAACTTCTGATCGGAAAGAAGCCTAGTTTCTTTTCTATAGTTCTATTTCTTGTATTTAGGCTTTAGCTTTTTAGATTGGACTTTTGGACTGTCTGTCAATTTCCACAAAAAAAAACTTTAAACCAAGACAAAAGTCATTATTAATTTGAATTAATGAGATATTTTTAACCTGAAGAATGAACACATTGGTCATGAATAGAACATTTAGTATGTGAACTTTTAAGTGTGGGTTGGGAGCTATGTAGAAAAATTCTGGGTTTGCAAATTTCAATTTTTGTACACACAAGTTAGCCACAAGTAATGCTTATAGTTATGCGTGTGTGTGTATATATATATATATGTATATGTTCGTAAAATTTAGCCGCAAAAAATTTGTGCCCCTATTGATATATATTTTTCTGGCTCAGCCACTGTGTATAAACCTAAACCTATATAGGAACTTATGTGCGAACCATCTTTGATTAATTAATTAATAAATAAAAGGGAAAGGCCCATTTAGTCCTAATTGTAACCCTTCATTGCCTGTTCTAATAACAATATTTTATATGAGCCTATTTAAATGAAAGTAAACCTTTTTTGTACCCAAATAACCAAATATTTACTAAAGTCTTAACAAACTATATTATTTTAAGACTATTTTGCTCTCACCTCTTCAATATGAAAGGACTTGGCCAGAACCTCGGACTCCGGTCACCGGAATTTCACCTGTAACCAGTTACTGACCAGTTAATAACCACTAATAACCAGTCACTGATCCACAATAACTAGTTACTGATCCCCAATAACTACTTACTGATTTGTTACTGATACAAGTAACTGTTACTGACCCATAATAATCGTATTACTAACATCTAATAATTAGTTACTAACCTTTCAATAATCAGTTACTAACCCCTAATAATCAACTTATTTCAGCTTAATGTAATAGAAAAAAAGATTTACCAGTGATAATCTTTTATATGACAATGACAATGACACTCTTTTATATGAGCCTATTTAAATGAAAGTAAACATTTTTTGTACCCAAATAACCAAATCTTTACTAAAGTCTTAACAAACTATATTATTTTAAAATTATTTTGCTCCCACCTCTTCAACATGAAAGGACTTGGCCAGAACCTCGAACTCCGGTCAAAAGAATTTTCCCTGTAACCAGTTACTGACCCTCAATAACCAGCTAATAACCCCTAATAACCAGCTACTGATCTCCAATAACGAGTTACTGACCAGTTACTGATACCCAATAACCGTTACTGACCCCTAATAATCGTGTTACTAACATCTAAATAATCAGTTTCTAACCCCTAATAATTAACTTATTTCAGTTTAATGTAATAGAAAAAAAGATTTACTAGAAAATAATCGAATTACTGACCCTAATAGTCAAATTACTGACCTCAATAACCTTTAGTTTTCAGTTACTGACACCCAATAATCATTTAGTTTTCAGTTACTGATACCCAGTAATCACTTACTGACACTCAGTAATCAGGTTACAAACCTCAAATAATAACTTACTGACACTCAATAATCAGGTTACAACCTCAAATAATAACTTACTTGCCTCAATAATCACAAAGTCACCTCAATATTCAAATACTGACACTCAATAATCAGGTTACAAACCTTAAATAATAACTTACGGACACCCAGTAATTATTTACTGACACTCAATAATCAGGTTACAAACCTCAAATAATAACTTATTGGCCTCAATAATCACAAACACACCTCAATATTCAAACATAAGGATTAAAAAAAAAAAACTAACTGACTTGAACTGGGCACCCATATTTCTTCTTTGGGCACCTACCTTCCCCAGCCACGATCCATCCCGGATCGAACTTTAGCCGAGCCCTAGCCTCGAGCGCGCCCCGGCAACACCATCATCGATCTCAGCATGAACCCAGCCCATCCTCGACGCACTCCTGCCCAGTCTCAACGAAGACGGAAGATGAGCTAGGTAGCAAAGGTAAATGGTGTTGCCGGACTCCTCCTCCGACGAGAACGAGTCGCATCACTTAGATGTCTGAGAGTCGGAGAGGTTTTTCAACTGCGACACCACGTAGGAGAGGCATGGCGAGAACCGGACTAACTCGTCGGTGCAAGAGGACGACGACTAATCTCCGGCTGACTTGGCCGCGCACAGAGAGAGAGAGAGAGAGAGAGAGAGAGAGAGGAAAATCGAGGTGAGGAGGAGGGCGGCCATGAGAGACGGCGAGTGTAAAGCGGTGGCGGTGGTGCTCATGATCGAAAGGGGAAGAGAGAGAGAGAAAGAGAGAGAGAGAGAGAGAGAGACTAGGAGATAAGAGATGAGTGGTTGAAATTGTATAAAGGTATAAGTGTCTTTAAATTAAGAATAATCGGAATGGGCCAGTGAATATTTTTTTTAATTAAAATGAGGTTTGTTTTTCCTGTTTTTGTGCAAATGAGCTTTTTCCTAAATAAAATGCAGTATAAAACTAAAGACGGTAGAGACGAGTCTGATTAATGGACAGTGAATGAGGAGAAATTTTTGAATGCTACAGGAGAAATATGTGATAGTATGACGTGGTCATACATTCTAATCAAATATTGACACATAGATTTATTACAACTAAAATATAAATTAAGGTTTTTCTATTTTTTGTGAAATGACCTTTATGGGTCTTTGTTGGACTAGAGTTTAAGGTTTAGGGGTTAGGGTTTAGGGTTTAAAAAGCAACAACAAATCTAAAATTGTCTTTGACAAAATAGCTTATGTAATTCCCATTCGAGCCGCGTTAGGACCGCCCGTAGACGGGGAAGCTCTCCCAAGATTGTTGCTGCATACACAAGGATCGAACCTTCGACCTTGCTTAAGCTACACTAGCTCCCCACCCACTAGTGCAAACAAGCATTGGTTGAAACTATTAAACATTTAACCAATAGCTGCTCAGTTCATAAATTTGAGAAGGATCAATTGACCTTCCCGCCCTACCTTGCCTATGCCCATGATGCCATTATTCCTAAATTCACGCATATACTCATCATGAATGATCATCATGTTGATAACAAATGAATGTTCACATTTAATCTATGCATGTAGTTTTCACGCTTAAAATATAACATATTAAGCTTAAACCTAAGTCTAGTTTTATGAATTTTAGAAATAACATATTTTGTATCAAATACAGTACAAATGTACCAATAGTTAAAACCTCTATGTTATTCTAAATAGACTTGAGAATATATTTAGTCACCGGACAATTAATTTTCTCCAATATCATACATATGATGCGATTAATTTTTGAGTCATAAAGTTTTCTTGTTCAGGTAGATTTATAGTTCAATATCATGCACATTTAGTGAAAAAAAAAATGCATGCTAAAAGAAATGGAATTTGTGTTCATGCATGATACACGAACATCATGAACGATATTAGAAATATTATTGGGCTCTCCCGGACTCGTAAGGCCCTTAAATCAAAGAAACCCAACCCAAATTCATGATTTGCTGAGACAAAAAACAAAACAAGCAATTCTAGAACAATCTGTTATCGTCTCCATAAAACCTCGCCTTCAGCTTTAGGGTTTTATCTTCTTCACTCTAACAAAGCCACTAAAGCTCTCTCCTTTCCTATCTCCTCCTCCAAATCCCTCAAATTCATAAAAAGGTAATCTTGCTTCTTCATCTCAATTGGGATATCTATTTCTTCAATTGAAAATTGAAATTGGAATTGAATTGGGTTTTGTGCAGAAATGGCCACAGCTCAGCTCACAGCCTCGTCAATCTCAGCCAGGAGCTTGGCCTCCTTCGAAGGGCTGAGACCCTCAAACGCCAAGTTCGCGTCAGTGTCACTGGTGAGCCGCCGCTCCTTCCGCGGCCTCGTCGTCAAGGCCGCCACCACCGTCGCTCCCAAGGTTGTTCTCAAACCCTAAACCCCTAATTCATTTCTGTTTGCCTTTATTGGGTTTTGTAAAGGTTTAAACTTTGTGGATAAAGTTGGCTGCTTTGGATGTTTTTTGCTACTTGGTGTTGTGTATTGTGTGGTAAAATTGATTTCAGTAATTGGTAGTGTGGTTGGGGTTGATAACTTACTATATGGTGATTTTCGGTTTTCCTTTGTCAGTTGACATTTGGGATTTATCTGGATTAGGATTTGCCCCTAAGTTTATATCAGACGATTCAGACCTTTTGAGCTGCTAGTTGTAAGTTTTAGGCCCATCTTCACTTCTTCAGCAATGCTGAGTAATCAATTCAAGTTGGTTGAATTTGGAGATTAGGTTCGAGTTTATTTGGTAGCTACTTCGTCCTGTCCCTAGCTTTGTATGCTGAACATGTCATTGTTTTAAAATTGGCTTTGATTATTTGGTTAACTTTATTGTGTTGTATCTGGCAGTTTACACAATTTGGGTTACTTAATACTCAGTGGTGGGTTTATGCATACTTTTTTTTTTTTGTCATTAATACTTGTTTGTTGGCATGTGTATTACATCATGATTCAGTTAGTTCTTTTCATTGAATTTTGACATCATGGTTTCGTCATTCCAATTCTGCAGTACACTTCGATTAAGCCTTTAGGTGATAGGGTGCTGGTGAAGATTAACACTGTGGAGGAGAAAAGTACTGGTGGAATTTTGCTTCCAACTACAGCTCAGACAAAGCCTCAGGGAGGTGAAGTGGTTGCTGTTGGGGAGGGCAAAACCATTGGCAAAACTAAAGTGAGGATCAGTGTCCAGGTATAGAGTGATTTTCATTTTTCAATGTAGCTCTGTTTAGTTGTGATGAATTAGTTTCTACATTTCCTGTTTACTGAACACTTCTTTTCTATATTATAGACTGGTGCAGAGGTTGTATATTCGAAGTATGCTGGGACAGAGGTGGAGTTCAATGGGACAAAACATCTTATTTTGAAGGATGATGACATTGTTGGCATCCTTGAGACAGATGATATCAAGGATCTTAAACCCCTGAATGATAGAGTCCTAATCAAGGTTTGTTTCTCTTCACACTTTAAGCTCTTATCTGAAACACTATCGATAATTGCTTCTTAAAGTAAAACATATGTTGAAGGTCCTTATGAATGTCTTGAGCACTTTGGTTGAGTTTGAAAGCTCATATTAATCTGTCTCTGGCATGGTGTTGGTGCTGATTTATCTCCCACTCTTTCTAGTGGAAGCGGTTTCCATATGCTAGCACATGCTTCCACAGTTACTTCCTCATCCACAATGATATGCACATCACACCTTTTTCCACATATTTAATCCAAGGTGCCTTACAGTGTTACACCTATACAACAAATGCAGGTTGCCGAGGCTGAGCAAAAGACTGCTGGAGGTTTGTTGCTGACAGAGGCAAGCAAGGAGAAACCCTCCATTGGCGAGGTAAGGGGCATCATGTTATGAGATATTCCATTTTAGCCCAAAGTCCCTGCTATTTTGTTTTAAGGTGTGGGTTTATGAGGTCATGTATTTATGATTTCCCTTCCATATTAACAGGTGATTGCTGTTGGACCTGGTACTGTTGACGAGGAAGGGAACAAGAAACCATTAAGCATCAGCAAGGGGAGCACGGTATTGTACTCCAAGTATGCTGGGAATGACTTCAAGGGCAAAGATGGTTCTGAATACATAGCTTTGAGGGCTTCAGATGTCATTGCCATCCTATCTTAGTTGTCCAATTAGATATCCTCAGTTTGTATTTTTGACATGTTTCGCAGAGTTTCTTCTTAGACGTTGCTGATTACATAGCTTTAAACCTTGAAGGGCTTCAAGTGTCATTTCTGTACTTTTCAATGTAATAAGACTGGGAATATAATGATTGCAGCTGTGGCAAATTTGTTATGAAAGTGTATTTTTGTTTGAGTTTCTACTTGAACAAGTCAGAATGAAGATCTATCTCGCATACAAGTTACAAGACGGTGTTCTCTCTGTAAAGAACAGATGAAAGTCATGAAACTAAAAAGGCCTGGTAGGTAACATCATAGAAGAGTATAGTAAGCTACCAAGCAATAAACACAGAAGTTAGACATGGCACAGTTGCGAGTCAAAACTAAAGCTATATTCAGTTCCTTGGTTGCTCTCTATAGAATTTACAAATAAGTAAGAAATGAATGTTCAATCTGCCTCAAAGAAGAAAAAGATCAGATTATACATCATTTTACCTTGGCAGTACCGTACAAAAATATCGGCGGTCATGAACAACATCTTGGGCAAGAATCAAGTGTCAAGGTTATCCTCTCAGAGAACCAGTATCTTCAATACTGGTTAAGGAACAATTATATCCTTCCACGGATTGGGAAGCTTGTGTGGTATTGCTGTATCTATCTCATGGGCGTGATTTTGTTCAAATCAGCTACAGCTTATACTTGATGGGATTTAATGTTGAAGACTTGAACTTCTCTATATCAGAACCTTTAACGATTGAAGGAGGCTGCAGAGTTATCGTCATAAGGTGCCCTCCATGCATTTCCACCGTCAGTTCCGCTGCAAGCTTGGTTGGAGACTGGAACATTTCCCAGATCTCCATCCAAGCTCATTTGTTGTACTTCAACAGATGACAGTATCTTTATACTCTGAACACAGCTCACAAACTCCCTGAAAGCAATGAACACAAATGAATACTTGAAAAATGGAAAACCACAATTATTGCTATTGCAATTGCATCTTGCTTGACTTACTCCCATGGATCATCACCAACAAGAAGTATGTCATTTTCGTGATCCACATAAACAAGCTTCCAGTCAGTTCTTTGTGGATCTTCTAGTTGCCCTTCAATCCCAAACATGCGGGCTAGATCATGCCGGAGCTCATCATAGCCTTTATACCGGGTAACATCAATACATCTTCCCACTAATCCACGCTTTTGTACCTATAAAAATGTTGACGTGGTTTATGCAAAGGAATTTTATGAAGATAATAAACTCATACCACATAAAAGTATGACATGACCCTAATCACAAAGTTCTTAGTTTGACATGGTAGGCAGAATAGAATAGATGACAAAATAGCTATCTATATACATGCAGACTAATTTGGTTTACCAATTCATGATAAATAAGAAATTGACATCAAAAGGTATAGAGAAAATATAGCTAATAGTGTAACAAACCTTTGTATACGTTCTCATACGTTGGGGCTGTGATCCCCACAGACCATTATTTAGAACTCCAGCATCATTTAGAGCAACATCGCTAGAGCATCCAGGCTTGAATGGCATGTTTGGCGCCCCAAATGATTGAGAGCTGATTGTAGCAGTAGATAATTCTGTCTCAATATCTCTTGGTGTCCTACCATAGTTGACCAGTAAGTTCTGAAGATCTTTCTGAGAGTCGTATCCTCTTGACAGCAAAGTGTCAGGTGCCAATCCGTCAATATTAGCTGAAAAAGGAAGGTTGTTCCGAGGATGTGATTGAACGTCACCATCTAAACAGTAGGACGGGAGTGCGTAGTTCTGCTGCATTGTGCTAGCATCCAGACAGTATGAAGTTCCGGAAGAGGAAGCTTCCAACTGATCAGTGACGGTACCTTTATATTTAATTTGATCTGGTCCTTTTGAGATAGGCAACTCATGTTTGATTCGGATATCAGACTTGCTCTGGAATTCATGAACCAAGTTACTAGAAGGTTCCGGAACTGGATCCGCTATCAACATGGCTGTTCCTTGCTGATTCCTGTTCAGTAGGTTTGATGGGGAAACCTGGCAATTATTTGTAGAAGGGGACGTTGAACATGATGGACCATCCCCTTCTGTAAGATTGGAATGGCTTCTGATTGCTGTAACTTGCTTGTGCTGGTTCTGTTGTTGAATAGATGAAACATGCTGGGGCTGCAACAGTGGTGAAGCAGAGAAGTTGTTGCTGTTGAGAAGTTTGTCTGCTGCGAAGCCATTACTGCTCAACTGTTGCTGATGATGCTGGGACAGAGGCAACTGCAACTGTTGCAATTGCTGGTTTTGTTGATGGGCCAGCTGCTGCTGTAGCATTTGCTGCTGCAAAAGTGGGCTTGATGGAGAGAATAATTTTTGCTGTTGCTGCTGCTGCTGCTGCAATTTCTGAAGCAACTGTAAGTGAATTTGTTGCTCAGACAAGCCCTGTTGTGGCAATGGTTGTACTTGTGGCTGCTGCTGTGCTTTCTGTGACTGTTGCAACTGCAATGGGGACTGTTGTAGCTGTGCCTGCTGCTGCCTTTGTAACAGGCTTGGTTGTGGTTCCAATTGTTGCTGAATCTGTGAGTCCTGTGTGCCGGCTGCCAACTGAAATGAATTCTTATTAGGAGTGTGGACTGTTTGCTGGGATTGGGTACTGCTTGTTATTGAATGCTGTTGCTGAAGCTGAGTGAACATCATTGGTTTCTGTGAATTTTGGCTTGGGATTTGGTTTGGAGTAACGAGACCATTACTTACAGAAGTCGGTTGACCTAACTGTTGTTGTTGAGGCTGTTGCCGTTGTGGTTGCTGCTGATGAAGGTTCTGCAGCTGTTGATGGCCTTGAGGTTCTTGACGTTGTTGTTGCTCCCGTTGCTGCTGTTGCTGCTGAGAGTAATTTTGCAGCTGTTGGTTCGCAGGAGTCTGCATTAATTGCTGCAGTTGCTGCTGTTGGGGAAGATTTTGCTGCTGTTGGTTCAAAGGAGTGTGCATTAATTGTTGTAGCTGTTGCTGTTGCGAGTGATTTTGCTGCTGTTGGTTCATAGGATTCTGCATTAGTTGCTGCATCTGCTGCTGTTGGGGCCATGTCACAGTTGGCTGCTGCACTTGACCAACTTGATTTTGTAGAGCTGCTTCATTTAACTGGCTCGGTGCAGTAAGACCAGGAGCTTGAAAATTCAGCAACTTGGATGGATCATCAATTCCGTTATGCAGGGTAGTTGGGGGAACCATCGACGGGAAAAATCCAGACTGAGCGGCTGAAAACTGATTATTTTGTTGCATATTCATCCACTGCACTAAACTCAACCCAGGGAAAATCGAGCTGGTGGAATTTTTCATGCCAAACTCATCTCCAAGCCATGGCATGGCTCTCTTGAAAGCATTCTCTATGTCAGATTCGTCATCTGCGAAAGCACACAATGATGTTCAGATGATCCCACAATCAAAGCTTTTCAAGTTTAACATTCCTTTCCAAAGTTACTGAAGATTATTTTGGACTACATAATCTAGTTAATTTGTAATGTGGTTTACCTGGCATCCCTGGTTGTTTGGGAAACTTGGGTCTAAAGAAAGGAGGTGGGCAGATGTAGAAAGGAGTTACAACAGGCTCAATTTCCCAAATTGAAACTCGGCTAGGCCGATCACCAGCTGTTGATTCATCCCAACCAACCTATCAACATAAAAATCAGCAGCTAGTAAAGCTTCAGTACAATATCAGAATATCTAGAGATATCAACAGAGATGCCTATGAGGTGATGGTTCTACAAGAAGGAATCACAAATCGCTAAACACCTGAAGATTGCGCCATTGAGAATTTTTCCAACGTACAGTATCCAGCTCGCTAATGCCAGTGATTGTACCCATGTATCTGCGAACTCCTGACTCTTCAGTCTCAAACATCATTCTGAATCGCATGCCAAGTGAGACTTGCGTATACATTGCTTTATTATACTTGGCTAAAGATACCACAAACTCAGAAGGGCTTGCCCTATTAAGATCAAACAAAAATTGTCAAAACCTATCAAGAATAGAAAATGACTTCTTCATACACAAAATAATGAAGTTCTAAGCATTCTATATAGAAACTTACCTCGGGTTGTAAAATATGGTAAATGCACTGTTATTTGCAGCAGCATGAGCTGCAGCTGCAAGAATTCCAATGTGCATGCTATCGCTGGAAATGACTGATGAAGACAGAGCTGGTTGCTGCCTATTAGCACGCCTTATACCCAAGAGAAGCTGAGATTTTTCATCTCTGCGTACAACCAGACGGTTGTATGTCAATAATGAAAGAGACTAAAAATCTGCTGCAATAATCATCCAATTCAACATGTATTTCATTTCACACCTTATAAAAAGAACAGCATCTCCAGCAAAGAGTCTTTTTGTGCTAACGAAAACACTCCAACCAGTAGTCAGCAGGTGCCTTTTTGGCTGGCCTGAAATGAGGATGCTGAAAGTTAGAATTATGATATAGTCATCTGTATACTTGATAAGAAAAAGAAATAGCAAAAGCAAGATGATAAAGAAATTGTGGAAAAAAAAGGAAAATAGGGGTAGAAGAAAGAGCGCTTTGAAAAATATGGCATGTTCGAGGTAAATGGAAACAGAGGATTAATGATTCTAAGAAGGCAGTACCGCGATAAATATGTCTGAATGTCCATGCACTATCATGCAAATCTTTTGCTACCAGCTCCTGTGCTGGGGGTTGCATCGAAAAATCCTACCAAAGAGATTTCTTTCAGTTACTACAAGGAATTTCTGAGCTGAATGTACTTCACATTATCCTGTGATATGCTGATACGAATTAGAAATTTTCAGTTTGTACGTACTAGAGGTGGGAATATCTTTTCAGCTGCACGACGAGGTACAGAAAAGCCACCGTGAGTACTTGTGTCACTAGCTGTAAGAGTTTTGCAGAAAAACTCAGAAGGTTGCCTGCTTTGCTTGAGGCCCATGTCAGACGCCAGTATTGCTTCCTTATCATACTGCAGAAAACATAAATTTAAACAACATCGCCTATGAGTCTTCATAATTTACAAGTAAAAGAAGCTATGTTGCAAGTAGTTCTTTATTCCCATAATGAATGGCTGACGAACTTTGTTTACTGGTTGGAGAGTCATCTGTGCATACACCTCATCTGTTTCGGTATCAGCCTGATTAAGAAAACAAATAATAAGCATCTAACTAGTCCATTCAATGGTTCTTCATAACATTTCATCATTTTCAAATTACACTACCATACATGTAATGTGACATTGTGAAGCATGCATATCAATTTCGAAGGAAGATTGGGGTAGTTAGGTATGAAATCCGTCTCCTTTTGCATCGATGCTGCAACCTGCGAGATTCAATAGATTCCATCAAAAACCAGATAAAACCACAAGACTTTGCTTCTTTACATCAAAGGCCAAAGACTCACTTGCTCACTATGGCCTTGAGGAAAATAAACCACAAGACTTCCAACTGGTGGCAAAGAAACCAATGGCCCAGCACAAGCATGCCATAACTCTGAATTGATATTCTTCTGTTCTCCTGCTTAATACCAAACACAACTATGTCAGTCTGGAAGAAAATTCAGAATTCTAATTGGGATTTCAGGAACTCAGGATCTATTGTTTCAAAGAAAAAGAATTTCATGTGATATCTGTAACAACTACCATAGAAATGAAACATGTCTTGGTATGCAATCAAATCCATAACAAACTGAAATGCAACCACAAATCTGAGCCAATCTTATTGAAGTTGCAAAGGTACAAATGAATGAGAGGAACTCAAGAACACCTCACCTTCAACTGAAGTTGCCAGAAAACCATTTGTGGGAGCCTTCATGGTTAACACTAGAACAATATGCCTCACAGAAACTCAAATTCCTGCTCTGCTCCACCAAGATATAACCAAATAGGATTCTAGCTGCAACCCATTAAATCCCAGAAATTACAGTACTACTTCTCAAAAGCAAAGGCCTTCAAAAAACCACCTTCAATGCTCAATAAAGTCTTTCCTCAATTCACATTGAACTCAGGTGACCAATCCCAAAAATGCAACAAGAAACTGACTTTGCCTCCAAAAACACAAACTTCTCCAACTTGAAGAAACCCATCAAACCACCATAGCACAAAATCTCAATTCCAATGATGTTGGTATATGCCACAACTTTGCAAGCTGAATCAGCAAAGTGGCAATCCCACATATTCCACTTCCAAACTGGAATCCATTTCCAATACCCAACAGCCAAAGACAACAACAGAACTGGAAATTGGGTTGTAATGAATGAACTCCCCAAAAAAAACAAACAGAAAAGGAAAAACAAAACGACCCAAAAACGAGGGACTTTGTGTTTCCCTGAAGCTTTTGGAGTTGGCGTTCTTGCAAAGTTGAGTTGTGTGGTTTTGTTTTCTATATATTTTGTGAACAGGGAGAATTGTTTGAGGGGATCGAAAGGGAACTACAAACTTGTCGCCGGAAAAGCAGAGGCCAAAGAAAAACAGAGCTCAGACAGCTTTTTCTACTTTAATGAATCAACAGCTCCCGACATGAAATAGACTCGAGCAGAGAGAAAAGCATTCACTCTTGTTCTTACTCTCCCTCTCCCTATCCTGGTTAAACACAAATGAAACTGGATTAATAAACTAAAACAGAGATTAGGCCTAGCTTGATAAAACCATAAATAATAATTGGTGATCATATTCATTAGCGTGTGTTATGCTCTCCGCAGACATTGATAATATTCTTCCTTACCACCAGTCCCCACCGCCCCCATATTTACCTCATATATATTCCTCTCCAAATTTTATTTAAAAACTTCTACTTTGCTATGCATTTTTTTCCTGAATATTCATCTCGCCGTAACGTGTCGAATTAATGTTTACCTAACTGTCTATATGAATCTCTTTACGCACATTTTACACATATAATAACACTATTTACCTTGCGTTATGATGTTGAACAAGTTGATTTAACTAACTTTGATCAGGTTTTAAAATGTCGTCGTGAATGTAAAATAACTCAACGCACGAGTGAGATCAATGATACATCTAAATCGGTTAACTTTATATTGTCCCTTTTTCACAATGCCGATGGGTGTCAAGAGTTGTAACCTCAAAGAAATATGAACGAGGAAATGTTCACGTTTGTTTGTTGAGTTTGTGGGGAAAGCTAACTGTGACGGTGAAAATGCGGGAGATATTAGGTTGAACTCGCCGTGATATCATTTTGGAAAAGAGAAGCTTCCTTTTTATGTGCATGATGACGTGGAAACGCACTTGATGTCTGACTATGGGGCTGTTTTTATTATTATTTTCGTGCTGCGTCCAACTAATTTTTCCCTGCGTCCACCAAAACCATCAACCATACATCATCATCATCATTTTAATTCAGAAGGAATAAATATTCTTATCAAAAAAGATAAAGAAAAAAAGGAGAAAGAAATACAAATACCAGCATCATTATCATCTTAATGATTCTCTTGATTTTCGATTTTTATCATCAGAATGGAGTAGATTTTCCCCACCATTTCATCTTGATATTAATTTTTTGGAAACATTTACAATGAAGTTAAGTTTGCATGTCAGTTTGTAAAATTTAGTGATTGTGATATGATCAACATTTTTGTTGTATTTTGTATATTAAAACGAATGATATGAATGAAAAATGGATAACCCATAATGTAAGGAAGTAGAGTTTAGGTTGAGGCAAGCGCTTCTCACTATATAATCAACAATGACATAATCATTTGTGACCGATTAGTCTTTTATCAATTTACTATCTATTTTTTTAAAATATAATCTTTAAATTATACATGATATGACACAATTTAAAATTACGTGACGAAACGTTATAGTCTATAAAAATCAGCTTAAATAAAGTGCTCAATATATATAATTATATATCATCATATATAACTATATATCAACTATTGATGTTGAAAGGTGTGTTACAATTGTGAACACAACAGTATAAAATGTTGACCAGCACCTAAAACAGATCCCCGTTTTTCTTTGTTTTTCTGGCTTTGGCCTTCTTATACAATTTGATTATTTGATCCCTCTTTAGCATAATTAATCACAAAGTTTGATTACTTAAGCTTTATGAGGAGAAAAAGTGACGAAAAAACAAAGGGAATGAAAGGGAAAGAAGAGAGTTTTATATACACAGCAGCAGCCGCAAAAGCAGGAAATTTTCACGTGTCACAGAATTCGGTGGAGGGAAATTATTATTTGTACCCGGAACACCACATGTTTTATGTTCCTCTTTAATCTCATTGGTCCACGTGTTTTGTTCTTAATTCTGATTGGTGTATTTAATTTTTTTTTTTTCCACCCCGTGCTGGTCCCCACATGAATCTGAGTTATATGATTGGTCGGGTACAACACCTAGCAGTGCCACGTGGTGTTCCGGGTACAGAGAATAATTACTCTTCGGTGGAATCCTCCGAGCTTGAGGAGGCGTTACCAATTCTCCATTTCCTGCCCAGAATTTAACAATAAGTGACAAAATTGACAACAAGAAGATCTTGATTTTGAGGGTCCAAATTCATTTACCAACAACTTCATTTTGTTCCTTCCATCTGCTCTGAGAATCATAGATCCACCGCCGCCCCCACAACCACCGCACTAGGGGAGATCATGGAAAACCAGTCATGGTCATTACCATTTTTCTATTTTGGGTATTGGGATAGAAACATATGTCACCAATTTCATCCATCTTTTTGAGAGGGAAGAAACAAATGGATGCCATTTTCCACTATGTGGAGGAGAAACCAAGCAAGTACTTTGGAGACTCATCTTGTTTTCCATGTGCTTTAACCGGTAAAAACAGACCACGTATAATACTAGAGTTCATGGACCACCGGAATAGGATTGCATGTTCGGTTGTGAAGTGACACCAAAAATTTGGGGCTTTCTACTAGTTTTTGTAGTGTTTTTTTGTTAGTTCGTGTTGAAATGTAAAATATTCATGATTTCATGTACACTTGGTGTAACTTTTATTTCTATTGATAAATGAATGATGGATAATGTTCATATCTATTAGTGTTCACTTTTCATTTTTATGAAAGTCAGATACTGATAACTCTTTCACGATTTTCATAAATATGTATTTCTCTGAATATCAAAATCATAATAAACAATGATCGCGGTAAATGTTGAATAATATTGATCATGATGACTTGTATATATGCATGAATTCTAGACTTAATTAATGTCTCGTTCAAACTTGTGAGTACTACTGGCCTAATTGTACAATTTAACCATATTAATTATGTCATAGTCGAACTAAACTTAAAATCGAAGGATGCGAGAATTGATCCCCAATTTTCTTCTTTTTCGTAACATCAAGACTAGAGACTGCAACCCAAGATTGAAAGTTTTCTTCCTAAGCCGATGAGAGATTAATGTAAAATAGCAAACCAAAAGTTCTAACTTTCTTTTTGTGATCGTCGACAGTCGGCACCGGATCATTTGCATAAAGTTTCAAACTTTTCTAGTTTCTTTTCTATGTTCAAACTAGGGCTGCCACTCGGTCGGTTCGAATCGGTAATGGGCGTTACCAACTTCAAAACCAAAGCTTTCGGTAATGAAATATGACTTTCAATTACCAAACCAAAAACTTCGGTATGAGATAAATCTTACCAACTTCGGATGTCGGTTTTTCGGTATTACCAAACTTCACAACAAATATATTTTCAAAATATAACAAAACAATACAAAACTATAAAATTTAAATATCACTTGAGTTTCTAGAGTCTGATAATACATATACAAAAGATAGTCATTTCAGTACACATTATCGAGTATGGTTTAATTTTCTACCGAAATAATCAGGATGTAAATGTTTCCAAATTTTTATATGAACAAGTTATGTGTCATCTATGTGAAAGTATGTGTGTGGAAGAGTCGACCAAAATAAGTCACATAAGGGCAGTAAAAACTTTTTCGTGTAATAAGTGACGTTAAATTATGGTTGACCGCTTTGATCAAGACCCGAGCATTATTGAGTACAATTGAATTTTCTATCATAATTGTATTATACTATAATGATCACATCAGATGGTCGAATTTTAATTTTATGAATTGTAATTATTGGAACCACAACATGCCTGGTAATGTGGTATAACTTATTTAGTAAGTTATATGCATATGTACATCTTTGTGAACCAACTACAAAGAGGAAGCAAAATTTTCAAAAACCTTGTGAACTATGATGTGATCAATATAATGAAATACGACTATGGTAGAAAAATTAGGTATTTTTGATAATTTTTTGGCCTTGATCAAAGCGGCTAACCCTATTTACGCTTGTGCTTCCTATGGGGAGCCCTATCATCAAGAGAGGTAAAAACATTCCTAAATTTTTACATGGGCGGTTACATGTCATCTAAGTGGGTTTGTCTATGTGTGTGTGTGATGAATCGACTAAGACGGGTAGGTAAGAGCGTTTTTATATAACAAGTAATATTGAATTAAAGTTGATCGCTTTAATTGAGACCCGAATGCTACCAAGTATAGTTGAATTTTTCTATTCATTGTCTTGTTTTTTACTAAATGGTATATACAATTGAAAACGTGAGATAAAATTATTAGTCTGTGTGTTTTTAGAAATATATGTCTTTAAATAATTAGAATTTCGGTAAATTCGGTATTTACCAAAAACCAAACCAACTTTTTCGGTATTTCTCGATTTCGGTTTTTTTTATTTCGATTATCAAAATTCGGTTTGCCAAATCATAAATTTTCGGTCGGTTTTCGATCGGTTTGGTATTTACCAAACCAAGTGGCAGCCCTAGTTCAAACTCATATATATATATATATACACAGCCCCCTTCCATTGACGGATCCCTATTTTTGGCCACTTTCTAGGGATAGGGCATTACACCACTTCCCAATTGAATTTTTACATCTTCACCGTTCATATCTTAGGTTTATATGAGTAGATCACCTCTACAAAATTTCATATGATTTGGTGATCGTTAAGACTTTCAAAAGTTTGATTTAGTTTTAATGATTTTGAACGGTCCAGCTTATGTCAAACTAAAACCGTTGAAGGTCATTAAAACTAAATTGAACTTTTGAAAGCCTTAACGATCACCAAATCATATGAAATTTTGTAGAGGTGATCTACTCATATAGACCTAAGATATGAACGGTGGAGATGTAAAATTATAATCGGGAAGTTAGTGTAATACCCTATCTCTATAAATGATTTAAAATAGAGATCCCTCGTTAAAAGGGTATGTATGTATATGTATACGTGTGTGTGTATATATATATATATATATCTTCAAACGTTGAATTTTTTTTAACTACGTAAAATTCCACCCCCAAAAAAAAGAATTATATAAATAAAAATGAAGGTCGATCGTATAAATATATCAAATCAGATTAAAGCAGATGGAAGCAGGAGAGTGCCAGAGCAGAAGAAGAGAGTAGCTAGAGAGAAGACAACGGAGCCAAGCATGTGAAACGCGGCAGCTTTTGTCGGGCCAACAACCGCCACCTCAACCCGACCTGACTCTATATAATTCGGGCCAGGCTCCCCCTACAGCTTCCGTATGTGGCTCTCATCGATTCCCCTATCTGTTAGCCACGTACACCACCCCTTCTTGCCGTTGTACGGATGACCACGTACGGAGAGCGACTATTAGTTTATTACGGCAACAGGTATCTGAGTTAAGCTGGGTTTAGGGTTAGGGTTTCTGGCTTGGTGTGCTTGGCTGCAGAAGTAAATTCAAACAGTGCATGCATGCAGTAGTAGCAGTACTACTTCTGGTGAGGCGCTGATGGCTTCCTGTGAGCAGTAATGATTTGGTATAAAAGTATAAAACGCTGTACATTGCTACTGTTACTGGTCAAGTCTCAATTATATGTTCACCTATGGCTGTACGTGGGGGAGTCCTAGCTTGCTGGGTCAGTTTGATGGTTACTGCATCAGTACTACGTGTCTTACTGCATTATGAGGGGTGTTCTGGTACAAGTACTTCTAAGTTGTATTGATATAGACCCGAAACTCCTAGCTTGAACTTTCCCATTAAAACATTCACAGAGTTTACAGGCGAAAATTTTCCCCATTTTGATTCTGGTGAGAACCATTATATGATTCTTGATTGATTAATTCTTGACCTAAAATCACCTCCAAACGTACCTTAATTACATGCATTTCAATTTGTATGATATTCTCACATATATTCCCACAAATTAAATGACTAGTATATATGGAGCTAGCAGAATGATGATTTGCTTGTTTTCTTGTTCTAGCTATCTATATGTAGATTTGACGAATTGAAATGATGAATTATCTTACTGTAAGAACAGCTCGTAATGATGTATATATCCAGTAGTTAATTAGCCAATTTAATTAAAACTCGATGAAATATTGCAACAGAAACTTCGATGTTGATTGTGTACCTATCTTTCATTTCACATATCATATCAAACTAGAACAACAAGCAAGACAACATGCATGGAAATCTAAGATCAGATCCTTAAGGAATCACGTACCATAACTATAATCTCTCAATCGCTGTCAGTGAGTTGTGGCTTGGTTGGTTAAGGTGTTTAACTGACAACTTTGAGGTCACGAGTTCAAACCTCACAGACATATGTAGGGCGTGAGTTATTAATAAAAATGTTTTAAAAAAAAAAAAATCTCTCAATCGCTAATCTTATGTAGTTGTCATCCATATATACATATATGTTTTTTCATGACCTAATTGATCGATGAGCAAGCTAACCTAGCTAGTTACGTTGCTTAATTAGTTGGCTGATGCATATACACACACGGAGCCGTTCGAGAGTGGACGTCTGTACGGCCCTTAAAGTGTGAACATCCTCCGTTCTCTACCATTCGGTACCGACGACGGCCCGCCTCCACCCAGCGGACTTCAGCAGCGTCCCTGACCACTTTCTCTCATCGGTGAATCCGCCGAATTCTAGTTTCCGACGAGATCAACTTTGAAGTTTTAGGTGATATTGTTGGAAAACTGGAAAAGAACTGACTCGCCGGTGAGGGAAAGTGGTCGATAACGCTGCTGGAGTCTTTTGGGGTGGAGACACGTAGTCGTCGACACCGAAAGATGAAGAACGAAGAGACGTCCGCACTTTAAGCCGGTGCGAATGAATGTGCGGCGCCTGGATATATATACCATCCATATATTTTTTTCAGATACGAATGTAAAAAGCATTGGATTGCTTGTTGGCATTGCACTAACTCGATCGATATCATCTTTGCATGTTATAAACGTATAAAGGAAAAAGAGATTCAGATATTTTTTCACGCACAAATTACTGTCTGCCATTACAAGCAAGCATCCATCGGTGATAGACAAGTGCCCAGATCAACCTCTGCATGTGTTTTAATTTTGATTGGTTCGTCTTTTTTGATTAATTTAGCTACATCAGATAGAGATTAAGAAGTTAATTAACCTGAGGTCTCATAAACTTAATTAAATTAAGGCACGCATGTAATGGAGGCAAACCTAATGATTCTTCTTCTCTTAATATTCCGTTGCCCGTGGCGCTTGGTGTGCATGCGAATTGCTTAGAATATGATCTTTATATTCAAACCATGTTAGTCTTCACATGGCTTTGAGCTGAGCTAGCTTGAATCAAGTACCAGGGTCTTTATAATTGATTGAGCTAATCATACAAGATTATTCCCCGGCCACTAAACCAAACCTGTATCAGATTTGGCTTTAACCTCTGTGTCTCGCTCTCTCCCGTTTAATGAAAACTAGCTAGTACTAACTAAAATAATTAGCATAAGACTGATCGATCATGTTAATTAGTGTATCTAATTAAAGACATGGAGATGACAAATCTATCTTGATCGATGGATCCACCCGGCAACCGATAAACATGATTAGGCATGATCCCTCCACACTGTGCCAGAATTTAGAGCACTACTAATCTTGATTTGATCAGGATTGATTGTGTTTTTGTTTTTGGTTAGTACGAAGTAAGCTATTTTCTTCCTAATCTAAAACAATCATCCATTCAAACAATGTGATAACGTACGCATAGGAAGGAGATCGAGCTAGGGATGGAGAAAGACAATGTCGATAACAAAGGTAGGTACACTAAGTGGTCAGCTGATGTTGATAAGCGAACCACTAAGCTAAGGTCACTATCCAGGTGATTCAACCATATATATCTCCATCGATCTAGCTAGCTAAATTGAAAAGAAGGCTGTGGATGGATATGCAAGTCGATCTTTTGAATTTATCCTATCCACTGAGAAAAGAATAACCACATGATCGATATTTTTTTCTTTAATTCTGCGGGCCAATTGAAAGAAAGAGGCATCTAATCCAATGCTCACTATTGTAGAAGGTGGCATGCGGTTCAATCAATCAACTCGATCCTCCATTCTCCTCCAAATTTGATTATTAGTGTACGTGATCAAGATTGGGTGGAATCTGGAGCTATATATGCCCAAATGTTTATGTTCTACAAGCAGGAGTAGTCTGGAATACTCCCAGAGTAATCGAGCCGAACCGGCTTAGGCAGCGCGCTGCAGACGTGGGAGACTGTGAACCACAAGTCGGAGCCGTCAAGCTTTGCCGTCTGTTGACCGTGAAACGCAAACAAAAGTGAAAAAAAACGCAGAAGCCGGCGTGAAAAGGGTAGGAGGGTATTTGCAGAGGTCGCACCCCCCCCTAAATTAGGTTGGTATCCCCCCTTATTTTGGTGGTTTTGGGAGGGTTGGATTGCCGATTTGTGGATTGCATCAACAAGTTTTGAAGATACGATGTCATTTTGATCAAGTTGAAGTATTTTCAGTCCAAATCAAGATGATAATAGTGTCAGTAATTGGTGAAACAGATTGCTCAGACTTCTGCTAACAGCAATATTTTGGTATCGGGTAATTTCTATCAATGATTTGGTTTCAGTATTTTGGACATGAGAAATATCCAGATATTTTAGTTTCAAGATTTCCGAAGAAGTGGATTTGCTACTAGATGCTTTAGTGGGATAGGTGTGTATGTTGTTTTGTATATGATTTGTGCTTATGAATATGTCAACAAGTTGGACGTTTAGTGCTCAAGTTTGGTAAGATTGGTGGGCAGAGATTTAGTAGTGCATACCAGGTGTTTGATAAAACTTCTGACCCAATTCGGAATTATGGAGGTTGATGTAATGGAAACATTGATAAAGCTTTTGGTAAAATAAAGGTACAGGAAATCAGAAAAATGCAGGAAGATGTGTGCATAAGGACATGAAAGAAGGATGCATTAAGGATGATGAGGTTCATAATTCATTGATTGATATGCATGTGTATGGATATTGGATGTGCCAAGCAAGTTTTTCATGAGATAGCAGAAAGGGATTTGTTGGCGTAGAACTTGATGATTTCAAGTGTTGTGATTTGTTGCTGTGTGCAGCAGATGTGGAACCCAAGTCCATCATGGAAATGGGAGTCATTCCCCACATTGATGCAGGTGATATTGGTTTGGGGTCTTCTTCTGACAAGGGCAATGCTGCTACTCCTTCAACAAAGCCTAGAAAGAAGACCATGACGTCTGTTTATCTCAAGTTTTTCGAGACAGCTCAAGACGGGAAAAGCGGCCGCTGCAAGTTCTGCGGACAAAGCTATTCAATTGCTACCGCCACTGGTAATTTCTGAGGTCCCATTCTTGTTGTTGATGATGCTATTCAAATTAATGTATTTGTTTAGGAGATTGGGGGTTGAAGTGTATCACATTGCCTTTGCTTATATCATGTACTTATGTTGCTCTAGGCAATCTGGGGAGGCACCTAGGTAATCGGCATCCAGGGTACGATAAGTCGGGGGATGTTGTTGTCACCAGTCCTTCACTACAGCCCATCACTGTAATGAGGAAACATCAGCCTCAGTCTCAGTCTCAAGCAAAAGCAACTCAACTGGATTATGAACATTTGAATTGGTTGCTCGTTAAATGGCTTGCTTTAGCTTCGTTCCCTCCTTCCACATTGGACGAGAAGTGGCTAACCAACTCTTTTAAGTTCTTGAATCCGTCGATACAGCTCTGGCCGAGTGAGGATTACAAGAAAATATTTCGTGATGTTTTCAGGAGTATGCAGGAAGTAGTAAGAGCGTCTTTGGACAATGTTTCTTCAAAGGTCTCCATCACACTTGACTTTTGGACTTCTTATGAAAGGATTTTTTACATGAGTGTCACCTGTCACTAGATTGATGAGAACTGGTCTTTTCAAAAGGCGATGCTTGATGTTTGTCACATTCCTTTCCCTTGTGGGGTTGTCGAGATCTACAGCTCTCTAGTGAAGGTCCTTAGGTTGTACAACATTGAGAGTAGGATACTCTCCTGCACCCATGATAACAGTCAGAGTGCCTTGCAGGATTTGGATGGTCAGAATGTGGGGCACTTCTGCTATATCCCCTGCTCTGTTCACACTTTGAGCTTGATTATAGATGATGGATTGAGAACCATAGAACGAGTAATTGCTAAGATCAGAGAGTTTGCACTTAGTTTAAATGCATCATCAGAGATCTCAGATGAATTTACTCAATTGACTGCAGCATACCATGAAGGCACTTGGAAAATTCCACTTGATACCTCAACACGGTGGAGTGGCAACTATCAGATGCTTGATATTGTATACAAGGTACTTGATGTTGTGCTGAAATTACTCCTGCCTTTTCCGGATGCAAATAATAAATTATTTGATGTTGGGCAGCCTCTTCTAAGTAAAGCAATGCTTGTGTGTGTGTCCAATGTCTTATGATAAGTGACAAAGATGACAATTTTTCTTCTTTTTGCAGGCTTCCAAGTCCATGGATGCTGTTATCAGGAAGTATGAGACACTAGGCAGTAGGATGGAACTAGCATCAAGTGCGGACAATCATAACAGTAGTACTGGTTCAGAGAAGAAACAAAGACAATGATAGAAACACAGCAGGGTCCGGGAACTAATCCCACTTAAAAGAGGAAAAATGGCATTGTAACTGTTTTGAAGTACCTTGTTGTAACTTTAGGCCACGCATGAAAATTGCCAGATGATTGAACTTACATAAACAAAAAAAAAAGTGTTTAATCCATATATTCCAATCAAACAGATCTAATGTTTTATCTATTTCAATCAGTATTGAACAAAGAGCTTCCATATCTGACAAAAATGGCTACAAAATGAATAACTAAATGATACATGAAGCGCCCCCATATCTATCAGGAGAGGCTACAAAATGCACTCTTCATTGAGCATATTTACTAAGAATATTGCAAAACCCAGCTACCATGAGTTGTTAACATCGATCAAAAATACGGTTTTGGAGTCCCCAATCCAATTTGTAAAAATATCAAGTTTTATTCTTCTGTAAAACAACCACCAGTCCTGTCCATTTAAGTGCTTTATTCATCCAATGATGTCAGTACAAATGTTCTCTGCCATATTCGCGTACAATGACGGGCACACTAGTGGGCGGAATCTACAGTAAAGCAAAACACAATATCAGTGATAGTAATTATCCAGAAGAGTAGCACAACCTTAAAACGCATAAAGAATTGAAGATTTTTCATTTGGCACATGAATATTTGAGGTGCTTACCATTGAGCACTAAAAAGAGATAATTGCCCATGATATGTCAAAATCATACATGGTGCTAACTATGATAAGTTCTGGAAATCTTCCAGAAGGCAGAAATGACTTACCATGCCATAATCAGTGACAATCATGGAGATATAATCTGCTGGGGTGGCATCATACCTGTTACAGGGCAGAAGCACATTCAGAATCTTCTACACAAGTAATCAGTAGTTCCATTGTTTATAACCATTAAATCATATGAAAACTTGCATCAAATTCAGAAGTTGCAGATTATCCTTATTCGCCCAATTCTCTAGATAATTTACATCAGTTCTTCCAGAAACTTTTGCAACAGCGTCTGGATCACCTGCAAGAAATATGAAGATGTGGTGTATTCCATCAGGTTAAGTAAATAAAAGAGCAAAACAAAAACACTATCTCACAGTCTCATACAACAATAAGCGTACCTAGTTCATTAGAGCAAATAGAATCAAGCTGTACTCTTTCATGAAACTTATAAGCTTCACAACAGACTAAGACTGGAATGCAAAATGCGTGAGCAACCATAGCAACACATGCAGTTCCAACTCTTGAATATACGGTTCCATTAGATAAAACTGAGGCAGCTCCCAGAAACACTCGTGTTACTTCATGCATGATATCGGACACAACATTTATATGAGTATACGTACAAGTCAGGCCCTTTGCTACCAGTCTATGAAGTAATGCTTGGCCTTCAAGCTTTGGACGCGAGTCTACAATCACAACACGAAACTGTTTCCCGAGTTCATGGGCATATAGGAAAATCATCTCAACAACACATGATGATCCATATGTGAGTAGAACATCACCATCTCTAATCTTTGTAGCAGCATGCCTAACTATTACCTTATCAGCAACAATTATCTTGTCATTTAGAAATCGGTCAATTTCTGAACAAAGTGTGGATTTAGCTTCAGACTCAGAAAGGCTTAATGGCAATTTTGCAACACGACTCTTTATAAACCTAATAGCATTTCCCATGCTAATAGAAAGTGGCCTGCATTCGATGAAAAATGAGACGTAACTACTGATTTTTGCCGTTAAATCTCGAACAAGAGTTTTCTGTGGTGGCGTAGAGTAGTCACTAATGGCTTCCTGAAATGCTTTAAGCATTGCAATGCAACGAGCATTACCCCCAGATATATACCCGGCCAAGTACTTCAGTCCAACCTGTAAATATGCACCATATAGAAAATTTTAACAATATACACAAAAGAACCAACATGAGATTACGAGAAAACGTTGATATTACTTTGGACATGTGTTGAAGAATGAACTTGTCCGTGGAAATCTATCTAAATTATTATATATCCTCACACATCAAAACAGCTCTAAACAGTATGTGCACAGAGGCCTAATGGAAGCTTTGATAACTTGTGATTTTGTAACTAACTTGATACTCAATCTATTCGTGTGTCTTACTTATCTATATATAATAGACACAACAACTGATATTAATTGTGTTCCTATGCATGTGCCAACAGCTTAGATACACAGTAACAATGATTCAGTCATCACACGTCGAACCAGATACAAGCATGCCTTCAGTGTCATGACCAATATCTGGAAATTCGAGTGTTGAAACACTAATAGTAGTACTTTAAATTGAAAGCTGGCTCAAATAAGCACTAATGATGAAGCTACAAGAATTAGAATTAGTATCCTAAAGGGGTGTACCTTATAAATGGCAGGATGCATGGGATCAAGTTGAAAAAATTTCGACTCGAGATCTGGAAGCTGAGTTCCTCGTTCATATTGAGGCAAATGCCGGAACAATTCAACTCTGTTTTTAGCTTCTGTTTGATTAACCACAGAGCGCTTTTTTGCCTTTTCCACTCGGCTCTTATCATCAAACTGCATACGTGGAGGAGGAACATCTTTCCTCCTATCTGTTGGCCGATCACCACCCTTCTTTTCTGAAGCAACCACTGAAGAAGCAACGGCAGTAGTTTCTTTCTTTTGCATCTCTTTCTTCTGGGAAGACTGCTTTACAGGTTTACTCGTAGCTCCTCCTCCAGATACAGGGGTAGGTTTTCTTCCCTCAGCTATAAATTCACAATGGAAAAAAAAAAAAAAAAAGTGGTTAACATACGTGACCCAGGAAAATTCCACATACACTAGAATCAAATGTGATGGTCAATAAAACACAAATACTTCAAACTCGTTTTGAATTCATTTTCCAGATATTGCTTTCAAGGTAAAGTTTTCACACATTACCGTTCGGAATTTGCATTTGAACTTGTATAATCACTAACACACAAACCGAACTAATTTGCATTTGCAAAATACTTCTAGCTCCACATTCAGAGATTCTAAAAACAAGTCTCTAACCAAAATATACAAAGAGAAAAGCAGATACATTGTGTCTAGACCTTTAGCAACACGTTGAGCCTCCTGCAGGGCACGCCTTTCAGCTTTAGTCGGCTTAGCTTTCGCCTGCTCTGAACTAGCAGGAACTTCATTCTGCACTTTCGGAACCACCTCTGCACTTTTCCCTGCAGCACAAAATCAGCAACAATTGTCTGCGGCTCAATTCGTATCGAATTCTCAACTGATCAAACTCATACAACATAACTAGCAATTCAATTTTCACAATTCAATCAAACATGAAGCCCATACCTGGAACTTCAAGAGGCATTCTTAACGCGGCGACTGATTCAAATCCACCGCCGGGCAAACTCGAGGCCATCTTGCCGGAGCCGCTTCGTCGGTACCACTGCACAGAGTTCTCCTCGGAGAACTCCAGAGTCCCATCCCCGGTCCTGCTCGACGGCGACGAGGCCACCGGAGACGACCCTAGCAACGACTCTGACGGATTATAACTCCCAACAAATCACAACACTTGAATGCTACACCAAAAGGAAGAAAAGACCACGGAATTGACAACCCTGCCCCTCAGTCATTTTTTCGATTTTTTACCCGGCTGGACGGTCGGCTTGGACGGTGACGTCCGGCTCGATTACTCTGGGAGTATTCCAGACTACTCCCTACAAGCAAACTAAGTAGGTTCGATATATTAATTCTTAGAGATGTACATTGCACTAGCTAGCTAGTTTAGCAATCCACACAGATCATTGTTGTTGTAATCTAGCTGGAAACTTAGAAGAAGATTACAAAATGTTAGGGGGAAAGGAAATGCCGACATAATGGTTATCTATTTTACATGATAATTGAACTTTTTGAATGAAATTAAGTTGGATATAACTTAATTTCCATTGTAGATGAAAACTTCTAATCATAAGGAAGACAAAAATCTTCAGTCATATTTAACCTGAGGACGATTGACATGGACTCGAGCTGTTTCTTTTCATATCAAATAAACAGACACAATGAGATTCATCATAAGAATAACACAAACACACACACACACACACATATATATAGGATTTTTCTACAAATATATATTTCAGAAATTATTTGCATGCAATGCAATAAGAATATACAGGTGACATTGAGTTGAAAGCAATCGAGGCTAAAACCCTAGAAAGCAAGCAAAAGAGCGCGATCGACGGAACCAAAGACCTTGAGAGGGAACCAACTTCCTTAGCTTCCAAGTGTTCGAAATTTTATTATCATTGCTTCTGTCTGCTCCATTTGCCACACTACACGCCTCCTTCCTCTTATATTCACAGCATCCAAATTTAATCCATGTTTAAACTAGCCAATTCACTTAACCCTGTCATTAGTTTAATCCTCCGCAATAGAATAGATTAATGAGAAGTCGGCTTGTGAGTACATCGCAACGCCGACAACACCTTATAAATAATGCAGATGTTGCAGTCGACGATTCTGTAGCTTTTATATGAAGTAAGTAATAATGTACTGAAACGAGTTCATTACTGTACGTACGTGCTTCTGTAAGAAACGAAACCTTTAATTCCCAGATTTGGTTTTCTGGGTAAACTTGAATTATAGCTGCTATTCTTTTCTGACCCATATCAGAACACTGTACCCAATTTATTTCGATCTGTATATCATTAAATCTTGCACAGGGTATGTAATACATATGAGTCTTACATGGCTAGCTTAGGTAGTAATCATTTATGAATTCCATATACACAACATGCATGACCAAATTTAGAGAAGCAGGTTTCTGGTTTCGAAAAGCATTGAATGCTATGGATCGATTCAGGGAGGAAGGTCTTGCCTAATACAGGATTGTAACATAAACCTAATTCATGAATAATACCGGACCTGCTTGTTAATTTACTCTATATATCTATGTATTCATATGCCCTAAAAGTTTGAATCATTATGTGTGAATTCTCAGAGGGAAGATTTTTGCCCCAAAAATATCTGATCCAAGTTTCTTAATTAACAGTTAGCAACTAATTAAGCACAACACATTGATTTCCCTCTCTTAATGCTTTAATCAAATACCCGATTTGACTTTGAACAAACCGCAATTATGTAGCGTGTGAAATTTTACTTAAATTTGTGACCATTGTTAGGGTTTAGTTAATGATTGTTCTTGTTAGAACTTCATCACTGTCTCCTATCGTGCATTATACGTTAGCTAAAGCAAACATCATAAAGGACATGCTGCGGGTTCACAAATTTGTCCTTCAATTTTGTGCCCTCTATTGTGTTATCTTGTAGTTTAGCGATCATGCGTTTAAACAATCTAAATTGTAATCATATGAATTAGCGTGCTTACAATCTCTCTTTCTACTTCTATCCGATCTTATATATTTGTACGTCAATGACTAATTATGATGGGCCCAATGACAACTTTTGGGCCGGACTGAATTTAATGATGGGCCTACCTCTGTCGTGCAAATTGGTGTGGGGCCCAATAGAAACCCAACCAAGTGATGCGAAATTCACCTGACGTGGGAACATCGACGGCCAGATCATCACGTTCGTGGTCCTCACTTGGTCAACGCGTCTGATTTGCTTCAAGGAATCATCACTCTCCTTCGGTGTGAGCCTATACACGCAACTGGGGCCCCCTTTCCCCATCAGTCCATGTGGTTCTGATTTTGACCCTTTATCTAACACAGGGTTTGACTTAGACCGCTTCCTCTGTGATTCTCTGTAGTCGATCTGTACAGCCGATCGGAAGGGATTCAGAGCACCGATGGAGCTCCAAAGTTGGAGTTCGAATATTTAGAAAGTTTACTTTACTGTGACGCTTAACATAAACGAAAATACGTATTTTGAATTATGAGTTATGTTTATTAACACATTCAATTATAAGACGTTAAAATAATCAACATTTATAATAATAGGTATAGATTTTAGACACATTTTTTATTATTATTTCGTATAAGTAAAAATAGAGAAATTTTCATAAATGACCAACTTTAGGCATATAAATTGATTTTTAACCTTATTTTTTTAAACAGATGAAAAATGACCATATGAATGAGGAAAAAGTCTTAAGTGCCCCTTGTTGAAATTCTGTGTAATCCATCAACCAAATTCTAGTTAATATTATCTAAAAGAAAAAAAATCCTATCATTGTCTATGTCAATTCAAGAATACAGGAATATCCAAGGCTGCAGCCATTACTCTTGCAATCAACACTAGCTGAAGAAAAACTCGTCAAAACGAAAGACTAGAGTCCTTTGCCAACTTAATGGAATGATCCTTGCACAAGGACCCAAGTTTGCAATTTTGCAGGGTGAAAAAAAAATACAAATTTGGTTATAAAATACACCATGATTTTATTTCTCTGTAAGTATCCATCAAGATAATGACGAATTTGTGGTCTTGAGATTATTTTTCATCTCGTGGAAATTCTTGACCAATATTTCGGAGTTTAAGTGAATTGAGTATGATCTTTAACTTCCGCAAGCCCTATTATGTTTTCGACAATTTGATAGAAAGAATTGAAATCTCTTGATTTACATGCTTGGACAACTATCTAACAGCTAAAAAGAAAATCTTATCTCTATGAGGTTTGCAATCCAAAAGTAATATCAGCCTCTCCGTTTCAATTTGGTTTTGATGACATTGAACTTGCTCTACACATATATTTAGCAGCAAATTTATTCTTCTTAATTCCTATGCCCTGTTTCTCAAACAGAGTTTTGGGTTTGAAACATGGTGCTCTATGTTTTCTTTTGTTATATGCGATAAAAGAAAAAAAAAGAAAAGAAAAAAAAACAAGAGGAGTTTGCATTGGTGAATAGAAAGGAATAAAAATATGAAAAGTTTTGGTGGAAGTATAATTTCAAACCCCAAACAGAAAAAGAATTTTAAAAGGGTAAATAGGACTTTTGCTCTCTTTATATGGTCATTTTTCATCTATCTAAAAAAACAAGGTTAAAAATCAACTTAGAGGCTTAAAGTTGGTTATTTATCTAAATTTCTCGTAAAAATACATATGCCAACAATAAATTATATGTATCGACATATTCAACGGTAAGACGTTGAGATGACAGACTTTTGTTATTGTGGGTATAGGGTTCAAAACTTCAATATTTTGTCTCTACAATTTTGTAGATAGCAAATTTAAATTATAAACTCTTGCATTCATTCCGAATAATGACATGACCGTATTTCGACATATTGAAGTGCTCGGCCTGAGTTTCTTTTTCTCTATTTACTAGGTAGAAATGTTAGGCAATCAACTCTTGGAGGAGAAGAATTTGGCATATAGTATGGACATGGATTAGCACTGTACGTAGCCGTGTGGAGTGTTGTGAATGAGGGATTATCTCAGTGTTCTCCCATTGTCAACCAAAATCTGAGGGAGAGCATGTGACATGATGAGGACGGTGGATTTGGTCCGACTCGTACAGAGAAATCAGAAATGGTCGAGTTATGTCTTCATCACTAGTAGTATCGCACACATTGCTGAATGCATAGGCCTCACATATTTGATCCTTTTGTTACATTATTATGCAGGAGATGTCGCTATTGCTGGCTTTTCGAAGTGTAAATTTACTTGCTGGACCACGGATTGAACTATGGTTAATTTGTATTTTCAAATTTTCCTCTCTTTTTTTCGATTACTTCAAATTTTCACCTTAGATCCCATACAAGAAGCTACAGTACAAGTATCAGCAAAGGGATCCCAGTAGTACCATTGCAAATGGTTTCAGAATTTCAGGTAGGCACATGTAATACTATTGGTATAGACAATCCCAGTCACAGATTTACCCAGTTTAAACTCACATCTTGAAACACATCGGAGGCTCGGAGCAACATAACGATTTTTGTAGAGTTCGATCAACATTCCTGTAAACCATTTATGTAAACGTAGCGTGAACTGAGAGAACAAAACTGGGGGCTCAACCACCGAAAATAAAAAGGTAGACCGACTGTTCAAAATGATTGTTATCGGCCTACATCTTCACTAGTATGCTAGTATGCCATAAACTAGCCTATTGCTGAATTGGGCATCAGGATCGATATAACAAAGCTGTAACAAGTAATATGACTCTGTCGAGATCAACCAAACAAGGATAATATCACTAGTATCCCTTTAACTTAGAGGACCATCAGTTACTCTAAAACAAGCATACAATCAGGATTGGCAATCATGTTTTCCTGTTAAACTTCCTCTTTTTCATTCCTCCTTTCTGCCTTTCTTCCCTCTTCCTCTTCTGTGCTTGCTTGTGAAACGAACCCCCAACCAAGGAAGGTTGTTCTTTTAATGCAAAGCTTTTGGCAACATGTCCCAAGTGAAGTTTCTTGGCTACAAAAATTCTCTTCAGCTCACCACGGTGGGCAGTGTAGGCACGAACCCAAGAGCAAAATGCATTCTTCGCCAGAGGTTTTATGTTTGGCTAATAAAAGAAATGAGAGACAACATGTTAGTGATTCTCAAATATTCTATATCCTTGCTTCCTTACACCTCAACATTTGCCTAGAAAACCCAAATAGCAATTACTTTCTACAAGCACCTGGTCTGTATCAGTGACTTGTTAAGGTTTAACATAAATGGAGCTGATTAAGACTGTTATTAATCTTGAAGATGATCTCTAAACCACTCCCAGCTGAAGCCCAACACATTTAAATTTAATGCACATTAAGAAAACTCAGGAGAAATGAACTACCTGATCTGTAAACGCTTCAAGTGCCTTTTGCAACGCCAGCACCCAAGGATGTGCATCAATGGAAACAAACTTCCTGATATGCTGCTGACCATATAGCGGGAAACTATCCAAAACTTTGAGGAGTGGATACTCTACTAGAGACACACTATGCTTCTCCAACTCTTTCAAATAATCGATTTCAATTGGCTGTAAAAATAATATTGAATCTCCTCTTTCACCCAGGCGAGCCGTTCTGCCAACCCTACAGCATGGATAAAATAAACTCAGGCCCTACCCTCAATTTAATATCAACACTCACATAGAATATACATTGATAAATTTTTCCTAGGGAAGTTTCAAAGAAACTACAGAAACTATCAACCCTACAAAAACTATTTCCCCCAGAATATTCGCCTTATAACAGGCACCAAGAGAGCAATATTATTTCAGTTAACAGAAAAATTCTATTAGTTCTCAAGCCTGAAATAATTGAATCTAGTCTTTTTATCTATCTCATGGGGAAACTCGGGAGCATATAGGGGGTTCATGATGAATGTTAATGTCATACAATATTGCACAATACAAGTTATAATAATACCTTTTAGACCAAAAGGGCGAGAACAAACCAAAACTCTAGCTGTTTGGCTCAGATTATTGCACATATGAGAAACATAAAGGCTGAAATCTAACATACCTATGCACATATTCAGTAGCCTCGCCTGGAGAATCATACTGTATGATACATCTGACTTTGGGGAAATCCAAACCTCTTGCAGACACATCGGTAGACAAAAGAAGAGCTGACTTTTCTGTTTTGAAGGTCTCGAATGTGGTTCTTCGATCCACTTGTTCCATATTGCCATGTAACCTGAAGGTCTTGCATGTAAGAAATTTCTGCTTGAGTTCTGATCCTGGTCCTGAATTAGGTTTGAACTGGAACTCACTTAAAAAGGAGTAGTGAAAATCCACTGCATCACATGTTGAAAAGAATAGCACAATCTGTAAAATGAGTATGTGAGTAACTCGACAAGGTAAAACACAAAAGATGAAGCTGAGAACTGTAGAGATAGACTCAAACTAAGTTTAACAAAAAACAAACACTAAGTTCAACAATAAAAGAAAGTATTTTGAGGATTTCAGATTGTGCAAACTAGGATTGATCACAGAGGCATAAGGATTGGCTATGGAAACTATATCCCAGATTAAGATAACAACAAAGAAACTAGCTTCTATAACCCTGACAAAATGGAAAGTTGAGAAGTAGGCTTACTTTTTCAGAAGTTTCTCGCTCAAAAAGATGCTTTAGAATGGAAAGAAGTACAGCAAGCCGCGCGTTACATGGTACTGCAGATAATTTTGATCAGAACACTTGCATCACCAAGCCAACAAAGTGGTTTCGATTACCCTCCAACCCAAAAGGAAAAGACACTATTGATACACACCTTTAACATATCTCTGAGTCAATTGCGATGGAAGTTTATAATTCTCATTAGTGGAGCCTGTTGCCTTCACCGAATGTTGCGGCTCCTCTGTGTCAGAATCCGAAGACCCTAGAGGTTCAAATTTTGTAATCGACCTCATCTTCTTGTCAGGCATACCAATCAATACCGGTTTCTCCAAGCTCATCTTTGCAAGATGATTGACCTTTTCATTCAAGGTCGCAGACAACAGCAAATTCTGCCTCTGAAATTCAAATTTACTCGACGCATCACTATCCTTGGCATGTTTCCTTGAACCCAAAAGTTCCAGTATCTCCTCTATCTCCTTTCCAAATCCCAATTCCAAAATCCTGTCCGAAATGCACATAATACAAAGCTAAGTATACCACTCCCTCAACATGAACCAAAACATTAAAGCACTAAATAGTATAGAATAACAATGGTAGGGCATATAATGTGGCATACCTATCTGCTTCATCGAAAATGATCCACCGTAAATTCGTGTGCAAAAACGACGCCGTATGCTTCAAATGATCCAACAGCCTTCCCGGGGTCGCAACGAGAATAGAAATGCCTGTAACAATGCAAAACAATCCAGTAAGGTTTATGTTTTACATGAAAATTCAAAACAATTACGAAAACTGCGAAAAGTCTCCACATACCTTTGCGCAACCTGGCCTTCTCCTTCTCCCTCTTCTCACCTCCCATCACATAACCAGGCACAATCCAATGAAACCGGTGCAGCAGCTTCTGCAAAATCTCATAAACCTGCAGACACAGCTCTCTCGTCGGCACAAGTACCAACGCAAATGTCCCATCGGGGCGCTGAACCCGAGGCTGCTGCAAGCTCAGGTGGTGCACAACCGGAGCCAAATACGCCACCGTTTTCCCCGTCCCCGTCGCCGCGTTCACCAACACGTGGCGGCCGGAGAGAATCACCGGGATCGCCTGGGCCTGAACCAAAGTCGGACCTTTGAAGCCCAACCTCTCTGAACCGAAAATCACCAAAATCAAATTCAAATTCTTCGAAATAAAGATTGAAATTTTCGCTATCAAAAAACTGAGGTTTACCTTGAAGCTGGTCGCATAGATTGGAGTGAAGGCCGAGGCTTGAGAAGGAAGAAGCCGAGAAAATCTCGCCGTCTTCTGCCTCTGTGGCTTTCGCGCTTCTTTTCTTGACGGCCACCATTGCTGAACCAACACCCTAAAGTTCAGAGCAGCTCAAATTTAGTCACGTATTCAAAACCCGACCCGAATCACTCAACCGGGTCTGTATTTTCAATCGGTATCACCAAGCCCAGCCCATATGTTATAAGGAAAAAAAAATAACGCGGGCCGAGGGAAAAGTGGTGTGGTCTAGGCGTTTGAAGGCCATGTGGGCCATGTATCCTTTAAAACTGGTCCTCTTGGGTAATTTGATCTTTTGCAATCAAAATTATTTTTTTCGATAACCCAATCCATATTTTATTAGAGAAAAAAAAATTATGCGGGACAAGAGAAAAGGGGTGTGTCTAGGCGGTTGGTGGTGGTGTGGGCCCACCTTTTAAAATTTGGTACTGTTTGGGTATTTTGGTCTTTTAGGTTCGGAATTATAGTGGTTTTATTAGATACAGTTGAATTGATGGAGGTGTTTTTGGATCGGTGAATTGAGATGGGGTCGGACGAGATCGATAGCTTGGAGAAGGGTTTGCTGCCGGGAAATGAAGAAGAGGCGGTGCTCTATGCGGAGTCGTTTCGGGAGATGGAGGAGAGTTTCGTGAAGTACCAAACAGCGCAGTGGGTGCTGTACTCGGCGCTGTTGGTATTGGCGTGGGGGATTGGGTTCTTCATGCTGCTGTATCTTCCGGTCCGGCGGTTTATTCTAAGGAAGGATATCCGGTCTAGGAAGCTTTACTTGACTTCCAATGCCATTGTCTATAAGGTAAGGTTCAGTGTTTGAAGTTTAATTTGGTCATTTTGGTGTGATTGTATTGTTTAGTCTTGGATTGGTTGAGTGATGAGTTTGTTTGGTTTAGCTCAGGTTACGAGGCCGGTTCCGATTCCGTTTTTCGGGGTATTGAAGAAGGAGAAGCATGTTTTGTTGGCTTCGGTGGCTGATGTTGTGATCGAGCAAGGTAAGGCATTGGCAGTTTACCGCATTTTGTTTCGTGTAGGCATATATTCTTGTGCGATTGTTTTGCTTGGTATTGGGGTAGTTTGAGTAATTGGTTGCATTATAACGGCGTAGTTTGATTCATTCTGACCTACTTGATGTTGTATTGCATGTGGATTTGCTACTATCTTGATGCTCTTAAAACTACACATTAGAAGATATACGAACGAAGAACACCCTTTGAATTCTTCTTCTCTAATGCTTGTATTGTTCATAGGCTGTTATATGTTGAGGAAACATCTTATGTTTTCCTTTGGATTTTCCCCCTGCATTTCTGCAATCTGAGGCTTCACTCATATAATGTATTGGTACCTTAGTTTTGCTTGCGGTTTTAACCTCGTAAATACGATTGTCGTACTCAGGATATCTGCAGTCTCTCTTTGGTGTTTACTCACTTAGAATAGAGCATGCTGGTGTCAGAAGGCCTCCAAGTGATGATGTTCAAATCCATGGCATTGCAAATCCAAGTGCTTTTAGGAAGGTAGCATGAGTTTAATCAACACGTTCTGTGATATATTTTAAAGGTTAAGCAATGTGAGTCTTTATCTTCATATCAATTGCAGGCTGTCCTAATGCGCCTTTCAAGCATGACGAATGAGGTTTTCTCTAGACAAGTTTCAACAATTGAAGATGTTCCAAATTTGAGGGTACGCTCTTATATCATATTGTTGTGCTGAAGTATTAATATAAACATCACAACTTATAACCAAACCAAGTCCTGATGACCTGATCAATGGAAGTTGAACCGTTGATCATGCTTTTGACAAGCATGGTCAGAGCATATGATTTAAATCCTTGTTACTGTTTGCGGTGTCATATATGCTAATCAATTGTCTTTCTCAAGTTTCATCCTTCTCTCTCTCTGTCAGTATACTTACTAACCCTTGGTTCTTTCTACTGTCAGCTTCAGATGTCCCCATCAAAATCTGTAAGGCATGATTCATTTTCATACCCAGGGGAGCTAACACTATTGCAGAAACTTGAGGAAGTTGGAAGTTCCGTAAAGGTATATTTACTAAATTTTGCCCGTTTAACTTTAAAGCCGGGTATGCTCTTGTTTTTCATTATGGACTTCCATCTGATGTATATTACAGAGGGTCCAAAGTTTAATTGAGGAGCAACACTCTCAAACAGCAGAGCCTATAAATTGAAAGAAGTCGCAAATACAAAGGGAGTATAACTCTTCTAGTTCGTGCCTTGCCCTTGCTATTTGATGGACGTTTGTCTCATCTAATGATCCCGAACTGCATTCTTTTACAACTCACTAACAGGCCATGTTTGTTGGTCACTCTGGTTTCTCTGTCATTTGCAAATATAGAAATTGACCCATGTAAAATAAATTTGATGATTCTCCTTTATGTAATTTGTTTCCTGCTGTTATTTTCATGAAAAAATTACTCTGCTGCTACATTATCTGGTAATCGTCATTCAGGTACAAGCATTACAATTGCATTTATGAACTCTTTAGCAATTTAAGAGGAAGGGAAAAAAAGATATTCGAAGCCGCTCATTGTATGTATGGATAGATTAAAGTATGAGCTCATGATTTGACTTTTAAATTTCCAATGCATGTTCTTGGTTATTCGTTGATGAAATTTCTCATATGGACTGCATGTCATTAAATTGTGCCTCACTCGTTGCACCGTCAAATTGGTCATGAAGGATGGCTATAAATGTTAGTAATGCGATATTCATCATGTATGTCATTAAATACTTAATATCTCTATTCAACAAAAAAAGAAAAAAAAGAAAAAACTTCTAAAACTGAGATATTGAAGCCAAACTAAAATATTAAACTCAAGTATGGGTTTCCAGTTTGCTGAAAGAATTGAATAACTAATGTTCAAGTACGCCGAAACCCAATTCCAATATGAACGGAATGTAACCGAATGGATTCATGGTTTCACGGTTGAAAAACCGAATGTCCATGGAGATCTCCATTCTTGATCCTCGAAGGGATCTTGAATTTGAGAGAGAGAAGTTAGGGTTTTTAGGGAATGCAAAGTCACTTATTACTTTTGCAATCCAAAAACATCGAATTATTAGAGGAATGCAATGCAGTGTCTTTTGCAATCCAAAAACACATCGGCAGTGCATTTGTTGTATGTATGAATGTTTGAAACAAAAAATTAAAATACTTATGTTTATATGTTTGAATCCCAATGCATAAACATGAAACAAAAAATCAAAATAGAAATGAGCAATGAGAATTAAGATAATAATTCAAATTTAGCTAAGAAAATGAGAATATTCTATAAAATCTTCTTTTAGCTTACCAAATTTCTTTCACCATAAGCTAAATCCTTAAACTAATAGCATTCTGGTTTTGGAAAGACTAAGCTAAATGAAAGATATTTTTTTTCTTTTGTCATATATTTGTTTAAATCAATAATTAATCATGAAAAAAAAATATATAAATATATTTAAGGAGGCTTATATATATGAAAGATCTCGTCGAAATCTTTATGATGGTTGTTAGTAACGAATTTGTAATTTAGATGACAATGTAAATTGGAAAGACAAATCTAAAGTTGAATAAAATAGTATTAGTTTTAGCTTACAAACTTCACAAGTCAAATTTGGCTTACTAAATTGCTTAAGCCAAAAAATTTCATTCGGAATTGTAATATTGCTTATGGTGGGAGTAACTGATCTTAACCAAATTTGACTTTTTAGCTTATCATTAGAGTTGGTAGACGAAGCAAAATTGAGATTACCAAATCATATAACTACAAAATGACCAAATCCAAAACAAGATACTTAGAAGTAAATAAGTTTATATTACCAAATCATATAACTACAAAATGGCCATCAACACTATCATCTTATAGCCAGTACCAAAACTATTCTCATAACAAAAACACTAACAGAAGTCCTAAATTTCCCTCTTGAAAAGGAAAAAATAATACTCTTAACAAACTGCCTCTACGGCCAACCTCTTCACAATATCGCCACAAGTTGTGGAACCAAACATGCTTTCTGATACGTCAATTGAGCACGCCTCTTTTCCAACACATTCCTTCAAACCATATAGTAGATATCATTAGCTACATGATAGCAAAAGAAAAGACCACAAGTAACAAAGAGCGAGAATGGGGAGAAATACTAACATTTTGAAGGATGGACAAAGCAGTTTTGCTGTCACAGGTGCCTTCCTTAAATGATCCACAAGTTCCTTCAGGGTTTCCAAAGCTTGCAAACTTGATAGCTGAAATGGAACGACCTTGGCATGCTAATTCCAATGTGTGATTCTCATATGCATTTGCACAGATTGTTCCAACTCTGATTGTTTGGAAATTCACATATGATGGATTGCCTCCAAATTCCTCGAACAAGACCAACGTGTTCTCATCATCTTGTAAAAAGGATCGCGGAACATGATACCTTCAAAACAGATTCAAGAATTGTCAGTTAAAATTGAAGATAGGATATCAAGCAAATAGACAAACCAGGCTAAGAAGAAAAATGTAGTTACCATCTTTGAGTAGGTTTGCCACAATTGAATACACACTTGTTGTTATCGTATGTCCCACGGTAGTCACAAGCCTCAACACTGCAGCCCTCTTCTGGAGCCAAGTAACTTGGCCAATATCGCCCAATGCTATGACCATTCACCCAAGCATGGCCTTTACCCAACCCTTGTAAGTCCACCACGACTGGTTCAGTTCCTAGGGGAGCTTTGAAAGAGGTCTGAAAGACACAATTTAGGGTTTAGGGTTTACAAAATTACCACATGTAAATATTATACACATCTGAATTTAGGGACGTCGTACCTTATACCAAGTCATCGTCCTGTTTTCTGGTACACCTTCAACTGACCATTTACGAGAAGCAGACCTAAAGAGCTGGTCATTCATGCCATGGAGTCCGACCTTGTATGACCATTTGCGCTCAGACAAATTCTTGATCACTGTTTCATCTCCATTTTTTCCAACCAATTCAACAGGACCAATAATTCCAGTCTTGATGTCCTCGAAACCACCTCCATAATTCTAGTCATGATTAAACAAAATGCATCAATAAAGATTATATATATGTATATATTAGTGAATCACAATTGTTTTACGAAAATAAAATTTTGTATCAGTACGAACAGGAAATCCAACAGTAGCACTGAGCAATGAAATTGTGTTCACTCCGGGAGCCAACTTGATAGGTTTCTCGAAAACGTAGTTGAAGACGTTATATTTAGCCCATTGGGAACCAACATGTTCTCCATTAACATAAGCATGAAGAATGTAACCAGTTTCATTTATCCTCAATGTCATGTTCCCAATCAAAACTGGATCATCCTTACTGATTTGAACACTGAAAAAGATAAACCCAGATCAATTAGTTAATCAAACTGATAGAATATCTTGATCATGTATTGTGAAACTCAGTTAATTAGATTATATACCTTGTCATGTACCAAAGATAGTCACTAGCATCGTTTGCAGCTTCTTTTTGTTCCATAAGAAGATTTGCCACAACTTCACCTTTGCCAAGAAGCTCGGTGTCAATCCTCTCGGGCCTCCATGACCATTGAAGAGATTGAGGTTCATCCTCAGCCTTGTTCACACTTTTTACTTTAAGTGTAGTTTGGGTGTTTACCTAAAGGGTAAAACAAAATGGTTAAAAATGTATGTGCAAAAAAGGAAGAAAAGTAATGGTTTGTAAAAAAGAGAAGCTATTAGATATACCTTAGCAGTGTTGTATGCTTCTTCTTTGCAATCAGGAAGAATACTAACAGACCAAGCAGGAACGATGTGTGTTTTTCCTTGGAAAGTGATTGTAGCGTCAGCACTGTTATTTGCATTGCCAAAAATGCAGCTACTGGACTCATTTGTTTCAAACACAGTGGTCTAAAGAAAACATTAACAACATTAGTATAAGGAATCCTTAATATAATGTTAAAATTGATCAGTTTAGAATGTCATTGAGTTGTGAAAATGGTTTTCTACTTACCGAGACAGAGTTACCCAATTCTGTGGTGGTAATATTGCCATAGGTGAGAGTATGTTCCATGGATTTCAAAACCTCATGAAGCTCTTTCAAATGCCCCCATTTTGGTTGATTCAGATGACCATACTCATCAAGAGGCGCATCATAATCATACGAGGTGGTTATGTAAGAAGCTGCTGTTCTACCAAAGTTTGTTCCACCATGATACTGAAAACAGATGCATATGTATATCAATAAGTATCATCGAAAAAGAACTGATCGTGTCCAAATATAAACTAATGTAATAATTACCATGTAATAGTTCTGGAATGTGCCTCCATATTGGAAAAATCTTGCAACAGCAAACGCAACGTCCTCGGCAGTTCTGAGTGGATCTAAACCACCCCAGCTTTTGAACCTAATTTCATGCATATATTAAGTTAATAATATTAACAATGAAAAACCACACTGATAAGTTTTGCAATAAAAATTAACTTGTAACTTACCAGCCAGTCCAGTTTTCAGTCCACATCTTAGGAGTGTTGGGGTTACTTGGCTTGAATTTATCACAATACCAGCCATTGCATGTGTTTATCTGATAATTAGAAATAATGCAATTAATGAAACAAAAATAGAAGAATAATATAGTAAATAGCTAGGCATAATTAAAAATAAAAAGAAAAAAAGAGTATACCATTGATGCTGGAGCATCTGGTTGTTGACACATAATCCATGGAACTCCAATGTTCAGCGATTCAGCAAAATCTGCACACCAGTTGATGTATGCTTTACCGGCATCACCATAGAATGACTCCACATTCCCATATTCATTTTCAATCTAATCAAATAAGAAGAACTATTCAATACATCGCAAAATAGTTGTGTAAATAAGCAGAAGATACATTGATATGAAGAGCCGGTACAATATATGAAGCATGCATATATACCTGAGCAATAATGATAGGGCCTCCTTGAGATGCAAATAGTTTCTCCTTCTTCATCATATCCACTATCAAAGCAGTGAAATTCTTCATCTCATTCTGCCAAAAACAAAAAAGTAATGTTAAGTACAAAGGTTCAAGACTACAAATCAAATTAGGTAAAGTGAAAGCGATTCGAATTACCATGAACACATCGTTTTCTGTTCGAATCTGGCAGTTCGGCAAGTTATGGAGCCAAACAGGAAGTCCTCTATTCAATATATATATATATATATATATATATATATATAGTCAGTCACAGTGTTCATAGTTGAAGTTATTTTTAAAATATGAAAAGGAAAACATACTAACCCATAATTCCATTCCGCACAAACATATGGACCAATCCGAAGAACAGCATAAAGTCCTTCATCTTGAACAGTTTTGAGAAACCTAACTAGGTCAAGATTACCAGTAAAATCGTATTCACGACGAACTGGTTCATGCGCATTCCAGAAGACATAGGTCTCAATGGCATCGAGTCCACCTTCCTTTGACTTCCTAATCAAGTCCGGCCACATCTGCAGTCACACAACATAGCAATGAACGACTTGATGATCATGAAAAGACATGAAGAATGATGAACAGTAGGATAAACCAAACACTAGGGTTTACTTACTTGTGCTGTGCTTCGAGGATAATGAATGGAACCAGAGTTCAAAATCCTTCGTTTGCCATCAATGGTGATGGCTCTGCCATCATACGAAACGTCTGTGGCATTAGCAACAAAGCTGGAGAGGATCAAAGAAAGAATGAAACAAAGAGAGAATGTAAAACTCTTGGGGAGAGCCATGGTTGTAGAGAGGGAAGGGAGAGAGCACGAGTGAAGATAATGATCAGGGTTTTCAACTATATATACGAGAACATAGCACCTGAGTTCCCTCGTTGAAGTGTAATTGAGATCAAATAGAACACCGAGTTGATAGAATGATAGGATAAAGAGTAATAGATCGAGATTAACATTACTGGAACTAGGATGGTGTTCTAGGAGTTGTAGAAATCTTCTGTATGGAGCCAAAATACGTGAAAAATATAATAGGAGGTTATCCATTTTTATCCAAATATGGATTAGTGAGAGTTTGGTATAATTAAGTCAGGAATTCATCACTGAATATTTGGTAGAGTCTGGATGGGAAACTATGCGTAATTGTGTTTAGTTCAGAGTTTAAGACCATTTAGCACTTGAAGTCGATTGAGAGAGCCAGAAGAGTGAGAAGACGGTATTTGATGAAAAGTCTAATAGAAGTTCATTATCCAATTGTGGATAATTAGATCATTTTTAGAAATCAAGAAGTGTTAGGTCTTTGCTTTATTATTGGACTTCTATTGGGCTCTCAGCTCTCTGGTTATGTCTTTGGCCCATCAGCCTCATCTGGTCTCGTTGGCCTATTTCACATTTTAATAGCAACTATACATTTTCACAAGGTGATAAAAAATTGTTGTTGCATACGCAAAGTTAATAATTTGCTTTGTAAATACTTGTGTTCTTCACATCTTGAATGATAGACGATCCGCAAAAGCAACTGTAGTAGTGCATGCCCTTGTTTCAGGAGGAGAATGACAGGTTACTCACATTTCGTTTGATGGTGTAGGTCATAGGTGGATTAAAAGCCAAGGGAATGGTAATTGTTAGATTCCTCGGGAATAAGCTAGAAATGTCTTATAAGTTACCCATACTATGTGGAAGTATCGAACGATGACAAATTTACTTGAAATTGTTATTCAAGGAGATACATTAGTGGGTAACGATGTATTATATAATATGACTTTTGTAAGAACATCTTTAGCAATACAAGTTATTTTTTAGTTAAATTAGCTAAAATGTCATTTTGACTAGTCACTTTAGAAATACATCCGCATTAATGCTTTTTATTCAAAGAGATACATTAGTGGGTAACGATCTATTATATAATATGACTTTTGTAAGAGCATTTTTAGCAATACTAGTTATTTTTTAGTTAAATTTTAGTCAAATTAGCTAAAATGTCGTTTTGGCTAGTCACTTTAAAAATGCATCCGCATTAATGCTTTTTATTCAAGGAGATACATTAGTGGGTAACGATCTATTATATAATATGACTTTTTGTAAGAGCATCTTTAGCAATACTAGTTACTTTTAGTTAAATTTTAGTCAAATTAGCTAAAATGTCATTTTGGCTAGTTATTTTAGAAATGCATCCGTATTAATGTTTTTTATATTAGCTAGCATTACATCAACAATTTTCTTCAAATAAAGATTAAATAATTTAAATATATTTATATATCACGTAAAATATCTTATAAGGAATATATTAAATTATAGCTAGTTTCATCTGAGTCATCTCGCTCTCTATATTTAGCTAGCACGAGATAGCTACAAGTTATAATAGCTAAACTTTGACTAATCTGCTATAACTCCGAAAATGTTTAGCTAGTCTGCTATAGTTCCGAAAATATAAAAAAAACTAAACACGCTCTCTAAAATAAAGAGTATGCTAAAGTTGCTCTAAATGACAAGAAATTGAGTAGACAAAAGAGTACTAACCACAAATCAGGTATCCCTACAATGGCAAACACCAAGATCGCTTTCTAAACTGCGCCCCCACTAAAGTAAATAAGTAAAACCAACTAGAAAACCGCCCATTGTTTTAAAGACAAAATCATACGTTCTCACATTTTCGGGTGATAATGATAGGAAAATTATAAACAAAGTAAATGATAATTCTTATATTTCATAAATAGAAACTAGAAATGCCTCATAAGTTAGTAAGTTAACCATACTTTGTGGAAGTATCGATGATAACAAATTTAATAATAACCTTTATTTAAGGAGGTACATCGGTGAGTGAGATTTAGACTAAATGAATTCAAACCAATCAAAATATGTGTAAAACTCATAATAAACAAGATAGTACTAGCCACAAGCCGAGTCTCCCTACCAAGACAAAATCTAAGATCACTTTCAAACCTTGCTTTAAAGTAAAAGAGTAAAATGAAGCATAAAAATCATACATATAGATGAAAAAAACCCTAATTGGCCTAAATAATTGAGGTTGATACTTGATGGCTACGTATACTAGTTTTCTATTTTTTATTTTTTATTTTTCAATATTTATGTAACTTAATTAATTTTGTTGCTTGTAAATTGAATAATTGAAAATGTTGTCGCTGTCTTGACGCCTTCTCCACCGCACACTATGATTCCCTTCTTGGAGGAGGTCACCGTCTTTGGAGTGGACTCCTCCGCCTACAGCTACTTCACCTTCACGTGGGCTCTCATGCATCCATCCAATCACCCTTCGCCACGTTTGAATTTATGGCCCCGTGTGGTTTATGGTTGTTTGGACCTTTCTTGAAAGAATGAAATGATTGTTTGGGCCGACGGGTAACCGATGCAATAGCCAAATGACCACAATGTCCTCTCGTGTTAATAGTACAAATATTCCTCTATGAGGAAAAGGAAAAAGTACATGTATTACCCGTCTGGTACAAGTGAATTTTCTTGTTTTGATGGTTTAGTACCATTGGAACATCTCTAAAACGATGGATTAGTTCAACTGAATTAGGCATGAGATGTATGCATATAATTACCTAAATAAGTTACCGTCTCCACACTCCGATCAATGAATACAAGTACATAATGAATGACAAACTTAAGGAGAATTATTGACTTGTATTAAAAAATAAAACTTTAAATTAACTACGATAAAATCTTTAAGGTATTTAGAATAATGATATTGATGTCACTTTATATTGATTGAAAAACAGATAAAATAGTATCCAACATCAGGTAAGCACAAATAAATATATAGTTACGTGAGCTTTTAGAAATGCATCTATTTTATGTTTTTAAACTTAATTATTCATATTTACATTTCAAATGTTATACGTCTTTTATTTTATTTACTGCTTTATTGATTTTCGTCAATATATGTTATCATCGTAATAATGACAATAAAATCTCTATTAATAAAACCAGAAGGTTTTTTTGACTTTGTCAACGGTTAAATTTTTAAACTACCTATAATGCCCTTGATTGATTAAAACTTTAAAATATGTCATCTAACAAATGAAGGACAAATTAATAATTGCAAATGTTAGAAATAAGAAAAAATGAAAAACAGAAATCACTACCAGAAAATGAGTCTTGGGCGACGAAACAAAAAAAAACCGGGCGACGATTTTTTTTTTCGTCGCCTAAGAGAAAACTTAGGCGACGAAAAAAAAAATCATCGCCCAAGGAAAAAAAACCGTCGCCTAAAGTTCTACTTTAGGCGACGAAAAAAAAATCGTCGCCTAAGGCTAAATTTCGTCGCCTAATATAGAAACTAGGGCGACGAAACAATATTTCGTCGCCTAAGATATTTATATCGTCGCCTAAGTTTTTTTAATCCTTAGGCGACGAAACTCAAATATATCGTCGCCTAAGTATTTTATTTTTTATTTTTACTTGGCCGACGAAATAAAATAATTTCGTCGGCCAAGAGTAATCCGAATAATTAAAATAAAATAAAACACATTTAAATTTCATTGTACAGGATTTTTTATTTTTACTCTTGGGCGACGAATTTAACAAATATCGTCGCCCAAGTATTATCTTGGCCGACGAATTACCCTAATTTCGTCGGCCAAAATAATCCGAATAATTAAAATAAATAAAGCACATTTAAATTGTAAGGTAATATTTTTTATTTTTATAGCCCCGTCAGCGTCTTGTGTCTATTTAAGTGGGAAAGATCGCATGAACACCACGATGGATTGCACGAATCCGATCAAATCCATAATTAACACAACTTAAAATAATGGGAGATAACAAAAAAGGCTAAGATCATCGTGCAAAGTTGCAAAACATAAGTGGGGAATAAAGAAAAAAAAAAACGTACTCTGTCGCCTTTGGTGGGAATATCATCATGAAAGGCATTCTCGTCATTTCCTACTTGGCAACAACAACCCAAGGCCTGCATCGTTTTCAGTGCCCTATATGGGCCCCACACAACCTTACATTTCAGTGTGCTCTCCAAACCTTGAGTGGTTTTTCTAATAATTTCTCAGCGCCCCTTGGATCTCTCACACGTGCCAGAAATCTATCGACGCTCCTGCCACAAAGGAATCTTAGCGTGGGCCCAGTGACCGGAGAAAAGGACATCGTCCCTGATTAGTAAGGCCTCTCTTGACAAGTGACCTTTATTTGGAATCAATTTCTATTTTTTTTATTTGGAATCAATTTTTATTAATTAAAAATCCCAATAGTATTTTTTTTTAGTATATTTTTTTTCTAAAAAAGAAAAAGAAATGATTGATGCTTGGAAACAATCATCACCCATATAATTCCAAACCAAACCATGGGCTAAGTGCACCCACTCCATCAGAAATTGGTGGGCCTAACATAGATTTTGTGCAAACCTTAAGAACACCAGCGCCTAACATTCCCAACATCCATCTCCAACATTTCCCATTTTGCTTCCTCTTCTTGTGTTTCATAAACACTAAAGCTTTTTTTCATGTTGAAGTTGGGAAAGAAGCCTCTTCCAATGATCGGAAAGCTCTCGGAAATGTTGGTTTCCGGCAACCGTGCCGGGTTTCTCGACGTGGGGTCGAGCCCTAGAGGGCCACTGGACCTGAAGATGCATTCTCCTTCCCCAAGTCCTAGAGCGTTGAAGAGCTATGATGTTGGTGGTGTTGGCTTGGGAATAGTAGCTGCCTTGGAAAAGTCTAGTCATAATAATGGACGTGCAAAGTATGCGGTTTGTAGTCACAGTTCCAACCGGTCCGACCCGATTCCGGTTAGCACCGGTCAGAAATCTGATGAGGGTCTTCATGAACTTGAGGAAGAAGATAGTGAGGAGAATTATACCTTTGTGACTTGCCATGGAAGAAACAAGTCCATCACTAAGGTATACTATGATGGAGGTGATTGTAGAACTAGTACCGAGCACCATGTCAGTTCTGCTATATGTCATGTTAACCATAAGCATAACCATGACCAGAACCATAAACAAAAACAAGCTCCTGTGTATCCCACATCAGATTTTCTCAGCTCATGTCATTTGTGCAGCAAGAAGCTTGATGGTTTAGATATATACATGTACAGGTACAATCATTTTTCTTTGTTCATGGTTAATACAGTATGATTAGCTTATTGTTTTCTAAAATATTGGTGAAATGTTTTTTATTTTGTGGGTTTTGGTTATATAGGGGAGACAAGGCATTTTGTAGCACAGAGTGTAGAGCCACACAGATCATGAACGATGAGCGAAAAGAACAGTGCAGATCAGAAGCTTCAAGAAGGTCTGCAGATGTTTCAAGCTCGCCTTATTCGAGAGATCAGATCTTCTTCTGTACTGCTATTCTTGCGATTTAGCAGCAAACCAGTATCCAACAAAGGTCGCAGTTGAGTACATAGACTGCTAATACTATCTATACAAAATGAGAGCTTATCAATTTGATCAGCTTTTATGTGACCCAATCGACAAGAACATAAGAAAACTGGGGAAATTTTGATGTATCAGATCGATGACATTACAAGAAGTGATGACAACTTAACATTTTTGAATAAAAGGGTGAAGTTCATGCTTCGATTTCGGTTTTCAGTTGTATTGATGAAGAACAGAGTTTATTGCTACTGTTTACTGTTTTTGGTACATGTACTAGTTATCAAGAATTGTGATGCCAGTCCAGCAGATGCATGAGAATCTGGTATTGAGCTATTAGCAGCTGCTAGTGTAACATCATTCCTTTGATAGTTATATGTCCAGAAATATTTTTATTTTTAGGAGATAATGTATATGAGGTGACGGGTGAAGGTAAGCAAGCTGCTTGTTATACTACAATTGAGATGAGGGTAGCTACTGTTTAGTGTTGCATGTAGCACCTGTTGATGATTGAATTAGATAGTAATCAAGAGCAGACTGCACTTTCCAATTGGTGGCCTCCAAAAAATGGAAAAGAACCATACTTCATGTATCAATCATACTAAAGCTATTCACTGAGAGTGACATCAATACCAAACACAGCTCATTAGACACAAGCAGCTGCGAAAATCTGCCACAGATCAACCACCAATAAGTGAGTCCAAAGGGGATAAACGTATAAAAAGAAAATACAACTCAATAAGTGGAGAAATTCAGAACTACCATAACTTGTTAAATAAGAAAGTTGTAGATAAACAAGTCTATTTCAAAGGGACCTATTTCATAACCCCCAGAAGTAAAACAGAAAAACAAACTAGTCATACAAACAGCAGCCGTAAGTTGACGATAGAGATACAGCAATCTAAAAACTAAAAGAGAAAGAAACTTAAAAATGTTTACAAATCCTAAAGGTTCTCGAACACTTTATTGAGTTTATTCTTCATTGCTTGAGCTACAATGGGGGTTCTCCAACTCTATTACTACGGGTAGTACATGAGCTGCTGGGATGTTGCTATATTCTGGTAGCCACCATCGTATATCGCCTGACTAGCTCCAGCATTCAGACCATGTTGACCCTGGGGAAGCATGAGGCCTTGTGGACCGCCCATTTTACTATATGCCATTTGTCGTTCATATGCTGCAAGGTCCACCGCTGAAAAACCCGGCATATAAGCTGCAACTGGTGGAGCTAGAGGGCTGGAGACAGTTCCTGGTGGAGTAGGCTTGCTACCCCATGAACACTGTCAAGGAAAATAATAATATTGGATGGTGAAGCCAATGACCATTTCACGATAATCATAATACACCTATGTATCTATGTGCATGTATTATACTAAAAGGCATCCTCCAAAAGAACTAAGATATTGGTGATATTAAAATTTCCCAACAAGAGTCTACCCTTATTGCTTTTCCACACAAAAACCTAGCATTCCCCATCTGGATAGCAGCAGCTGCTTCAGAATGTGTACTGTATCTCACAAACCCAAAACCTTTATCACGTTGCACCCTAACATCTTCAATAGTTCCAGCACCAAGGAGATGGAAATGACGATGGAGTTCAGTTTGAGTAACCTACAGATTGATTTTTAGATTAGATTAAAAAATCTAATGAAAGTGGTTCATAAATCCAAATTGTAGTGCAAAAACATTGTTGCAAACTCACAACAGATGACAGGACATACAATGACCCCAAAGCCAAATGATAAAGAATGAACTGACAGTAACACTATATGACCCACTCAATTCAGCAGATTATCTCTATACTCAAATGACAGCTGCAGATATCTAACATGCAATACCCTTTCTTCATAAACTAAATGCACACCCTCCGAAAACAACCCATGGTATTGCATCAAAACAAGATAATAAAGAAAAAGGACTAAGGGACTGTTATACATGATAAAATACTAATGTGAGGAGCTGATATCAGTTTTTCAAAGGAGTTGATTTCTATAAACTTTATTTGCCCATATTAACAGCAATTTGAATCTAACATTTTTGACCTTATGTGGATGAAAAAACTTATCCTTTCTAATAACAAAACAACTCAGCTATCCTAATCCTATATAGCAACAGACAAGGAAAAGATAGTTGGTAAAACAGATACTTGATAGTTGATAACTACCTAACATTTAGGTTGACAAAGCACCAAAAATTGTAATACTATAAGTTAAAATAGCAAGCCTTGCCTCAGGAGCCAGATTGCCAACATAAACGGTGTTATACTGAGGATTATTCTCTGGAGCATCTTCATTAGGCTTCTCCTGACCATCTTCTGCAAGGGGCAAAAACCATGATGAATATAAAACGGGAAACAGAAAGTAAATATCATATATCAAGCATCACCAGTCAATTTCCAATTGCAATACAAGATGATTTCTGTTTCAAGAATTTGGGCATTTAAGGAGACACGAGATTTAAACTTCTGGTTCAATTTCAAGGATCAACAGACAATTCGTCACCCCGAAACATAACCTCGTGAAGGAAAGATATGGTACATAACCCATCACCAGTCAACACGAAAAGGAAACCCCGAAATGGAAGAATAAACAATGCAAACAAAAATGAATTCAATTTTACAACTGCATAAGAAACAACAAAGATCTGTAGCTTTATCAGAGAGACAAACCTGATGTTCCATTTTTCAGCTCTACAACACTTTTAGAATCAGAACTCTGTTTATCATCATTTGAAGTAGCACCTTTCGTAGCCCAGTTGCACCGAATTTGCCTACTTGCAAGCCACTTTCCTGAAATATCAACCAATACTTAGAGAGCCTAGAAACCAACTGCAACAGCTATAAAGAAGCAAAACAACTCCTTAATTACAAAGGAAACAAGTTTCATCCAAGGAATTTCTTTGTCTTACCATTTAAGTCATTTATGGCACTTTGAGCATCCTGAACCAGGAAGAGAAGACATACCAACATATTCAATGTAGAAGGGGGAAAGGTAACCTAAGTAAAAAAAAGAAAAAAGAAAAAAAAAAGTATGCTAAAATAATTTTAGTACCTGCTGTTTCCGGAACGAAACAAATCCAAAACCCCTTGAGCGCCCACTCTTTGGATCCCACATAACCCTTGCATCTCTGTGACCAGAATACCAGATATCAAGCCCAGTCAAGTTATTCTAAAGTCTGAATGTGCTTCAAATAGAAAGCTCCAAGAACATAATACAAATATCCCAAAAAATCAAGAGTCAACAGAGTTATACAAAATACGGAAATGGTGCTTACGAGCAACTGGGGTAAGCAGAAAAGCATGCAAACAATGTAGCATCGGTAACCTCAGAGCTAAGATCACCAACAAAAATATTAAAATGACCTACATTACAACATGATATAGCATGAGCAATTAAACTTTTTAAAAAGCCGAAAAACCAAAACATCATTATAAACACACAGAAGCATATACAAACCTGAAGTATCCTCCCTGTGACTACTTTGATATGCCCAATTAACTTTAATTGGCTGTCCAAACCTGAACTAACAACAACCTAAGACAAAGAATACAAAAATAAAAAGAAAAAAAAGTTGATTATGTTGAGATTTCTACTTACAGATGCCTGCCATTGAGAGAAACAATAGCAAGGGCAGCTGATCGGCGATCATAGTAATCAACAAATCCATAGGATGACTGAATATAGAAGACATTGGAGATGACAAGTTAGCAGGTTTCCAAAAGAGAAACTAAAAGCTCTCTAATTTCTGAAACTCATATGCTATACATATGTAGCCACAATATATGCCTGTCATAAACCAAACAAATGGAATTTCACCATATCCTACAGTAATATGAATTTCCCCAACCCTTGAAAGCATATGAAATAGGTACAACCGCACAACAAAACATCCCACCTTATCTTTCCTTATGAGCTTGCATCCCTCAAGTGGGCCAGTACTGGCAAAAACTTCTTGAAGAAGGGATTCAGTAACCTGTGGATGAATATTTCCAACATACCTGCATTTACCAATAAAAATAAAACCATTATACCAAACAATTTTATAAAAAGACTTATTGCGGCCTATCTAGCTCATAAATGAAGCAGATATGCAAGGAGTCATGACATTCCCAGACACACAGACATGTACATAGTACATACATGTAGCAAAAAAGCGAAGTGTGCATTTAGGATATGCATATGAATATTATCTGCTAAACCACATCGCATCAATATTGTTACAAATTAAATGTTTCAGGCAAGAAAACAAACTACGTTTATCCAACTAATACCCCTATATGTGATGTATAATATTATATAAACACACCTAAAAATGGAAAAAAGAAAGAAAAAAATATCTATATAACACTCACACACTGCGGCATGTACTTGAATGAAACCCAGGAGGCAGATTTCCACTCAAGATAGGCTCTATCTGCAAAATAAAAATGTAAAAAAACTAGCAAGCGAAAAGAAAAAAGAAGGAAAAGAAAAACCTAAAAGTAATAAACTTACTCTCCTCTCAACACACACAGATGCATAATCAAACAATACATTAAAAAACCATCAGGATTCTCCAACTATCCCAACAGACTCGTAAAACATACTTATCCATACTTCCATACCATAAACAGCCCAAACCACATCCTCGGAAGAATTTTATCACATCTATGTACCTTTTTTTTTCTTTCTCAAACACATCTATATTCTATTTATGTTAATATAACATGTTTATATTAAGCTTCAAAATACATGATTGTTAATCGTCTCAATGCCGTACTCTTCCTTTTGATAATTTCATAATTTGTCAAATTCACAATGCATAAAACAGCCCAAGCTATACGATTGCGAGTAGCTGAACTTGATATACTTACCGAATTAAACAAAATCTCTGATAGGCATATATAAACAAATACCAATACAACAATTACGAAATTGCAAATCTACTTAATTACAAACAGACCGAAAATCAATCCAAGAGCTATAAGAACCCACCTGAGGCGGGGCTAAGAGAGCAGGGTGTTGATAAAGCGACTGCTGCATCATGGCTTGTTGCTGCTGCTGTTGCATCCTCTACCGGCACACAACGCCGGAGTCAAATCCGTACGGAATTTGATCGGCGATTAAGGGTTAGGGTTTCGGGGAATAAATGGAAACGGAGTAAAGGAAGAAGAAGAGGAAGAGAGAAAATAAAACAAAAAAAGAAAAAACCCTCGCGAAGAGGAGGGAAAGAAGGAAGAGGCGAATTGAAAAATCAGAGAGATGAGAGCGAGTGTGAAGGAAGTCTATGCCTTTTATATATCCTCATCCTTTTTTTAATTCGTAATTAATTAATTGATTCAGATTATTTATTTGTTCATTCGCTTTTGGGGTCTGAAACCAAACGAGGTACAGCTTGGGTCAAAGCCCACACAAACCCAACCAATATCCTATCCGGAAAGGTATGCAGGTCTAAATGTAAATGTAACGAGAGCATTTTACTTATTTGAAATGAATTATATTACGATGAATGATTCATGTCATCAAATTAGTTTATCAACACCGATTCTGAAATGTCTCAAAATCTAAGAACTCGTGTTTGCTTATTTGAAATGGGAATGAGACTATCTGTGAAAGAACATGAAATGACTCCGCGAGGTGAGTCTCTCAAATGCGAAACATGAATACATTGTGATTCCAGATGTGTTAGATAAGTAAATAAGATAGGGTGTTTCCATTAGAAAGTCTGGTTAATTCTTCCAGTGGTTTCTACTAATGACAGGCTTACATTATCGGTATGCTTATTGCCATGCAATTCGTGTGCTTTTGAAGACCTATGCATGCATGTACTTTACATCGTGGTATTTGTTTCCAAGTTATATATATGTTCAATGCGAGGTCTGGAAAATCCTCATTTTTATTAGTTCCTAACTAATAAAAATGACATGTTTACCTAATACAACGATGAAAGTCTGAACATAGCGACTGAAATTGACACCCCCAGTCCCACTACCAATTTGTTGTGAAACATGTCACCAAGTAATAATAGGTTTTAACCTCATGAAAGGAAGTCAATTCCCTAAACTTGAGCCAAGCCTTCTCCCACACGACACACTCATGATTCACAGAGGAGGTAGCAGGGTAACTCATCCTTTACCATGATGACAAGAATTTGGTCCCGCTACAACCTGACTCTCACCTCGAACTATGCACACTCTAAAACACCAACTTATTCTGTTAACGTGAGTCTCAATTTTAGTATATTGACAATATATATATTTTGTAATCAACTAGGATTATATAAATATTTTGGTGTAATTAGTTTTCTTCTAGGGTTAGAATTGTGCTTGTATATATACCCGACTGGGGGTTTATTTAATATATTAGAAAATTCTCAACATTTTGTGTTTTGTTTGTGTGGTCAATCATATTTACAAAAATCAGAGATCTAAGTAGAGGCTCGTTCCCTTAAGTGTGTGTTTGTTGGATACGGATCCCATCAGAAAGGATATAAGTGTTACCATCATTCGTCTTAACGATTCTATGTCACCATGGATGTCACATTTAGTGAAGATTTGTGCTATTTTTCTCCTACGGTATCTCCAAATGAGGAGGAGAAGCATGCTTTTTATGAAGATCAATTTGAAGAACTAGAAGATTGTGTAATTGTTGACAGTAACCCGTTGAAAATAATCTTCGGCCTGTCACCGACCAGATCCAGAATCCGAGAGATAATACTCTGGAACCTCAAATTGTTGAACTTGCCTAAGTTGAGGCATCTATTCTCTGTTCTGAAAGTGTTCAACATTACGAACAACTGTCTGACACGTCGAAAGGAGGAGAATTGAATAGTAATCAGCCGCCAGTTGTTGAAGATGTACATGCAAGTGTAGTCTCTCCCCCCACATCAATGATCTCTCATATCTTGTCATCACCTGAGCTATGTAGTACTATTCTGTTGTCATCCTCCAATGTCCCTGAATATAGTAGAGTCTTGCCTGCTAGGTCAACCCGTGGCCAACCTCCTAAAAAATATGAGCATCTCTTGTCAGCTAAAGCCAAGTATCTTGTAGCCAATTACGTGTTAATTTGTTGTGTCTTTTTGTAGTAAAGTGCATGATGCAATCAAGGAGAAGAAGTGGGTCAAAACAATGGAGTTTGAGATAGACTCACTCAAGAAGAATGGTACTTGGGATTTGGTGTCATTACCACCTGGAAAGAAGACCGTTGGTTGTAAATGGGTTTATACTGTGAAGCATAATGCAGATGACTCAGTTGACAGATATAAGGCAATATTGGTTGCAAAATGATACACTCAAAAATACGGGGTGGATTATGATGAGAGGTTCGCACATGTGGCAAAGATCAATACCATTCGAGTCCTCATGTCTTTGGCAGCTAATCTGGATTAGCCCTTGCAGCAGTTTGATGTAAAGAATGCATTTCTTCATGGAGATTTAAATGAAAAAATTTACATAGAACTTGCTCCAGGATATATTACTTCTACGGGCAAGAAGGTGGTGTGTAGATTGAAGCAATCTCCAAGAGCTTGGTTTGGAAAGTTCACGTCTTTCATGAAGAAGATTGGGTATAGGCAGAGTAACTCATATCATACTTTGTTCTTGAAACACCGACATGGTAATCTTACTGCCTTGATCATTTATGTAGAGGACATGATGGTGACACTAGTGAAATTAGAATATAGAAAGATTAGTTGTCTTCTGAATTTGAGATGAAAGACCTTAGGAATTTAAAGTATTTCTTGGGAATTGAGGTAGCCAGGAACAAGGACTGTATCATGTTAAGTCAAAGAAAATATGTTATGGATTTGCTAGCAGAGACTGATATGGTTGATTGTCAACCGATTAATACACCGATAGAACAGAACCATCGGATTGCAGAGTATCATGATCAAGTTCCGACTGACAAATCTCGATATCAAAGGTTAGTTGGAAGATTAATTTACTTGTCGCATACTAGACCTGACCTTACTTATGCGGTTAGTGTGGTGAGTCAGTATATGCACAATCCTAGTGAATATCACATGAATGTTGTGATGAGAATCTTGAGATACTTAAAGTCTGCTCCTAGAAAAGGCTTGGTGTTTCGTAAGCATGGACATTTGAGGACTAGTGGTTACACTGATGCGGACTAGGCATAGAACATCACTGACAGGCGTTCTACTTCTGGCTATTTTACGTTTGTTGGTGGAAACTTAGTCACTTGGAGAAGAAAGAAACATAATGTGGTGGCATGTTCTAGTGCAGAAGCTGAGTACAGAGGTATGACTCAAAGAGTCTGTAAGTTGTTATGGTTGAGAAGTTTGTTAAAGAGTTTGGGTTTCAAACATGAATGGTCAATGCCTCTTCACTGTGACAATACTGTTGCGGTTGAAATTGAACATAATCATGTTCAGCATGATCAGACAAAACATGTAGAGATTGACAGACACTTCATCAAGGAAAAACTAGATGCTCGCATAATCTTGTTCCCCTTTATTCATTTGGAGGAGCAGCTAGCTAACATCTTTACCAAAGCTGTGTCATCCAGGGCGTTCAATGATTCACTTGACAAGTCGAACATTCAAGATTTGTATGCGCTACTTGAGAAGGAGTGTTAATGTGAATCTCAATCTTAGTGTATTGGGAAGATATATATTTTGTAATCAACTAGGATTATGTAAATCTTTCGGTGTAATTAGTTTCATTCTAGAGTTAGAATTATGCTTGTATATATATCCAACTTTGGGTTTGTTCAATATATTAGAAAATTCTCAACCTTTTGTGTTATATTTTACTTATTCTTCTAAATTTTCTTGTTGAGCTTGGAGACAACAAACTTGACGATCTCTATCACATGGGGGTTGTTGTTGATAAATGGGATGAACAAGTAGAAGAAGATGATGAGGCTTCTTCTCTAGAGGAAGAAGAAGAAGCAAAATTTTCCTGACTCGTCGTCTATTATACACCCCTGAAAATTCAAAGTCAAAATCAATCAACCAAATTTCTCAAGCAAATTGAAAAATTAATCGCTTTTCTGGACGATGACGACGAACCTAGCAACTCCTCCATTTTGACGATTACTATTCCAGCTGAATCTAAGGGGAGTAAGCGCAACGCGCATGAATTATAGGAGCGGAGGCCATTTGTGTATGTATAGATGGAAGAAGAAGAAGAAGAAGAAGAAGAAGAAGAAGAAGAAGAAGAAGAAGAAGAAGAAGAAGAAGAAGAAGAAGAAGAAGGAGAGAGAGAGTGAGTGAGTGACGCAGTAAGAAGTGTAAAGGTCTAACAAGGTTAAACCCTAGAAAAGATGGAGTGATAACTCTTTGATAATACTAGAATCCACCATAAAATAAGAAAAAACTCTTAAGTAATAATATGATAGATTGAGGCTACAAATGTACGTTTAATGCTTATATATATAATGGCGACACAAACCGTAAGACAACTAACAACCAAAATCTAAAAACGCATGGGTTAAGTATCAACTATGTGATGATTCATCACCGTGATATATGTAGATACACGTCATGTAAAGTTCTTCTGTCAACCATATATCATCATCTACAAGTGAGCTATAATTTATATATACGGGTTAAATATTTATGCTTACTTAGACAGTTAGACTATTCAACTTTTATTACAAATTGGCGTAAACCGTTGAACTAGCAGTTTCACCATTGCCAAAGAAAAAACGAAAAAAAAACAAAAACTAGCAGTTTCACCTATGACTGTAAAAATCATGCTTACATAGATTGCAGTGATTGCACACAATCAAAACCACCATAACAAATAGATAAGGTCAAAAAGAAAAACCAACCCTACTTGCCTACCACCATCAACATAGCATGAGTACCAATGGATTAAACATATTTCAATCTCCATTCATGCTCACTCATATTAGCGGTGATGCATGTCTCCCTTACTTCCATTGTTGAACAAAACTAATAATGCAAGCCATCGCAGACGTGAACAACGTGACCATATATGAGAGAGAGAAAACCATATCAGACTCTTCTATGCAAGATTCTCAGTGCTTGCCAATCTCCCACCAAATCGTTTCCCTACTTATAATATCAAACACATTAAAGTATATGTGTGCCATTATAAATTCGATTACTTAATTTCACCTACAGTGCATACTTTTCTTCCGACTAAAGCAAAGAAACCTATCCAGGGCATTTTTCCTAGTTCACGTTTGAATCCGCGTGAGTTTAACTTAAACAAGTCCATCTTCTCCAAAATAGTATAAACAAGCCAAACTGTTTTGGCAGAAACCCATTATTCAAAGGAATAGTATGAGAAAGCTTGGAGTCAAGTTGGACTATTGAAGTTCATTTTCAGATGCAGAAATGATTGTTCTTGTTGGGGTTTTGCAGGAATTGGAATTTGTTTTCGAGATTTTGACGTTTTTGAATTAATTATATTTTGCAGCAAATGGGGAATATGGATGAGGTTTCGTGAATGAGGACTCCTTTGAATTTGTGATTCAACATGTCAGCATCTTGGGGAATTTTAAGAAGTTTCGTGTGGATTCAACTAACTGAGTTAGTCAATCTTGCAAACCACTTAAGTAGCAAAGATCTAGTTGCAATCAGAGTAGAAGAGGCGGCATGTTGGTCTAATGGATATATCTCATAAAGAAGAGGTTATGATTGCGACTTACAGTAACTAGTTATAGCTTATAAGTTTTTTATTCGATAATAAAAATGAAAATGTAGTTGAAGTGTGAGTCATTACATGAACAGTTATGACACTAATCGTACTTTGATATAGTTTTCATGAAGAATATATACGTAGTTCCTAGTCACACAGTTCCTACAATTGAATCACATGCATAATAACCGGAGATAATAATAAAAATTAATTTCAGTTTATCTTCTTAAAATTTTGGGTTAACATCGTTTCACTCTCTATACTTTTAATTTTAAAAATTTACTATCTAAAGTCTCTAATTTTTATAAATCAGACACATTGCTAAAATTTCGTCTAATTTAAAGGTTAAATGATGGCATGAAATCTTAGAAAAATATATTTTAAAAGACGATTTATGTTGTTATAGACTGTTTTAGCCTTTTTAATGAGTTATGAAGTCAAAATTAACATCTGAATTTCAACAATTGAACATAATTATGAAAATTAAAAATATAAAAAGTGAAATGATGTTAACTCTAAATCTCACGATGTAAACTGAAATTAATCATATAATAATAAAATCCAGACATCTACCACTTTAATTACCAAAAATTGATAAAACGACGTGTGTTAAACTTTTTGTGCACATGGATTTCAAAAGCAAATGGACATAATATCTTTGATGTTGGTCACACAAGGCATGTGTATTGCACCATTGTCTTCTTCACTTTATAAAGGCCACCATGAAATGAACGGAAACGATAGAGGATTTCGAACACCACACAAAATCGATGTACGTTTAACATGCCGAGTAAAACTATCAACTATGCTTTCTTATCTGAAGAGATGAATATGAGATATTATGATACACCCACTAAGAAACTGAAATAATAAACCTTTTCTTTTTTTATCATTAATCGAGTTCCTTGCTTTGATATGGAGCTGCTTAATTACAGAAACTGAGATTTAATCAACAGTTAGACGATCTATGGCAAGCTCGAGCAGTTGCGGCAAGCCTTGAACAGGGAAATTAGAGAACAAACTAAATGAAATTCCAGGCTTTTTAAAGCCACCAAAATTGAAAAGCTAATCGAACAAGGGAGGTCGGGAATCTGTAGGAAGAAATTGAAGGGTTGGGAATCTGTAGGAAGCCTAGGTATGCATCATATAATTATGCCAAGCCTAGGTAAGCTGAGATTACTGGGTCGGGAGAGCTGCCAAGCCTAACCATGACTTGCCATCCGCTGCCGGCTTTGAAGGGGCGGAAAGACCAGCGATGTAGGGAGCCAGGTTGTTCATCCTGTAAATTTGCAAAAGAAAATTACCAGGATTAGACCATCATAATCAATCACCGTAACGTCAAATTCGAAACCTAAACCAAACAAGCCTAATCCACGATAAAACAAGGCCAGATTGGTTTTAGCTTACCTATCCTTTCTCTTAGCCAGGAAGCGCTGCAGTGAAGCTTTCCTTTGCATTGGTATGTCTGCAACTTCAAAAAAAAACAATACAATTTCATCACAAACATGTTACATATAGCATTGCTTCATGTCCAAACAGAGTGACTCGGAAAGGTTACCAGTAATGACGGGACGAGTGGGGGTTGGCTTGATGGTCTCCTGCTGCTGAATCACTTGATTGCCGAACTTGGGGAAAGAATTTGAGCTCGGAGGAACCACCGGAGCGGTGCCGGAATTGATCGGAGCCTTCCCAAATTGATTGGGGAAAGAATTTGAGCTCTGAGGAACCACAGGAGCGGTGCCGGAATTAATCGGAGCCTTCCCGAATTGACTACCAAAAATAGTGGTGGTGTTGGTCTTCACCGGAGCAGAAACCTGAGCCATCTGGTGGCTCTTGGAGCTTTCCTTGCTAGCCAACAGCATCACCTCCTTGGCCTTCTCAGCTGGAAAATCGTCAAACACAACGACTTGCCCACCATAGAAGATGGTCATCTGGGCCTTCTGGGGCGAAGTCTTCTTCACAGTACTGATACATATTCAACAAGCTAGAATCAGTCTACAACAATCCTCTAATCAAAACCATTTGAATTTTACAAAATCCCAATTAGTATTAGACTAATGGATTTGAGGAGTACCTAAAATCACCCAAGAAATCACTCATCTTGGGGAGAGAAGACCCAAATCCAGCTTGCTGAGGAAACAAATCCATGGATTTGAAGCCTCTGGGAGCCGCCGGAACATTTCTCGGTTTCTCCGTCACCGGAAAAAATTTCATCGGCTGCTGTTGCTGATGAGCCCTCTGCCGGAAAATCTCACCACTCCCTGAAAAAAGAAGCAGAAATTTATTCAAAACACAACTCAACACAAACACAAAATCCAACAACGAGAGATTCCAGGAGCAAAAAACTCGGACATATATATCTGTCCGGAAAACACTGACCATTATTGACATGAGGGAACTGCATGTCGACGAGGTTCAGATCTCCCAACTGACCCTTCTCTTTCAGGTACTGGTACAGCATGCTACAAGTCTGAGTAAAACTCGGCGCCTTCTCCGCCGTTCTCATTTCCGACGAGCTCGACATTTACAGGTGGCCAAACTAAAAACCCAAAAAATCTTTCAGACAAAGACAAACCAAGAACAGAACCCGGAGCCTTCTTCTTCTTCTTCTTGGCTCTGCTTTCTGGCTTTATCTTACAGGAGAGAGGGAAGAGGGAGGAGGAAGCTTACCTATATATATTGGTTTAATTTTTTTAATATAGTAACATTTTTGGTTTTAATTTTTGAATATTATAATTGGTGGTTTATGAGTTAAAGCACGAGGAATATATATGGTAAGGCTGTGCTAGGTTCGTTGGGTTCTTCGCAACTTCCCAGGTCGGACCACGAGAGAATGTTTTTTTGTTTTTTCTATTATTTTATTTTTGCTGCTATCAGTCGCCGTCAGTTTTCCATTTCAAACACGTGTTCTTTGCGTCACCTAATAAACACCACCATACTTGTTTTGCCGCTTTCACCAGTGACATACCACCCCCGATATGGTACTTATTTGCTATACTACCATTTTCACGTTCAGATAAACTTCTATTTTTGGTTAAATCATTACGATTTTACGAATTACCATTTTGAATAATGTATTTTTCTGAGGTTTATGTATTCTTTGGTATATGTCGATTTTGTTCAAACTTTAGTTGTTGTTCTATCATTCTTGAATGGGATGTTAAAAAGGTATAAGATGTGTTCAAAAGGTTATGTATTGAAGTGTGGATGAAGATGTGGTTCTATGCGAGTCTCTTTAAAAGGAAATTATAATGTATATTCATTAATTTATGATGTTGAATCACATATATCTCTTATATTATCTTGAATACATATTTAAAATTTTACGCACCATATATGAAAGACGTACAGTTTTATTCTCTTCAAACATCTCACAGATAAGAATACATCGTAAACTCATCAATTTTAATATAATGAGTTGCAAACGAGTATATGGAAATGTCGTCACTCATACTGTTAGTACTTAGTACATAGCCAAAATACTTGGCTAAGCCGAGAATAAGGTACAATTACCCGGTCGAGATAGCGGTGAGCCATTCTCAAGCGTCCAAAGAATGAAGGGCCGGTAACAAACCGCTTACCAAAGTCACTCTAGCGGCAAAACACCCCCAAAAGGGGAGACACTCCAAAGGATGGCAAAAAGTCCCACATTGGAGACTAAGGCAAAGGTACCCATACTTGGCCTATAAAACAAGCTCAACCTATCATAAAAGGTACACACTCTGACAAGACCCACCCCGAATTTCACCCCGAAACCCGAGATGAGTCCTGCGGGGACCACCTCCAAGGAAAATTTACCGAAGACTCAGCAAACCTCCCTCGAAAATGGACAACCCTAACTTAAAAACTTACGAATCACCTTTTAATCCAAAACAAATAAATCTTCAACTACACTCCAAAAGTAGCCAGAATACAAACATAAGAATTCCAATAGTATTCAGAGCTACTAAAATAAAATAAAATAAAATAAAATGCAACGGAAGCTAACAAACTCCTAGTAGATTAAACAGGTAACCTACTGGCGAAATGTAGCTGATAGCTGGGTCACTATGCCTCGACGTCTCTTGCTGGACCTCACGCGAACTCTGCAGACTGGGCATTTTAAAAACGAAGAGCCCAGGGGAAAATATTTAACACGTCAGAGTGAGTGGACAAAACTGAACTGACAACAAATAAATATTTCCCCAAAAGAAAATGCTTTCCACAGTGGCAAAAACACGAACACCACTAGAATGATTCTGAACTGGGGTCCAGCCTGGCTAGAACCCCCAAATCAATTTCTAAAGAAAAATCGAATGCATGCTGCAAGCGATAAAACTTTCATCTCATAATATCGAGTCTCCCAGACTCTATAATATATGTATGTAATTACACACGTCCATACTCCCTATATAGATTCATGGGTCTATATAGGGCTACTACGCTCGCGTCCAACGCTCACGTCACGCCTTAATGCGGTGCTACACGACGCCATCAAGGTGGACAGACGGTGTATAAATATGTGTCCATACTCCCTATATGAATTAAACACTCAAATAGGGCTACTACGCTTACGTCCAACGCTCACGTCACGCCTTAATGCGGCTATATGCTACGCCATTAAGGTGGACAGACACATATGGCTAGCTAGCATTTTCTATACATACTCTCTCATAAATACATATTTATATCCACCGAAAATCCCATTTTCGGTATCTCTCCAAGAGAAATAAAAGCGTCAAATTAATTGACGTCAAAATTCCAACAAAAGGAAATGTTCAATCATGAACCATAGCATGCATATTATTTTGAAAATAAACGTCCACTCACAGTATTAGGCCTAAGCCTTCCAATGCTCGGCATACTCCTCGAGCGCTGCCTCCACTATTCACAATCTCGAGTCAATCCCACGTCTGATAATAAACAGCAGAATAAATTGGTCAAACCAAATTCCGAAATATTCAATGATTCGTCTTCTTCTTAAATTGACTAAGTATCCTAGGTTGACCAGGATTGACCGACATATAAAAAATAATCAATTCCGACTAAACTTCGCAACTATAACTTATTCGGAATGAACCTTAACCTAGAAACAAAGTCACCATCAATTTCCATGCCTTAACACATTAACCAAAATACTTCCAAAATTAATTTATGATCCCCTACGATCAAACAAAACCAAGAATTTCCTTCATTTCCTCTCTACACAACTTCACCCTAAAAATTACTAAGGGCACCCAAAAAGGGTTTCCATAAATAGGAAGTTTTCAAAAAGGGAAAGTTTCCCCAAAATAGAAACTTTCCTCACTTAGAAAGATTTCCGATTATAAACCGATAAACTTTCCTATTTATGAAACAACGCAAAACAAAAAGGAAAACTTCGATAACTACCTCAACTGCTCTTGTCGGACTAACTGCCTTCGCCGGATTCCGACGACTTGCCGGAATATTCTGCCGGATTCCGGCCACTTGCCGGAATTTTGCCATAGCCTCCCCATAAATTCCTATCACCAAGTTATCGACAATCATCAACCTCAACAATGAGTGCAGTCACAATTCAACTCATTAACCGCAACACAAACAATAACACAGCCGACCAAAACAAACTCCTTACCTCCAAACCGTACACCACTCGAACCCAGCAACCTCTCCTTGCCGGAGGTCGACCTGCAGTCCTCTGTCTCTCTCTGTCCTGACCCGAATAAGCTCCATCCTCAACCAAACTCCACTCACATCCTACACTCAGTTGTTGGGTCTGCCAGGAAGCAACCTTGCTCGTCGGAACAAGGAAGAGAGGCCGGAAACGTTGAGAACTTGATCGCCGGAGGTACGCCGGAAAACCCAGAAAACAGAAGAAAAGGGGCTCCTCTAATTAGGGCACGAATCAACAGAATAAAGACATGGAATTGGAGTAAAAGGAAGGAGGAGAAGAACCCTACCGTTCGTTGCCGTCGTCGCTGCCCGAGCTGGTCGGAATCCGACGAACACAGTCGGGTTCAACAGCTTCGATCTCCTCTGATTTGGTTCGCTTGCGTGATCCACGGGCTGGGCTAGAAAGGAGAGGAGGAGAGGGAGAGAACGGCGGTGGTCTCGCCGCCAGGGGTGGCCGGAGACGGCGGAGCTGCGCTGGAGAAGGCAGCGACAGAGGGAGACGGGGGAGAAGAGAGAGAGAATCGGGGAGAAAGAGAGAAGGAAAAGAGAAGACAAATGGTTTGGGTCTTTCACCCCAAACCGGACCAACACTTATAATCTAATACCCACACTAATTAACAACCCAACTCCACAAATAACACCTCAAAAAAATAATACCCGAATAAAAATTACCTTTTACTAGCTAAAATTTACCATTTTTACCGTCGTCATAATTTCCTCCTACGAATAATCCTCTGAGCATAACTGTCCCCGAAACCCCTCTAGGGACCAATTAAACTATAACTTCAATGACAGAGACGGTAAAATTCTTATTATAACCAAGCTAGTAAATAAGGTAAAAATTTACGGGTCGGGATGTGACACACTCACATATACTCTCTCTCTTTCATTCCTCTACTCGTACAAGTGCTCAAAGCTAACTCAAGCATCGGAGAGTCGAAGACTGGGCCACCCCAGTCCCGACCCCGTAACGCTGTCATTTGTGCAGGTACCGAGTGAAAGACCCCAAGAATTCTACTTCGCTCCACCCCGCGACCTCTTCCCGACCCAGGACAAAGCAGGTAGAAACAATTGACGCTAGAAGGAGGGCCCCTCAAGTGGAAACCCTCACGTCGCTAGCCATGACCATCATCTGCCCAGAATTCTCGAGGAGAGAGAAAAGTGGATCTGACTTTCTCTCTCTCCTTCGCTTGGAAGTGCCACAGCAAGGTAGCTCACCTTCCCAGCCATCATGCATACTATTTTCCAATGAATCTAGCGTGGCCACCCCAACCTCCGGCCAAGGCCCACGCGCTGGAGAGCAGCTCCCAGAAGAACTGATCTGGACACCCAGCTTCCCTCAGCCGAAGCGGGAACACGCTCTCGCTACCCCAATCTCAGCACCCTCCCCTCGGGACATGCCTTCGCCTTTGGCACCCACTTGATACTTTTCTCCAGGGGACGCCCACTCATGTCTCGGTGCTGCTCTCCCAAAACATCTGCGGACTCCGCTGGTCCCGCCATCCATTCGCAGACTCCCCAGGTCCTGTCATCCATTCGCGGACTTCCCAGGTCTCGCCATCCATTTGCGGACTCCGCTGACCTCGCAGACTCCCCTGGTCTCGTCTTGCCAGCTCCTCGTGGCATTCCCTGGTCTCGCCAAAGTTCTTAAACCTTGCGTGGGGACATCCCTAGTAGTTTCCCTGGCGAACTCCCCCCACACAGCTCTCCATCCCGACTTCCCGGGACTCCTCTATCCCGACAGAAGGATGCAAAAAAAAAACACCTTCCCGACACGGCTTCTAGTCCCGACCAAGGATCCCGTGACAAGAAACAAGTGGCTCTGCCCAGAGCTCCTGGAGCCCTTCCCACATGGCCCCCGAGTTCTCAGGCATCCAAAGAATGAAGGGCCGGTAACAAACCGCTTGCCAAAGTCACTCTAGCGGCAAAACACCCCCAAAAGGGGAGACACTCCAAAAGATGGCAAGAAGTCTCACATTGGAGACTAAGGCAAAGGTACCTATACTTGGCCTATAAAACAAGCTCAACCTATCATAAAAGGTACACACTCACATATACTCTCTCTCTTTCATTCATCTACCCATACAAGTGCTCAAAAACTAATTTAAGCATTGGAGAGTCGAAGACTGGGCCACCCCAGTCTCGACCCCGTGACGCTGTCATTTGTGCAGGTACCGAGTGAAAGACCCCAAGAATTCTACTTCGCTCCACCCCGCGACCTCTTCCCGACCCGGGACAAAGCAGGTAGAAACACATACTATTATGGTTAAATCATTACAATTTAAAGATAAACTATATTGAATCATTTACTATTTTTATCAAAAAGATAAGTTTTTGTTTGGTATATGTCTATTCCGTCCAAACTTTAGTTGTTGTTTTGTTAATTTGAACAATATGTTCAAAAGGTATAAAAACTTTAAAAGGTTATGCATTAAAGCGTGGACAAATGTTTGTTTCTCTGTGAAAAAACTGTAACGTAGATTCACTGATTTAACACGTTGAATTGCACACACTTGTTCTCTCATACATCTCTATGTCATCTTTGAATGCGTATTTAAAAAGTTACATAGCATATATGGAAGAAAATTTTACACTTTTTAAATCTCTCGTGGATAAGATTAGTGTGTGGAATGCCGTCACCCCGACCGTAATGAATACATAACACATTATTATGGTGAAATCATTATAGTTTAATAATAACCATAATAATAACTCTCTTTTTTTCTTTTCAAAAAGAGAAGACTTGAGAGATAAATTTTAATATGTGGTGCATGTATGTCTTTTGAGCTTTAGTTGTTATTCCGTCATTATTGGATAAGATGTCCAAAATGCTATGCACTATATGAAATATTGTCGAAGCTTTGGTTTTTTATGAGTTTGTCATTGACACCAGATTAATACATTGAATTACTATGAGGGTTCTTTTTGAAATGAAATGCGACTAGGCTAAAATCAACCCAATAATCCAATTATTAGGAAGACTTTGTACGTGATTCAGATCAAATGGAGATCAAAAAGAGCTTGACAGCGTGAGCCTGGTGTGGGAGAAACGCATTGCGGTGAGAGAATTGGATGTTTTTAAGGAAAGTGATTTTTTGGAAAAATAGAGGTTAAATGAGGCTACTTGGAATGATGGATAAGAGATTAGATTGGTGTATGAAAACATGGAGGTTTGGAAGCTTAAGGAAAAGTTGTTTCTGGGTTTGGTTAAGAAACGCTCCCTTATCCGTGATCGTATATGCTCATCCTTTTATAGGCAGAGCATTAGAGTATTGATGTGATTGCAGCCTTCTAGTTGGGTAAAACATTTCCTTGTCAATTTACACAAGGCTAACTTTACCGAGGTAATAGAGAATTGTTGTAGGGCAGTAAACGTGAAAAGTTGTGAAATATGGGGAAAGGAGCAAGAGAGATTGGGAAATGTGATCTTATTGTTTGAGGGAGAAGAAAATGTTTGTTAACTGGTCTAAGACTCTTCTAACATAAACAGGGCAAATATTATGACAGATTTTGGAATGGACTGTGAAATCATGTGTTGCGGGAAAGAAGAAAGATGGGTGCTTGGTGGCTGCGGGGAGAAATCTGGGTTGCTTGGGAAACGAGAGAGATTGATGTTGGCTTATAGGGTAATCTGGGCCTTAGGCTAAAAAGAAAGAAAAGGTAGCATAATTGTCACACCCCAATTTCAGAAAGATAAATTTCAAAAATTGTGGCATGATTTAACTTAATTAGATAACTCAACCGGTTTTAAAAACAAAACCAAACAACTAGAACTCAATAATGGAAAAGTAATATTATACAACTCATCACTGAGTTAAATATTACACTTCCATAATTACATAAACTTGAAATACAAGAACATGAGAACAACCTCATGAGCTTAAAATTATCTACCCGATTTACAAAACTATACAGAGTACGTACAACTAAAGCCAAAATTGCCCGGTTTGACTATTTAATATCAAAACATAAAAATGATAAATAACATCGTAACCGCAACCAATCACCCGATTAAAGGCTTGGAACCCGGTTAGGCTATTTATCCAACAATCATCATAACACATGATCACATCTTATGATTATATCCTTCACAAGGATATAATTATATGAACAATAAAAATATTATTCAACATGAATAACTTAATAATAATTAGGAAAACTTGTTTTATCTTACCTATGAGCCGTTGACGATCAAACTCATATATTTTAAAACAGTTAAAAACATAGTATTAATTTAACAACATAATCATTATCATCATCATATAACCATAATAAAATTTGGGTCAAACATAAACCTTGGTGAGATTTACTCATCTTGAAATCCTGTTGCGAAGCCCCAACACAATGAAAGCAAGCCAACACAAAAACACAATTCACCTAAAATCGCACAATTAAAAACCTTAGAAACCAAAATACTAAAGGATAACACAATACCCTTTAACTAACCCTTAGCTCAATTGTGAACAATTTCCCAAGGTCATTGAACTCAACGACACAATTGAGCTGCCTAAAATCTTCAAAACCTAAACTCAAACTCAACTAAGCCAAAACAAATAAACGTAAGTTCTAACATGCAAACCATGCTCAAAACTTAACCAAACTATCACTCAACATGATCACAGCAGCAAGGACTAGCTAACCACAAGAAACTAAGGCCACAACTCAGTCGGACCGCCGCCACGCGCTACCTTAAAACTTCTGAATTAGGAGAAACTCACAACATAAAACTTGTAGATTGAAGTATGACGAACAACTTTAATACCTAGGGTTTTGACTGGTTCGGCCGGGATCGGCCGGAAAATGGCCTGAAACTTTGAAACGGAATCAGAAACAAAAACTGCAAAACCAGCACAAAACTTGATTTTCAGATTACCAAACATGTAAAAACGTCACCAGAGGAAGGAAAGGAGCAAGACTCACCTAACTCTTGCCCGAAATCGCCGGTTTTCCGGTGATACCTCAACAGCTCCACCGCTCTGTGGCGGCTTTCAGGCGGCGCGACGGCGAGCATGACTGCTCTAGAAATGGAGAGGAGGTCCGTGCGGTCCGAACGGGACCGGTGGCGACCGGTTTGGTGGCCGGATGGCGGAGAAATCGGCTGGAGAAAATGGGAGTGCGGGAGGAGGTCGGGAGAGAGGAGAGAGAAAATGATCCGATTTTAGGTTTCCAAAAATAACTCTCTCACATTTTTCTATTTATACAGTTTCCAAACCCGAAAACTAACTTCTTCTGACCATAACTTTCTCATACTACCTCCGTTTTGGGCGTGCCGTATGTCTACGAACTCGTATCGATGAGCTCTACAACTTTCATGAAGGAAGTTTTCAAAGATAAGTTAAGGAAAATAAAGTTAACTTTTAGGCATTTTAAAAGTCAAAGTACCTTAAAAATTCTTCTGAAATTTCAACTTCGCACAAACTTGAGAATTTTCATAAATAATCATTCATTAAATATGGAAATAACACAAGGAAAGTAAAATGAAAATCTAGGGTATTACACTAATTCTCATGTTCACCATTTCATCGTTGATTTACGTCGTTGGGCTTGGATTTCAGGCCAAAGACCGAAACCATTAACCACGTTAAATCAACAGACGAATATTATGCGTTTCTGTAACCTTCCACACCACACCACACCACACCTATATCTGCAAGCCCTAAAAATGAGTGGATATGGCTTGGGTCCATATTTGAAGCATGCTTGCTTGGCGTTTTAAAACCGAAAGATAGACATGAATATGAAATTCTATAAAACTATAGAATTTTATGCTAAATATATTCTTGTTTATGGAAGTAATCATTGTAACAACATATCAATGAGTCGCGTGATTTTTTGGGTATCAACAATTACACACACATGTTCTCTCATACACCTCTTGTGTTATACTTAAATGCATGTTAAAAAAGTAATGCACCTGTCATGGAAGAAAATTTGGAGTAGACTCACCGACTTTCATGCCATGAGTTGCACACGAGTACGTAGAAAGACATCATCCACACAATAATGTGATATGTTACTCTTAATTCTGAAAATGACCTATGTGAATCAAAAATGTCTTGTTTTCGGGGAATCAATTATCTAAATATTGTTATTTTTGAACCAATGTTATTATTTCTTTTGCCAAAAAATTATATATTCAACTTATATCTTTATTTTGTTGTAATTTGCACTTTTTCACTGTTATGGAATATATATATATATATATATATATATATATTTATCAAATACTTAATAATATGTTACAATATTATAAATCAAATTCATAACCTCTTACTTACATAGACTTATACCGTCGTACCAAACAAACAGGCACTGTTACGAAACGAAACAATTGAGAATATATTTTAGATAAATAAACAAACAAATAAATATGAAACCCTATGGTAAAAAAAAAAGGTAGAAATGAGAAAGGGATGTGTGAGTGTGTGGTGTGCCCAATTGCAATAAATAATGAATAATTTATCATGTGATAGTGTGATACCCAGCTATGTGTTACTTAAGAGTCAACTAGTCAAACACACCCATGGTCCCTCCACCAACCATCCATTTCCATTAAATGCCCCACATGCTGAAACACATGGATATATTACGTGCGGCCATTTCCGTAAATTCGTATCCCGACAGTTGCAGTAAACGGCGTTGTTTGCCGTTAGGTTCGTGGTTGGCCCTTTTAAGAGCAATCCTGTAGGTGCCAAACTGGTGATAAGGATCCGTCAAGTGGGCCCCAGCAACTTGCGGAGGGTCTTACTTTTTTCTTAATTTTTTTCTTTGTTGGGAAAATAAAAGAAGGCGGCAAGCTCACGTTGCCCCTGGCCCAACTACGATTACAATACGGTAAGCCGTACGTAGACAAACCCTGCTTTTTGTGAAAATGCAGATGCCAATTTCGACATGGATTCATTCCAATTTCCAACCAGGTAATGTGGGGATGGGAATGGAACGGGATTTTCTTTTGCTCAGTTCGGTTGTGTATTCAGGCGACATGATTCTTTTTACATTAACAGGTTTTCATTTGAGTAGTTTTTCATGTAACTCACGAAGTGTGTAACATTGGTTAAAATATTATGATAATGTTCGTAACTTTGATAAAGAAAGTTGAAAGTCGACGCACTCCCAACACATTTGTACGAACAATACATATAAACAGTATGATCTCATTTTTTCTATTTTAAAAAACAAATAATCTCGTATGGTACAATTGGTCGAGTTGTCTAGCATGAAAATCTTATGTATAGAGTTCGAGTATAAACTCACATCAATTTGCGCCCAACATGATTGAGGACCTCAATACTAACCGGATGATTTGATGGGTTACTCTCATGGACTTCAACCCGAATACTGACCGGATGGCTAGTTGTGTAACTAACTTGCTGACGTAACTGAGATTGCTTACATCCTCACTCCAATAAAAAAAAAACTCAACAAATAACCGTACTCGGTTTCTAAACTTGAAATCACGACTTGCGTCACTTGTCCAGATAATTTCTAGTTTTAGTAAAGAAAATAAATGGTAAAAAATACCAACATAAATGTCGCATTATTTGAAATATATATATATATATAATATTTTTTCGATGAATAATTTTGAAGTAAAACTCGTGCAACAAGAGGGGGTTAGATTCCAAACATTTTATCAAAGACTTATGTAGAACAATATATATATTTAATACAAGTATGTTTGTGTATATATAAATGATTGAGATTAGAAAACATAATATATAAATTGTTACAAATAGTTAAGATTACATTACACATCGTGTGTACACGATATGTTGTTCACATCAAAAGTCAAAACCTAAGTACGTCATGAGATGAACAAGTATATACATTTCCATGTGAGGAACTAAATCTATACATGGTTAAGGTTATCTACCGGAAAAACTATGGTTAAGGTTACAAAATATCGAATGTTGGGGTCCAATTATAATCAAAGCTAGCATAAATATCAAATACAGTATGTAGGGTTTTCCTCTGTACGGTGAAACATGAACCACGATTAGAAATTGGATTACACGAATAACCAAAATCATTGGATCACAACACTTGTTCTTCTTCAATTTTCCCCACTCAGTTCAAATCTAGCTAGCTCCAACAGTGACGTCCGATTCCACAGTCTATATTTCCAGATTCATTTCGTGATTTTTTTTACGTTGGTTTGTTCAGATGGCTCCACGGCGGGACCAGCCGTCAGCCTCAGATGAAACCCCGTGTGCGTGGGAAACGCGGAGATAATTAACGAGAGGTCGACGTCGACCGACGATGGGTGGTGTGGGCGCCCCATGGCCATGCACCTCTCCTTTCGTACGTGGCGGAGTACGATTCCACATGCAGGGCGGAGCCGACATTTTTCCCGTGACGGCATTTTCCTTGTGACAACGGTGACGGTGACGGGGGTGGTTTCATGGCGCCATTGAAACTGTTCATTTAGGTTCACGGGTTTATACGGCCACAGTTGGGTGGTTCTGTATTCCGTCTCCGCCGTGGCAGTGGCAGTGGTACACCGTAATTGGTTTCCACTCCACGTGAAGTGCGTGGTCTCTCTCTCTCTCCCCCGCCAAAACCAGAGCGCCAGATATTTCTTTGACGCGTGATATTTAGTGGGCTGTGGTCCCTTGTACCTATATCTATCAGCCCAAACTTGTTAACATTCTGATGATGCTCCTTAATCTCTTAAAATAAGTGAGTAGCGAGTCGTTTTTTTTTTCTTCCAGCCTTTCACGTTAGGTCATGAATTTTTCTATTCAACTGTTCCTTATTTTATTATTATTTTTTAAATAGGGGTTACACGTTCACTTTCATGCCTAATCATTAATGAAACCGCAAAATACAATAAGGGACATAAAACCTAAACCTCGTATTGCATAAACATTCTGAAATAATATCAGAAGTTAACAATCCGATGCATTCTAATAAGTACAACTTAGCAAAGAGTGCATAACAATCCTATGCAATTGTTCTTTAATTATATATTGTATTTGTGTCTCAATCGCGTATGAATGCAATTTTATCCATTTGAATAGCTACATTTCAGACTTGTTTTGATAAATTTTATCCATTTGAATAGCTACATTTTGGACCTGTTTTGATAAATTTTATCCATTACTCATGAAACCACGCATAGATCAACATTAAGTTACAGTAGTCCTTAGAAGAAGCTGTAATGTCTTAATCTTTTTGATGTAAGGTCCAATTTTGCTGCTTAATTACAAGAATATTAAATGTAGAGTATTTCAGTTTAGAGTCACTGGCGGATCTAGGATTTAACATAAGGGTGGGCTCGAATTATTATTTTTTCGTTGATTGAAACAATAAGAAAATTTAACGGCAATCTAAAAAATTTGACTAAAATATTTATTGATATGTAATAACAAATAAATTTTTTTTGAACTATTTATATGATAAAAGAGAGGTTAAGATAAGAATTCAATCAAAATTAAGACCAAAATACAACTTAAAAAAATGCATTTTAGAAGAAATCCAGAAAGTAAAGAAATAATAAAAGAAGAAAAAATGGAAAATTAAATTATTGGGACTAGGAATCAAACTCAGGTGGGAGTGGTACAACTACTTCCACTAAACCAAGCTTACATAAACTTTTTTATAGTTACAAAACGCATGTTAAAATATTTGTGCTCAAAATCTTAGTTGGACTTGAGCCCTACCAAGCTATAGCCTGGCTCCACCACTGTTTAGAGTGGTCTAGCTCATGGTGAAATTCATTAAACTGATTTTAGGTGTATGTAATCATATTTGAATAGCTACATTTGAGACATGTTTTAATGATTTTTATCAGGACCCGAAAATGTTTTATATGATTTGTGATCACTAAAGTTACAATGTCAAATCTTCAAAACACAAAAGTTGTAACTAACATTCCTAACCCTGTCAATGCAAGTTTTTGTTTGTTTAAACGGTTCTTGTTAAGGTCGGTATCATATTAAGATTGAACCATAATATATTTTAGATATGGAGCCCTTCTAGTGAGGACTTGGTGATGACTTTTCGGCTTATCCTACATTTCGATCTTATATCCACATCTTAACTGTTCAATTTATAGGTATTTATAAAGTCATTTATCCAAATTTTCAGCTATATTAAAAATTGTTAAGACATTCATAAGTATGATTTATCAATTATGAACTTGAATGGTTCATATTTGACTGATTTGGTTCGTCCATTAATTTGATCTAGTTTGTTATCTTAACGAACACCAATTTTGCTGAAAATTTGTAGAAATGATATACTCATATAAACCTAAAAACTGAACGGATGAGATGTTAAAATGTGATCGAAAATTGAGTTTTTTAAACCATAAACCGAAAAGCCCTCACCAAGTCTTCAACTTCAGAGTCCTCGTTAGAAGAACTTCAATTTTAGATAATCAAGACATAAAGGTTAAAATCCGTAGTCCCATATGGGGATTAGTTTCCGTTGATGGGTAGATGTAACAAACTTTAATGTGTACGATCGATGAACAACTGACAATTGCTTCTGTGCAGTTCGATGGATAAGAACATAGATCTGTTTGAGGACCACGTACTACTGCGCATGTGGTTTCTAAATCCAATGAAGGCTGTCGATCGAAGAACATGAACCTGTTGAGGACCACCGTGGTCGATCTGTGATGCCAATCGATCAGAAATTTAAGAGTGATAGCTTTGTTAATTAGAGGCTGCTGATAGCTTTGTTAAGTAGAGGTCCATACCTGAATGGTGGCCGGTCATCGCCACAGGATAGAGGAGAGGGGTCAAGAAGAAAATGATCCCAGGTATAATCTTGTATATGAAATCGAGTGCCTCATGCAATTCGAATTATACGTACCCAGGTGATGATCAGCTAGGTCCATGGATTAAAATTAGTAATTACAAAGGAGCTATTTATAGCTCGTTTATGATGATCAGTAAAACTAGCTATCGGTTATTTCATCAGCTTCTTCTAAGGACTACTGTAACTTTTCTGGGTCGACTTGTAATAAACCCTACACATATTCATGATCAATTTCATGCATTGAAAAGCTTTCCTGGCTCTGGAAACTGGCATCGATCAGATAGATCATAGATGGATTCAGGCATTCAGCTATAGCAAGCTTCATTATAATATATATCGTTGCGTTCAAGGAGGTTAATAAGTTGGTTATTGAGTGCTCTGGGACTTGTATAGAAATATGAGCGAAGATTATTGTATGTACCACTGGGACAGCTGCACCATTGATCTCCGCCGTCCGTTCCGTCCGTTTCGACGCATGGATCAATTTGTAGATCAAGACGTTAGTTGGCCGTTTCGCCTCTGTTAGTACGCGAGTGGGGAGTCAGGAAGCAGCATCTATCATGTTTCCCGCTTCCAAATATCGAGTAACTGTTGGGGATGACTGATGCGGATGGTGGAGTGGTGGTGGCCGATGAAGGAATTGTGGCAGTGGTGACCGAGGAAGGTGGAACAGTGGCGGTTTCCGACGGCGAACGGCGGAGGCAGAGTGAGTTGAATCGGATCGGGTTCGGTGTGTGTAAGGGATGACTGGCGATGAGAGGTTGAGAGAGGGAGGCGGTGTTGGTGGTGCCGGAGGTGAGGCCAGGAGCTAGGGGCAAAATCTTTTGATGGGTGGAGTCAAGTACGATCAATGAGGTCGGCGAAGAATTGTGATGGGTCGTGTTGGCCATTTGTAGAGAGGAGAGTATAATAACCATTAGAAGGAGATGAGAAAGGAGAAAGGAAAGAGAAAGGAAGAGTAACGACCCAATCGAGGGCTACTCGCAGCTAAGGTCGCGTGAATTGACACACGCGGTAGACATCCTGGTGCAGCTGTCCCGCTGGGGCAAGGAATAGGCTCCCAAATATGAGTGGCTATATATAGATCGAGTGCATGGACCAAGACTTTCAGTTCAGATCGATATTTGTAGGCTTATTTTGAAGCATCGATATTTGTAGACTTATTTTGAAGCAGTTTTAATTGATTCGTCAATCAATAATAGCCTTTGTAAGACATAATATATCCTACGAGGCTATGATATATTATAATTTTTCACCAGGTCATTGATATTTTCATGGCTATCAAACTTCAATGCAACCTAGAAAGAAATCAATAATACCCTACTTCACTACTTGCTTGCCTCTCCCAACTCTGAAAGGCTTAATTTGTTGGTTAAGACACCTAGCTAGCTATCCGCTGCAATTTTTGTTTTTGCATTCATGCAGATCAAGGGGAATAAATTGAGCCCCAGTGTATCGGACAAAATAAATTGATCGATGACGATCGTAATCATATGGTAAAATGATACATATGTTTCATTAAGAAGATGAAGGTTCAATGGAGGTCTGGGAAAAACATGATGTAATTTATAGATATTCATAATAGATTGAGGGGCTAAAAGGTCGAGGAGGGAGATATTTGTTTTCCTAATAAAGTTGAACCCAGCAGCCCTCTCGACTTTATGGTGGTGACGAAATAAGGGTTGGACCTACACAATGGACCAACTTTCAAGACTTGTATAATGAATTCTGGATCCTCAGATCAGTGAAGAGTGAAGACAACAAGGGAACTAGAAAGATCTTATAATTTCTGTAGTTTCATTGCCTAAGAACATTAGATCCGGTCATGTTACTCCGGTGAAAGAATATGATCCGAAAATTGTTCCGGCGAAAGATTTACATCCATATGTAGAACCGTACATACTATAGACGAGTCGATCATCAACAGTATAAGTAAATTTTGTTATTCAGTATTATTTGTGAATAAGTGTAGGAATTACATGATTATTTGTGCTTTGAGCATTTCACAAAATGACTTAAAATGATTTTTTAAAATAATTTTTATTAACAACTCATACATCTTATATATGTTATATGGTTTGAACTTATCATCTCAAAGTTATCAGTTAAACACCATAACCAATCAAATCACAACTCATAATTTGATTTGAATTGATTAGTCATTTTGAAATTACGTTATCAGTTAAACACCATAACCAATCAAATCACAACTCATAATTTAATTTGATTTGATTAGTCATTTCAAAAGCACAAGGAATTAACATATGTTCCTACTTATTAGTTTGAAATAATTAGATTCCTGCCTATCTTCTGATCTTGCAATTGTTTCAGATGCTGGTTGTTGGGATGTCACATTGATTTTCACTTTCCACCCATATTTATTTGTTCTGTGGGTTCTTGTTTTCACTCAGTACTGGACTACTGGTACTGTCACCACCTACCTGATAATCTGACAGGAGGTTTTATGGCATGGCAATATGAACTGGTTATTTTCTTTATTTTGGGGCAAATGTTTGCTGTGCTTAAATGATTTTAGAGCATAAAAAGTGAGATGAAATAAATCAACTATTCAGGAAAGTAAATAAATAAACAGGGTCTACAATTCACAGGCTTTGCTGATTCATTTCCTCAGAAATGACATCAAGACTTGCTCAACCAATCCAACTATATTTTCACCAAAAACAGTCTACCAACTTTTGAAATTAAATAAGTAAATGATGATCTGGTCCTGTCATAAAATTATATAAATGACTAGGAGTTTCTCAACAACTTCATCAACAAGCTCATAGTTTATCAGACAATTTTTGACTAAATTCAATGCTGGGATCAAGTTAATAGTATTCAACTCTAAATAAAAGGGAGCTACATGGTTACACTGACCAAGTGATCCATGGTTCTCTTTCTTGGTGGAGACTATTATATGTAAAACAGAAGCTTTGTTAATTGTGAGAAAAGTTGAGTGGTATACAACATCAAACTGTGCCTTTTTTAGTGAACTGAAAATTTTCGGTATATACAGCTCCATGTAATAATAATAAAAAAAAGCTACAAGATGGGACTGAGAAACGGAAAATGAAAAAAAACACAAACAGCTCCATCTTCATCGTCCCAAGTTGACTCCCACACAGGTCTTGAAGTAGTTGAGGACCCTCCAGAAACATGAACCATTGATATCGAGAGCTTCTCACCTCAAAAATCATAATCTATGTCTGTCATGTTCTGGGATACAGACTGCTTGACCAGCTTTCCTTGCTCATCATACCGGTCAAGATTTTCACAAGGAGCCGGGAAGATGGTCCCTATTACACGACCTTGAACAAAGGCACACTGAAAAATATGCTTCTTTTTGTATGTAAGCCCCACTGACATATCACGAAAAGTCACATTTCTTATCGGAATCTCTTCACTCCCATGGATACGGACAGGCACGCGAACTCCCTGTCCGTGGATGCTTGTGAAGCTTATGTCCCTAATTACTGGAAAAGCCTTTCGATCGTAGCCATCATCAGGGTGCTCATTGTAGTCTGTCTTGATAACAATTCCAACTCTAACATTGTCAAACGTCAGATTCCTGTAGGTTATTTGACGCACATATCCACCTCTTCCAGGGGCAGTCTTGATCCGAACAGCACGCCTTGAGCCCCACACAAGCAGGTTTTCCACTGTGACATTTGAAACCCCACCAGACATCTCACTGCCTATTGATATGCCAGCGCTGTTGCATCAACCAAGGGTAACTTTGAGTTACTCTTTAATAGACAAAAATGAGAGCAAACAACAAAGGAAAGGATATCACTATTCTGACAATTTCTGGGTACTAATAAGCTAAAGAAGTCATAAATGTTTGGCTGCATGTTGACATTCAACGAGATAAAGGCTCTCACTAGTTCAGCTACTGCCGTAAGGAATCCAACACAAGTGCAAAAGCCATACATGTAGAGTTCTAACACTATCCTAGTCAAGATCAGGGAGCTGGTCTCCTCATTTTTCAGTCAGAAACTTGATAGACTCGAAATTCTCCTCATGTTTTTCATCTCTTAGGCTTTCTCCTTTGTTTTTACTTCTTATCTTACCTTTTTGGGTTGGAATGGCAATACATGCCTAGGTTATTGGGAATAATATTAGAAAACAAAACTAATGGAGCTAGAAGTCAAGCATGCCAACAGAAATAACAAGAAGTTTCAAGGAGGCTGGTTTCTATTCACCATCCCATTACCTTCCTGCACTAATACACACCCCTCTCCAGTGCAGGACTATCTAAGGTGCTATTTGCACCTTCCAAGTTTAATTGCAAAAGGCACATAACATCAATGCCAGGAACCCAGGATGCAACAAGCATGAAATGAAGCCTGCCAAGTAAGATAGCAAGAAAAGCATAAGACTGACCTGACCATAGAGCGGACCACAAGGTTACGAATGAGTATATTTTTTGATGGCCGTCCGTAGGCAATTCCGTACTGATCCCAGCCACTCTTTATTGCAATTCCATCATCCCCCACACTTATGTAACAGTCCTCAATCACCATATCCTCACATGAATCTGTTTACATTCAATATTCTTAGAGATCTGACATACAAGAGCAAAGCAGACAAACACGAGCACAAATACCAACTTTGTATGAAGGTAGATGAAATACGGGATACTATTTCACAGAGTGAATAGTTTCCTCCCTCAAGCAACCATTGTGACATCCAGGCAATTAAAAACAAAAGAACATGGCCAGCCTTTTCAATCAACATGATCCCTCAAGCACACATGTGAGTTCCCCCTAATAATGGGATCATTTCTACACGTATTACTTTAATATTAGCTGCATTGTCACTATATATCTATAAGCTCATCCAGTCCTAATGATAAAGTGACAACCCAAAATTTATCCGTACCAGATACCATTACTGATCCAATTAAACTAAAAAGTAGGGGTGAACAAAAATCATCCATAGTAGGACACACTTACCAGGATCTATTCCATCAGTATTTGGAGCTTCAAATATGGGAGCCAGAATTGTAACATTTCTAATTGTAATATTCTTGCAGTCATATGGATGAAGTGTCCAAAAAGGAGAATCTCGTAAAGTTATATTGGTGATTACAATGTCGCTTGACCACATAATCTGAACAAGCGGACCCCGTGTGTGATTGAGAAGCTTCTGGCGATACTTCTTCCACCATGTTTGACCCTGACCATTAATGGTACCATTATGCCCTGTTGATCAGTGAATACATAAACATAATTAGCACAGGTAAGAAACTAAGCCCCAGAAAGATAGACATTTTCACACAACTTAGAGCATAATGTCTAGAAAGTTTCAATCTACAAACTTATTTCTTGATTTACTCACAATAAAAGTAGATTTCAAAACCAACCACAACATGCACTTGGACAGCAATATGCTGTTATGAAGTATATTATAAACATGATTGCTACCAATAAATGTCTACAGCCTTAATGGGTATGCAAACAATGAACAATGCAAACAGAATGCACCATTATTATGAACTGAAAGTCAATACAGAAGGGTTCAAATGTCTTACCTGTTATAACAATATCTTTAAGATTTTGACCATGAATCAAGCTTCCATACCGAGGTCCAGGGTGCTCTCTTCCATACCCATATGAAGGCAGTGGAGGCATCAAAGGCCAATAGTTCTCATCCTGCAATGCAAAAAAGGAGAGAAAATGCAGCATCAGAGACTGCAGTCACTGCACTAAGATTATATAGTGTTTGTCCAAGATCCATCCAGGTTGCTTAATCATTCTAAAGGGGCCAAAGAATATGAGCAAGGTCATGTAAAGACTGTCAATTGACACAATAATCTGTATGAATCCATGAATGACACCATTATGTGTGTTTACGAATGTAAAAATGCATAGATATTCTCCCTAGTATACTACATCGTGAAAGGTTTAAAACAATAACAGGAATTTGGGTGACGGTGTAATAGCTTGTGATTATTAGCATCTTATGGTATTAAAATGATCAGCTGATCTACTGACTGGTTTCCAGAGATTGGGGTAGTAGGATAAGCAGGAATTTCATCCACATTTGGGTGCATGATGATAAGTTAACTTTTGCAGCAAAGACCATACCCTCTAAGTTCTGTACTGCCTACTGCTAAAAACCACACATGCTGCACTCATTGTAGTTAAGGGATTTTTACAACAGCTACAGACAAGAACAAAATATGGAACTAGTTGAGCATAAATGATTTTTCCAGCCAATGCCAATTAACTCAGCAGGAGAAACTTTTCAAGGGCCTCAGCTAATTTTAGCTAAGAATAGGGATTACTAGTTGAGTTTAAATTACTATAAAGCTAGTAGCATAACTAAACAGTATATTAGTTTAGGACAAGTGTTACTGTCATATGACCCTACCTATCACAATCCTATTCTCACCACAAGAACCTAGACTAGGAAATCAAAATGCTTAACACAATCGTAAGCATAATTTTGAATTCAACTATAGCAGTTTCCCAATGTCTTATTTCTAAGTCAAACAAAGGATGAAGATTTAACTCATGTCCATTATCATTTACTACTAGCAATTATCATTCTTATGTATGTCTTAATTTCATTAAAAAAAGCACATTCATAACATAACAGGTCACATTTCAACCAGTGTTGGGAGCTCAGCTCGTTACACCAAGTTTCGTAATGATCATCAAATCACAAGTCCTAAACAAGTGTTACCTCACTCTAGTACCATGCGATAGTCATGCATATACTGATATACACATTACAGAGCGAAATAAACACAACCGTGATCTAACTCCATTTCTTCTAGGCAAAGCATCTACATACCAAATAGAAAGCAGGACTCCTACAAATCCAAATACGAATTGTCACATAAGCTACCAAAACCTCACCTGATCCAAGTCCCAATCCAATGAATTCATAACCAACTCCAAGTTCTAATAAACTAGAAAATCCTAACTACCTTGCAACAACTTCCAAACCAAGCAAGCATTCACATTTCAAATAGCAACACATACAAAGCGGTTAACAAAACCTTACCTGCAACCCAAGTATCTCAGCGTCTTCAGCAAGAAACAGAGTCATATGACTAGTGAGATTAAACGGCGCCGTCAGCCACCGTCCAGGAGGCACATTGAGCTGACCACCACCCTTCTTCCCCAGCTTAGAAATAGCCAACACAGCCCTCTCAAACGCCTCAGTATTCAAAGTAACACCGTCACCCACCGCCCCAAACTCCGTCAAGTTAAACGCCACCGGCCTCATCCGAGGCATGGGCCTCGCCGGAACTCGCCGGAAAAATGAGAACCCATCTATAACGTTCCTCTGCCACACGAAAACCGATGCAAACGCGGCGATCCAGAGAAGGGTGAAGAGGGTTTTGTGGGAGGATAAGAAGGAAGGGAGCCACCGCTTCAGGTCGAGTCTGTGGTGGTGGAACCGCCCCAAGGGTGAGGTCTCCACCATGGTCAGCTTTGAATTGAAGCCAACACGTAAAGCTTTGATCTTTATGAGAATTGGGCTACTGGGTTGGGTTAATTTGATCTGGGAAATCGAATTGGTGGGTGTGGTTGAAATTTGGTGACATGGGTTTTGTGGAAAAACAGAGAAGGATCTATATGGGTTTGATGATGAGAGAAATGGGTGCCCAGAATTGGGTGAGATGTTAATGTTGGTGAGCAGAGTGTGGTGGATTTGAAGAGTTTGAGTGCATTTCAAGGGAAGGGTTGTTAAGTTCTCAGCAAAGAAGAGACTCAAAGTTTGGACCTTTGGGGATTTTTGATTGGGGGTCAGTGTGATGCAAGTGACTGTTCAACAGGAGGTGGCATGGAAATTCCATGCTGCTTTGGGTGGGATTATGACACGTGTCCTGGACCTCAAAAACTAATTGTGATTACTAGTTTCCTTAGTCATTTAGTTGGTTACCAAATTTCACGTGAAACAGAGAAAACCATTAAACCATCTTCATTGCATTACTTGCTAATAATTAAGGGTTGATATTTCTCTTCTTCCTTGTCTTCTCCTTCACAGTTCTAAGCATAAGCAAGGAAACAAATAGGAAGTCTCTTTTGCTGCATAGTGAAGTTAAATTTGCAGGGTTGCAATATTAATAAGATGATGGCTATTACGTCACTTTGAGAAAGCAATGGATGAGCTACACTACCTAACATAATGTCAAGCTTGGTTGAGCAGTTCATATGTAGAATTGAATATTTAGCCTCTCAAATTGGGTACATTTGGTTAACAATGATGAGTTTTATGTCTGATTAAAAGAACTAGGTTGGTTAAGCATCAAAGTCTCAAACTACCAATTCTGAAGGACAAAAAAAACTACTTCCTAGGTAACTTTTTCTTTGACTATTGGATTGACCTATGAATCTAAGATAAAGGAAATGAAAACTGGTAAACAACAAGGGCATTAGGGCAGTGATTCTGCTACAACATTCTTTCTGGTTAAAGAATCCCTTTCTAGTTGCTGTGAAATGTTAATTTGGCCACACATATTTACCCCAGCCTGCTGAAAGTTACAAGGCTAGGAGCTCATATCCAGAACACATGGCGAGTTGTCATTGGTTCTTATTCTTGCTTCTGTTCCACTCAAGTTATTATGGAGGATTATCCATCTTCGTAGGACTAAGAGTAGAAACAGTGTCACACAGTCTGGAAGGGAAGCCTGTTTCAGCTATCAACTATGGCCTTGGCCATTGCCTCGTCTGCACTCTCAAGCTTCCCAACCAGGTAACTCTCAACCTTCGAATATTTCTCAACATTAGTACTTCTATGGTTCTGGCATTATAATACACACTGTTGCAGATGCATAGTCTTCTGTAATTTTCATGTTAATGCCCCAAAGTTTCTGGTTGAAACAGGGAAGTGCCTTGGAAATTTTCCCCAGGATTAAGTCACAACATGTATGCTAGGGAGAAGTGGTACACGTGTTGGAGCAGGCAAAGGGGTGTCAAGTGTTTGTGAACCACTCCCTCCAGATAGACCATTGTGGTTTCCTGGTAGTTCACCTCCCGAGTGGCTTGATGGCAGGTAGTGATTTGTACCACTCTCTCAATTTCAGAACACTGTCTTCTACTTAATTTAGCTTATAAAATGGTTATATTTGATTTATTTTTTTGTTGATTGTAGCCTTCCTGGTGATTTTGGCTTCGACCCCCTTGGATTAGGTATGTGTTAGTTAGGCAATTCAATAAGCTAGACGATGTGAATTGACATGAACTACAAGTATGCACTTATATTTCAAAGTTAGTTAATTAGAGCAAGGCAGAATTCCAGTTTGCGGATTCAGTTCTCTACTCTCTCATGTGTCCTCAGCCAAAATGTGACTAGCAGTACTGTGTAACTAGCGGTAGTTCTTGTTTTGAGATTAGTTCATTCTGCCCTCAGTACCCTTAATATGTTTGAATTTAGCTTGCATCTTAAGATAACGAAGACACTTGACGAAGTATAAGGTTTATAACTTAATATGGTATGTTCACAATTATTCAAGCAGGACAGCTTAACAGATATATGAAACTCTATGCCATCTACAAAACAAGTTCATGATAGTTTGAAAGTGTTGAATCATACCTCTATTATCTGAAACTCTTCGCTCTGCCAATGTCTGTACCTGTTGGAATTGACACATAAAATGTCTACAGGGTCGGATCCAGAGTTGCTAAAATGGTTTGCACAAGCTGAACTGATGCATGGCAGATGGGCAATGCTTGCAGTAGCAGGGATTCTGATCCCAGAGTGGGCTGAAAGACTAGGATTCTTAGAAAACTTCTCATGGTTTGAGGCAGGTGAAAGAGAGTACTTTGCAGACCCAACAACCTTGATTGTGGTGCAATTAGCACTAATGGGTTGGGTTGAAGGTAGGAGATGGGCAGATATGCTTAATCCTGGGAGTGTTTCCATTGAGCCTAAATTGCCTCATAAGAAAATCCCCAATGCAGATGTCGGGTATCCGGGCGGGTTATTTTTTTGACCCGATAATGTGGGGAAGAGGGTCTCCTGAGCCTGTGATGGTGTTGAGAACAAAGGAGATCAAGAATGGACGTCTTGCAATGTTGGCCTTTGTAGGGTTCTTGTTCCAAGCACTTTACACTGGGAAGGACCCTATTGAGAATTTGATAAATCATATTGCAGATCCTGGTCATGTTAACATATTTTCGGTAATAATGCATGTAATTTGTGTACTTCATTTTTCATTTTTTCAATCACTCAAACCTTCAAAGTTTACTAAAGTTTCATTTGTGCAGGCTTTCACTTCACAATACTAGCTTTTGGACTTTGAGGATACTACTGATCATGAATGCATGAAGGCTTGTTGCAACACCAAATAGCTATTTGTTCTTTGTTATAACTTTTCAGATCAAAGCAATTGCACATACCAAGATGCCACCTCTGTAATTTGCATTTGATTTTCCTAAAGTACGATCTTTCTACAGCTTTGATGGAAGATAAAAGAAATTGGGGATCACACTTGTAGATGTTGATGCTGTGTTTTTTTAGTTACTGAGAAGTAATGAAATTCAGATTCTTTATTAGGTTGTAAACCCATTGAAGATTAAAATTCTGTTGAAGTTAAACCCAATCTAAAGTAGATTTTGTAATAAACTTGACAGCGCGCTAGTTTTCTTTTTGCATAAAAAATAGTAGACTAGATAGCTGACATGTGAGAGGGAGATGTAATTTTGTAAATAATCAAAATTGGAGGACATAACGGTAATTGAGCTGGCCACCCAGCCTGGTGGAATTATTAGGGCATCTCCAACAAGGGTTGTCATACCCATACATATACTCAAAATTCATAAAAATTCATTTCCAACAATCAAAACACATACCCAATCTATACCCAATATTTGGGTTCCTACTAAACTCACGACCCAAAATGGGTCGACTGTGGATGAGGAAACCAAAATCCCACATGCGTGGGACCCAGAGCCGGCCGCTGCAGGTGAAACTGTCAGGAGCGACGCTAACGACGCGCCAATCGATCGTGAGGAAGAGAGACGCGCTACGCGACAAAAAAACAGGCGGGAGCAGACGACGCGCGAAACACGCGTTGAAGAGAGATGGATTGGTGTGGATGATCCCACGTGAGCTCGGCCCCTCATCCTCCAACGGTCAGAAAATGCGCGGCCCAGAATTGATTCATTCAAAATTAAAGGTCCAGATAAAATGCCACCGGAAAAAGGAAAAATGAGGCCGAAAAAACTTGAAAAAAAGAAAAGAAAAGGAAAATATAGAAAAGAATTAAATTCAGTTTACCCCCCTAATCTTTGATGTTAAAATCAGTTCAGTCCTGCAACTTTTTTTAAAATCAGTTCGCCCCTTTAACTTTCATAAACACATCAGTTTACTTTGTGTTAAATCAGTTCGCCCCTTCAACTTTTGTAAACACATCAGTTTTGTCCAATTTTTGTCACCAAACTGACAAGGGGACCTATTTTTAACAAAAAGTTGCACGACTGAACTGATTTTGACATCAAAAATTAGGGGGTAAACTGAATTTAAAAAAAGCTAAAGGGGCGAACTGATTTTAAAAAAAGTTACAGGACTGAACTGATTTTGTCACCAAAGATTTAGGGGGTAAACTGAAATTAACTCTATAGAAAATTATTTTGCCCGTTGGAACAGTAATTTGTACCAATTTCTATAAATACCATCCACATTCTTCATAATTTTTCTCTCCTATTTCTACACTCTTTAATTTTCATAATTGTTCTTCATCTAGCTAGTTTTCAAACTTTTTTTTTTCCGAAAGATGTCCAACCCCAAACCTAGAGGAGAGGCTTGGAAAAACCCCGAAGATGTGTCGTTGTGCATGGCGGTGGTTGCGGTTGGTGAAGACGGTGACAAAGCTACCGGTCAAAAGAAGAAAAAATTATGGGATCGTATATGTGAAGTGTATGAAGCTTGCAAGTCATCCGGTTCCGTTATTAGATCGGGAGGAGGGTGTGAAGCTCATTAGAGAAAGATTAGACCGGGTTGCACAAGGTGGCGTGAAGCTCTTACCAAAACGGAGGCCGCTCACGTAAGTAGAGAAAATGCCACCGACTTGGTAATATTTATTTTTTTATAACCCAATATAAGAAATTTGCTAATATTAGTTTATGTTCATGACAATTAATATCTACTTGTTATAGTACATGTTTATATATATATATATATATATATATATATATATGACCACTTATATATTATTTCTTGTATGAATATATAAGAAGTGTAAGCTAGGTCGGTATATCGTACATTGTTTTTGGCAAGGGTCTAAAAGGCGCCAGGCGCTAGGCAGGCGGCGACCCATAGCCTAGGGCCTGGACAGCCTAGGCGGGGACTAGGCGATTTGTATTTTTTAAGATTTATTAATTAAAAATATATATTTTATGCAATTTAATATTTTAAAACGGTTAAATATGGATAAATTATTTAACATAAATTTAGTCAGACCCATTTATAAAATAAATTATAGCTAAAATTTTGCATAACTTCCCGTAAAAATGAGCAACAACAACAATAAACATATACACCTCTAATTTTAAACACACCATTAACTCTTATACTCTCACACTCCCCACAATATAACAATCCCACCATAAAAAGAAAACAAAATTAGCCGGACAGCTTAGCAGCCTAGGCGAGCAAGGCGGCGCCTAGGCAGGCAAGGCGGCGCCTAGGCGGGCAAGGCGGCGTTTAGACGGGCAAGGCGGGGTTTAGGCGGGTAAGGCGGCGTTTAGGGGGCGCCTAATCGCTCATAGCCTGACACAAAGGCCTGGAAGAAAAGCGAGGCTGCTTGTTGTAGCCTAGAGCCTAGACGGGGACTAGGCGGTCCTAGGCGGGGCCTTTTAGAAGCTTGGTTTTTGGGGAGGAGTTTAAATTTGCGCATTGTGGCCAATATTGAAGGATACAGAAAAGTTTAGCAAATCTTCGTCCTTGGATGATGAAATATCTAGTGGTCCGTCACCTATTGACTTGTCCGGAGAAGATACACCCATTGAGGGAACCTCATGCCCTTCAAATGTGCATGCACGCCCTCCAGGTTAAAAATCTCAAAGGGCTGCTAAGAAAATATGCAAATAAGATGACACATCTCAACTCTTAGCTCAAATGAAAAGAATTACATATCAATTCAAGGAGATCGAGATCTCGAACACAGACTACAACTTAAGCAGGAGACTAGATTTGCACAAGAACGTGCGGATGATGCAGCCTCAATGGCGGTGGATTCATCAAAATTTCTCGCCCCAATTAGGGCTTATTGGGAAAGGAAGCTCTCAGCTCAAATGAAAAGAATTGCATATCAAGGAGATCGCGATCTCGAACACAGACTACAACTTAAGCAGGAGACTAAACTTGCACAAGAACGTGTGGATGATGCAGCCTCAATGGCGGTGGATTCATCAAAATTTCCCGCCCCAATTAGGGCTTATTGGGAAAGGAAGCAAGCTATGGTTATTGAGAGGGAGGAACAATCTTACAATGTCGGGTTACACCAATCACTTGCTTCATCTGAAGGTGAAGATGACCCAATGTATTAATACTTTGTTGCATCTATTTTAATTTCATTTTAGTACTTTAATTTATGAAATGAATGTACTTTGACATTCAATTATATATAATTAATGAGTAATTTATTTATCAAATTACAAACATTACAATAATACTAAACACACAAACAACAAATAAATAAAAGAAGCAAATTACAAACATTACAATAATACTAAACACACAAACAACAAATAAATAAAAGAAGCAAATTACAAACATTATAATAATACTAAACACACAAACAACAAATAAATAAAAGAAGCAACTTGCAAACATTACAATAATACTAAACACACACCATGACACAATGTCAATTATTAAAAGCATAAAGTATATTGTTGCTTCACATGCGGTTCTGCTTTGCCTATTGCTTCACATGTAGTTCTGCTCTGCCTGTTGCTTCACATGCATTTCTTCTCATACTGTTGCTTCACATGTGGTTCTGCTCTGCCTGTTGCTTCACATTCCATAGGTGATTAACCAAATCCTTCTGGAGGCTTCTATGCACAATTGGACATCTAACATGCTGGTATCGGCGCATGAATTCCCAAGTGCAGGATGATCATGCTCAACCAAATGATCTACTTCGTAGTGGTCATATATTTATGCTATCCTTGGTCTTGTTGGGACCTCATCGGGATCAACTTCATGATTATCTTCAGTTTCATCGCGCTCATCTTCAACAATCATATTATGTAAAATAATGCAAGTCATCATGATGTATTTGATATCTTCCCTGTCTCATCCACAAGCTGGTCCTCTCACAATTGCAAAACGAGCTTGAAGTATTCCAAATGCTCTCTCCACATCTTTTCAGAATGACTCATGCATCTTTGTAAAATGAGCTTGTTGTGGCGTGATCGGGTTTTTAATTGCTTTCATAAAAGTCCCCAATTTCGGGTAGATCTCATCAACTAGGTAGTAGCATTGACCATATTGGTGATCTCCAACATGGTATTTGACTCTAGGTGACTCACCTCTACAGACTTCATCGAATAGCGGAGACTGTCCATGGACATTGATATCATTGAGGGAGTCTAGAAGTCCAAAATAGGTGTGTCATATCCAAGTATCATATAATGCAACCGCCTCGAGGATGATTGTCGGATTTCCTTTGTAACTGGTGAAATGCCCTTGCCATGAGGTTGAGCAGTTTTTCCACTGCTAGTGCATATAGTTGAGACTTCCAACCATTCCAAGGAACCCTTTTTTGTCAGCAACATTGAGCAACCACCGCAAATCTACCTTTGATAGTCTATAGAGGTAATGTTTGTGGTATACTTTCCAGATTGCTCTAATAAAGTGACTTAGAATTTCCAAAGCTGTAGATTCTACTATGTCGAGGAACTCATCACACAGGTTGGCGGGAAGCCCATAAGCAAGCAAGCATCCTCATGGCACAAGTCAACTTTTGTTCAGTTGACAAGCCAAGCCGACCGGAGGCGTCAGACTTTTGGACAAAGTAAGGGTCATGGTTTGCCACATCGTGCATCATATGGTCAAACACATGTGGTCGTATTCGATACCTCCTACGAAACACATCGCCTTCGAACCGACACGGCGAAGTGAAGTACAAAGCTTTCAGTCGTTGATCCATAGCTTCACTCTCTCTAGGGGTGTATCGCTGACCTTCTTGGAAACCACCCCATACAAATTCTTCCTGTTAGATCCTCTGAATGTGTGAGGAGGCTACCTGCATCACCAGGGCTCTTTGACAATTCTTTGTGATGGAATCTTCCTCCTCTTTCATTAGTAGTTTCCTCAACCTATTTATTGCAGCAAACAATAAAAACTTAGAACTTGAATTCTGATATGAGAGAGAAGTGTTTGTGAATTAGTGAGGTATGATGAAGTAAAGAGCCTCGTATTTATGGACGGACAAAAAATGATTGATCAAAATAAGATATGACACGTGGCAGATAAAAATCTAAAATGTATTCTCACTAGTCTCTCACGCAACGACACGAGGAGCTAAAATATACCAAAAATTCAAGATCCGAAATCTTATCGGATATGTAATTATTGAGAAGATAGACATTATTAATTTTTAAAAATAAATAAAAAATTATTTAATTTTAACTAGGACAACATATTGTATTAAATTATTATGTATGATTTATATAATTTATTTGTTGTTATATAAATTATTTAACCTTAAACATTATATATGAAATAATATTTATTTGTTGATGACCAAAACTCATACTCATACTCATACCCAAATTATATAAAATTATTAAAATTTGGGTATGAGTATGAATTTTGATATAATGGTTGGAGATGAAATATGAGTTTGAATAATAATGAATTTGAGTGAGTTAAAATATAAGTATAAGTATGAGTATAGAAAAGATTGTTGTAGGTGCCCTTATTTTACCCCGTTTTTCTGCTGAGTTACGTCTCTGCCATTCGGTCAACAAATACAATTTTATTCTCTATTTTTAAGTAATTTACAAAATTGTCACCGTTTCTCTCTCAGATTGTATGACAGTCCTGTAAATAACATAAAATAAAAAATGAGACAAAATGGTCATTATTAGAAATATTAACGGTGTATAAACAGTGTCCACCGACCACTAAAAAATAATATATTGTAAATTTCAATAATGCATCATTGTGTTTACAGAATAGCAAGGGTACTAAAAATCAGATGCAACAGATAGAATGTTGGGACTCCTGAAATGTAGGAAAATCCAGAGGTTGTTGACATTGTCAAACGCAAGTCCCAAACCTTCCTCTCTTCCTCTCAATCCCACACAGCTCCTAACACAGCATCCCTCCCCTATTCTTAGTCTCTCTCATGTAAAATCCGGTTAGGTTCCATCTCACCATTCCCACATTTCCACAAAGCCACAAAGCCACACAACTTACACACCCACACCCCCCAAAATGACAAACTCTCTTCTTCCTCCTCCTCCTCCTCCAAATCCTTACACCCAATTTCATGATCATCAACAAAACACCACTCATACACCACCACCTTCTCCTCCTCCTCCTCTCTTCCACCTCCGACGTCTAGCAACAGCGGCTCTCATTGTAGTCCCATCTCGGCAATGGTCGCTGTTCGCTGCCGCTTCCTGTTCCTCCTCCTCTTCTTCTTCCTCTCCCCTCGCCTCTTGGTTTCCTTGTCCGAGCAGGAAGCCTTGCTCCAGCTCAAGAAATCCCTCACCAACACTACTGCCTTGGACGACAGCTGGGTCCCCACCCCCGATTCCACGTCCCCATGCCAATCCCAAACTTCTTGGAACGGCGTCTACTGCGGCAGCGGCACCACCGTCGTTAATCTTAAACTCTCGAACATGGGACTTTCCGGAACAATCGACTTTGAAGCCTTGACCCAACTCAAGGGCCTCCGAGGTCTTTACCTTGACAACAATCACTTCGCCGGGGACATCCCAGACTTCCACAAACTCGTGTCTTTGCGGTCGCTTTCACTCAATAACACCGATTTCTCCAGCGAAATCCCCGCCGATTTCTTCTCCAAAATGAACTCGTTAAGGTGGGTCACCCTCTCCAACAACAACTTCTCCGGCAAAATCCCGGAATCCATCACCAAGCTGAAAAACCTCAAGGAGCTTCATCTCGACAACAACAACTTCTCCGGCGAAATCCCGGACTCGCTAGCCGAGTTAAACAGTCTGGCAACGCTTCATCTCCAGAACAACCAACTCTCCGGCGAAATCCCTCAGTTTAAGGAGACTCTAAAAGAGCTGAACTTGGCAAACAACACCCTCACGGGTGAAATCCCCGTTGAAATGTCCACCAGATACACAGCTGACAAGTTTCAAGGAAATGAAGGACTTTGCGGCGATCCACTAGAGAACCAATGTCTTGATGTTCCTCCGTCACCGTCTCCGTCTCCGGAGAAGTCAAGACCTGAAGAAGAAGAAACAGCCAACAAGGACAAGAAGACCAATATGGCGGAAATAGCGATCGGCGTGATCGCTGGCGTGTCGGTCTTGATGTTTGTAGTGTTGGTAATCAGATACAGGAGGAAGGACAAACAGTTCAGCGTTCTTGGGAAAGAGAACATGAACAAGGACGATCATGTACCTCGTCAGCACCATGCAGAGGTGGTCGAAGTTCACGTGCCGAGCTCTACTAGCAGGAGTATTGGTAGCACTGCTGCTGCTGCTAGGACTGGTCAGGCCGCGATATCGCGGTCTGGCAGTACCAAGAAAGCTGCTGGGGATTCCAAGAAGGGTCCTCAGGGGGTGAAGAATAGCGGGAATAATGAGCTGTTGATGGTGAGTGACCTGAGAGGGCCGTTCGGGTTGCCGGATTTGATGAAAGCTGCGGCGGAGGTTTTGGGGAATGGAGGATTGGGGTCAGCTTACAAGGCGGTGATGGGGAATGGGTTGTCTGTGGTGGTGAAGAGGATGAGGGAGATGAATAGACTAGGGAGAGAAGGGTTTGATGCTGAGATGAGAAGGTTTGGGAGATTAAGGCACAGGAATATCTTGACTCCCTTGGCTTACCATTATAGGAGAGAAGAGAAGCTCTTGATCTCAGACTACGTTCCTAGAGGCAGCTTGTTGTATATTTTGCACGGTAAGGGATTTTTCATATTTCATTTTGGTTACTCCTAGCCAGATTAGGAAAATGCTATTGTATCTAACATTTCATGTGTAATGTTTTGCATGGTTAAGGGATTTTTTTTATACTTCATTCTGGTTACTCCTAGCCAAATTAGGAAAATGCCTGTATCTTACATTTCATATTAAGGAAAAGATTTTGGACATATCGAACTATATTGATGATTTTGTGACGATTTCAGGTGATCGAGGAACTTCTCATTCAGAGCTGACATGGTCTACCCGATTGAAGATTATCCAAGGAGTTGCGAAAGGGATGGAGTTTCTGCATACTGAATTTGCAGCCTATGATTTGCCCCATGGAAATCTCAAGTCCAGCAATATTCTTCTACAAGAAGATTATGAGCCAGTTCTGAATGACTATGCGTTACATCCAATAGTCAATCCCAGCAATGCTGCACAATCACTGTTTGCTTTCAAGACACCAGAGTACCTAGAATCACAAGAAATATCTCCAAAAGCTGATGTGTATTGTCTCGGAATAGTCGTTCTTGAAATCCTTACTGGAAAGTTCCCGTCTCAGTATCTAAGCAACGGCAAAGGCGGGATTGATGTTGTTCAATGGGTGCAGTCAGCGACGGACGAACAGAGAGAGCAAGAGCTGCTAGACCCAGAAATTGAAAGCAACACAGAATCAGTGAAGCAGATGCTACAACTTCTCAAGATCGGAGCTGATTGCACCGAGAGTAAACCTGATCAAAGACCTGATATAAAGGACGCCATTAAAAGGATACTCGAGGTACGAGTCTGATGAGACGCATTTGTACCAAGGTGTATATACACACAAAATACTGATGATTTTTCAGGTGAGAAATTCAAAGGGCAGAGGAGCAAAATGGAGTGGAGTGAAAAATACTAAATAAAGTGAGAGGCAAGTATAGGTGAGAAAGAGAAAAGGATAGGAGACTGTTGGGTGGAACTGGGGAAAGCAAGTGGAATTTAGTGAAAAATACTGAATAAATTGACTTTTCTATACAGGAAGAGGTTTTGGTTCTCAGTTTTTTATCTAATTCCTGATGAGAGTGACACCCTTTTGTTTATGTAGTTGAACATATATAGGGACTTTTAGTTCATAATAATTTTCTTTTCTAGGGTTTACTAACAGACATTCATGTACATACATGGACAAGGACACATACATGTATAACATGACTTCTTTAATCGATGGCTTTGCTTTACAAGATCATCAAACTTGAGTGACCTAGAAGGAGCTTCAATACTCAAAAGATCAGATCAAGTAATAGAAATGGTGAAAATCTTGTGTTTTTTGTTGGGATCAAAATCTGATTATGCAGTGATACAAACACAACAGCTTGAAAACCAGCAAACACAGAACAAATGTGAGAAATAAAAAGAACAATGACACCAGCAATTTTAATGTGGAAACCCTCCAAAGTGAAGGGAAAAAACCACGGGACAAACTCCTAAAACTTCCACTATAGAATGAGATTACAATCTCTAATCTCTAATCTCTCTAGATTACTAGAGGAATAATACAGTAGGCAGTAGAAGAATGATTGGTGCTCTATTTTTTTTTTCCTTACACAGGCCTCACAAAACTACTACATAATACAGAAAGAACAAGATTTATATTTGCCTCTTTTCTCTCCAGCTTCTTCTAGAGAATACGAAGGAATTATCAAGAAACAATAACTCTATTGTTTCCATTGAGAGCTGCATACTTCTCAGTTATTAAGACTGAAACGTCTTTTTCTTTTCTTTCAAGACATAAAGTCCAGCTTGGTTTATAACACCTATTAAATAGATGTCCAGCATGAGGAGGGAACTCCAACAATCTCCCCCTTCCCGACTCAAGCTTCATTGCTACAAACCTGCTAAGGATGAACACTGCTCAAACTTGCCTTTAGGAAAAGACTTTGTCAACATATCAACCACATTATTAGAAATATGAACTTTTTCAATCATCAACATCTTCCTTTTAAATTTTTCTCTGATCTAATGGTATCTCATTTCAATGTGCTTGGACTTGGAATGAAAACTTGGATTCTTGCTGAGATGGATAACACTTTGATTGTCACAGTAGATGACGTACTTACTTTGATGCAAACCAAGCTCCTGGAAATATCTCCTTAACCATAACATCTCTTTGCAGCATTCAACAACAACAATGTATTCTGATTCCGTGGTAGTAGAGCTACACATTTTTGCAATTTTGATCGCCAAGAAACAACTCCCCCTGCAAAAGTAACCCGAAGTAGACCTCATAGTGTCTCTATCACCAGCCAAGTCCGCATCAGTAAAGCCTCGAAGTATAGGCTTATCAATCCTAAAGCATAACCACAACTTAGATGTACCTTTAAGGTATTTTAGAATCCATTTAACTGCTCTCCAATGCTCTTTACCTGGATTTGCTAAGAATCTGCTCACCACGCCTACTGCATAACCAATATCCGGTCTAGTACAGACCATTGCATGCATTAAACATCCTACGACTGAAGCATAAGGGACTTTCTCCATTTCTTCTCTCTCTTTTGCATTTGAAGGACTTTGTTTCTTACTTAACTTAAAATGAGCAGCAAGAGGAACACTTACAGGTGTGGCTTTATCCATATTGAATCTCTCAAGCACTTTTTCAATGTAACCATAACATCTGCATGCCAAGAATGTCAGGATCCATTCCGAATTTCACCCTGAAACTCGGAGTAAATCCTGCGAGATCCACCTCCAAGGTAAATTTACCCAAAATTAGGTAAAATCTACCTTGAAAGATGGACAACCCTTGTTTATGCCCAAATTAATATTTTACTGGATAATAATTGTCTATGTGAATATTAATTAAATTCTTGGTCAATGTCATACCGGCGAGCCCAAGTCTCTTTAATTTCACAAATAATGGCCCACCAACAAGACCATGTGAGCTGAGTTACAAAGTCCGCGCGCGGAATGACTCCGCGCGAACTAACAGATCTCGCGCGATTTCAGACACAAAACATAGCTCGCGCGGGGTGGCTTCTCGCGTAAGGGGATCTCGCGAGCTCACACGCTTCGCGCGGTAAACATGGTTCGCGCGGGATGAATTACTTGTTGACTTCACTTAGGCAAGGCGGAATGCATCTAGGCGAGCTGGCGAATCAGCTCGTTAGTTCGCGAGGTGGACATATGCGGAGTCCGCGCGAAGCCCTTTTAATTGTTTTAGACTTTTACCAGTCTTTGACACGATTTGGGCCAATCCATGTGACCCTTATTAAATAAAAAACCTTCTTTTTGGCCCGCGAGCTGCAATAGTCCGCGAGGTGAAATTGAGATGCAAGAGTCTGCGGTCCGCGCGAGCTATTAGTTTTCTACATGGACTGTGACACCCCGCGAGATAAGGATTGTTTTTAATTCCGCTTCGCATGGAAGTCCAGGCCTTTTCCTATATGGACTGTACAAACTAGATATGTGTCACATAAAGATTGGTCTGCATGGAAGGAATAGTGCCCTTATGCTTTACGTTGCAGAGTCCAACATGGATTCTTATTATCTTTCTTTTGCGGCAAGTCTAGCTCCCATTATATAAGAGGCTCGAAGGCATACAGAAGGGTCTCCCTCAACTCAATCAATTACTCAAACATAAACCAACTGCTACCCAGTTTCTTTCGAGCTACCTCGAAACCCTAACCCTAAGCGCATCGCCGCCTAGGATCCTTCAGAGCTCTCCGGACTCTACCCCGATTCCTCTGAATCTTCCCTATAGTTGCTCTGCTCACGCCGGCGTGAGTATCGATCGCATTGTGCTCGTAAATTCCGCATCTGAGGTGGCACCTGGAACCCCTTTCTGTCTGATTCAAGAAGTCAAGACCTTTTCCTCGTCCGTGAGGTGGCATGCCTTAAGTTTTGCTGGAGGACCTTGCACTCGCATAGGATTTCGACGAGGTACAACTGGAGGTAAAAGAAGCGGCTCAACAAGAGGTTGCACATGTAATTCAGAGTGATCAACATCTGGATCAAGAGGCACTGCCTGAACTTCTGAAACTGGAGCAGTAGGATGAGAAGATTGACTGGAATCACTAACAGCCGGATGACTGAAACTTGAAGCGGGAACTGGAGTAGTAGGATGGAAAGGTTGTCTGCTATCCTCATCGGCAGGAAGATTGGGTGTTGGAAACAGATCAAATAAAGACTCCCCCTGACTGTAACCATCTGATTTCCCAGCAAATAAAAGAGTATTCTCATCAAATCTAACATCCCTGGAAACAATAATCTTTCTAGAAGAAAGGCTGTAACATTTGTACCCCTTTTGAGTGGATGAATACCCCAAAAACACACACTTTTCAGCTCGAGGATCAAGTTTCTCTCTTTTGTTAGCTTGTATGTGAACAAAGCAAACACAGCCAAACACTTTCAAGTGAGAGATATCAATCTTTCTTCCTTTCAAGACTTCAAGAGGAGATTTGCCACCAAGCACTCTACTAGGTAATTGATTAATGAGGTAAGTGGCAGTGAGCACACTTTGGGACCAAAAGATCTTTGGTACATTCATTTGAAACATTAGAGCTCTTGTTTTCTCAAGGAGATCCCGATTTTTTCTTTCAGCAATTCCATTCTGCTGAGGAGTATCAACACAACTAGTCTGATGTAGAATTCCATGTGCACTCAAGTACTGACATATGTTATTGGACATATACTCAGAACCATTATCAGATCTTAAAACATGAATAACTGATGAGAATTGAGTCTGAACAAGATTATGAAAATCCTTAAAAACATTCAGAACTTCACTTTTGAATTTCAAAAGATATAACCAAGTGATCATTGTAAAATCATCAACAAAGATTATAAAATACTTAAAACCATCATGTGATTCAAGAACAGGACCCCAAATGTCAGAATGAACAATTTCAAAGGGTTTATGAGCCTTTGATAGAGAATTTGGAAAAGGCAATTTGGAAGATTTTGACAAATGACAAACATCACATTGTTTGTTTGATTTGCACATATTTGGAAACAAACATGACATCACTTTTTCAGATGGGTGAGCCAGGCGTTGGTGCCATAGATTATGATCTTGTATAGAACTTAAGCCAACTTGAAAACTCCTGGAAGCAAAAGAAGTTTTGGACAAATAGTAGAGACCATTCAAAAAGAAACCTTCACCAATTGTTTTCTTGGTGATGATATCTTGAAATATGACGTTATAAGGAGAAAATATAACAAGACATTTTAAGGTGTTTGTAATTCTTCCAATAGATAAAAGCTGAAAAGGAAATGAAGGAACATACAGAGCAACTGATTCTATAAGATTAGAAAGCAATGCAATCTTTCCTTTTCCCAAAACAGAGGCACCATGACCATTTGCAAGAGACACTTTTGAAGGAATGGACAATTGTTTAAAATCATGTAAACTTTGAAGTTTGTTTGTCATATGATCCGTAGCTCATGAGTCTATAATCCAATAATCATTATCAGCACAAACAGTGAGAGCAGTAGACAAAGTTGATGAAGTACCTGAAGCTTCTTCATGTGAAACACAACCATTTTCTGCAAGAAATCCAGAAAATTGCTCGACGATGGCAGAGTGACTTTCCATCCCAGACATACTGACTTCTTTGTCTCTGATCTGAATCTGCTTCTTGCTAAGATAGGCAACAAATCCATTCCATATGCTTGTGAGATTACCCAGGTGTTTCACCGAAGGTTTACCTTCTAGTTTACTCACCTTCATAGATCTAAAACACCCGATTTGAATTCATTTCAACATCGGAGAAATATGAGGTTACAAAAGACCTCTCAACAGATTTCTCTTCCATAAGAGGATGAAGAAATCAGAGAATGATCAAGAAGAAATACAGAGTCAGGCCTTGGATTCCTGCTCTGATACCATGAAGAAGAAGTGGACACAAAACCTTATGGAAGTTTTCTGATATATTTCCTTTTCTTAATAACAAGGAAGGATACAGATCTTCTCTTTATAGAGAAGAGATAAAGGGAAGAGAGAGAGAGGGAACAAACTCCTTCTCCTTTCCGACAACAAGCACACAAAAAAAAAAGCTATACAAGTAAAGTGTAAGATGTACAACAGAAAGAAGACATGATAAAAACCAAAGGACAAAATTCAAAGGACAATAGACCTCTACTTCCAATATAACTTGTGATCCCTTAGGATTTTTCTTGTGATCCCTTGGGAACCATGTATCTGAATGACGAGCAAAAGATACAGAGTGATGATCCGGGGAGAGGGAGCCGCTGTTTGTAGTTTGTTTCTCGTCCTCAAACCCTGCTTATATATACTGTTACCAGCTAGGGTTTCAGTGTGTTCCCTTCCTTAGAGGGATTATACGATTTTGTTTCCTAATCGGTTGCGCCACGGAATAGGCCGAAGCTTTAACCTAATCCGCAAGTCAGTAAGACAATTTGTTACTGTTATCTTTGCCCATAGGCTGGACTCTGAATCAGGATAAAACAATAACAAAGCCGCAAAATTGTGTTACGTGTTATAGAAAATATACAGAGCCGCTACATGCATTAGGGTTGGGAGTCTTGTGACATTAGGTGCATTGTTGAGAGTCGATACCATTCTGGTGGTACTTGCCACCATTCCTAGTTGATTAAAGTTGTTAGGACGTGTGGTGATTACCACCATACCTAGTTGATTAAAGTTGTTGATCGATGTATGGTCAGTAAGCATGGTGTTAGATATAAAAGTATGAGCTACTTTACTGGAGAAGGTGATATGCACCATGCTGCGAACACTGGATGCACCATGCTGCACCTTATCATCAACCGAAATTTTCGTGTTTCACCTAATCAACACCTAAATCAATCATCAACCAGTTTAGAAGATATGAGGTGATGACATATATTTTTAGGATTAGAAGATATGAGTGGCAACAATAAAGAATCTCACTTTAAAATAAAAATTGGAATACGTATAGACTTGAAACTTGAACAAAAATGCTTCAAACAGCCTTTTTGAGATCACTATTAATTAACATTTTAAGATACAATCTATTTTTATCAAACTGGTCGTGTTTTAGTGAAATCGGAGTTTCTCTATACATACACCAAACTTATCTAGCCGTAGAAAACTCTACCTCTGTCGATTACCTTTGGTCTGTTACTTTGCATACAATATAAATTGAAAGCATTGCTTCACTTGTTTGCACAGAGCCAGCCAGCTAGCTTGTTAATCGCTCCAACATATAGTTTCTTCATTGAGATTTGTTTAAACCCTTAACTTTTTCTCCTCACCACCTCACCGTAAAGTCGAAGTTTTTTTTTCATTTCTCACCATATTTTTCTCAGTTTTCAACCACTCCTCGCAGCTCCAGCTAGCTCCTAGTTCCTTTGAGTTGGTCTTCTATCTGACTGATTCACAGATAGATGGTAACACCTTAACTGGCCGGAAAGAATGGTTAATTTGGACAAGTATTGGCAGACTTGAAGCATTTAAAGTTCGATGAGAGTAAAATCTTCATCGAGCTTTGAATGCTCTAAGTCTGGCCAATACTGCTCGCACAAATCATCTTTCTTGCCTCTTAGGATTTTATCATCCATTTGTGAACCAGTACAATCCGGCAAAGATCGGCCATTCGCCTGAGGCCACAATCCTTGCAAAGAAAAAGTCTTTGTTGATAACATTATTTATAGTTATGACTCGCAAGTCGTAACCAGATGTCCAGAATTAAAATGGAAAAACAAAGAAATCGAAACACGACGTCGTCAAGAATTGGCGTGCGTACGACATGCCGTGTGTTGAATGAACCACGCCAGTTTCAGTGCTTTTCACCCACCAAAACACACGAGGGAAATCTTCGGAACAAGAGAAAGCAGCAGATCACAAGACATCATGGGAGCTCCCACTGCCGCCCAGATTGTGGAGAAACTGAAACTGAATCCACATCCAGAAGGTGGTTTCTTCTCTGAAACATTCAGAGACACTTCTATTGTCCTACCTTTGTGTCAGCTCCCGCCAGACTGTGAGTGACGTGATCCTTCTCACTTATCTGACTTAAGTTTTCTGATCTGACTTTGTAGCTTTCTTGTTTATCATGTACTGGGTTTACATTTGGATCTTGAGTTTTGGATTGTGCATGTGTTGAATGGTATTGGATTTTGATGCCCAGATTCATAATTCATATGTGGGGTGTAAAGAATCCAAATTTCTCTACAAGTCAGTATTATTGGATCTTAAATGTGTAGGGTTATGCCAATAATAGATAGATGGACATGATTCCTGTAGAATTAACAGAAGAGTTTATCAGCTTCGGATTCTTTGCTTTGTTAGTCTGTTTCTTTTTCTTTTGTTTGGCTTGTTGCATTGAGTTTGGTGTTCATTTTGGTAATAGAAATGTGGTTTTATGTGCAGACAAGGTTGATCGTCCTGTGAGTACAGCTATTTACTTCTTGCTGCCTACTGGGAACGTTTCGCGTCTTCATCGCATACCGTGTGCAGAGACATGGCATTTCTACCTGGGAGAACCTCTTACGGTATTGTTGCTCTAATTATGGCTAATAAGTGAAAGATTGAAACTTGAAATAGTCTGCATTGACCAGCTATAACCATCTTTACCACAACAACATAGCTAGGAGATTATTGTATTGCCTATGCCTGGAATGTGTTTGCTACATTTGTTATTACTTGAGAGGTTTCATGTCACTAGGGTGTATCATTGAGATTTGTAAGTATAGACAACTGGGGCAATGTATGCATATACAAGTGTAGAGTGGAGTGCCAACATTGTTAGAGAACCTGGAAATCATGGATAACAGCTTTGCTTGCAGAGCCAAAGATGCAGTATTTTCAGCTGCAGTACTTGAAATGTATTTGGCATGGGAATTTGAATCAGAAACAGATAGCTTTCAAGTACCTTCTTTTATTTACTTTTTTATGGAAATTACATTTGCACTCAATCGCGGTTCTGATTTCTATACGATCAAGTTCTTTGAGATGATCTTGTGGTTTATCTCACCTTTTTAGCCAACACTTGCATTTCAAAACAACTACAAAGGAACATGGATAAAGAAATCTCACACATTTTCATTGTTTGTGCTTTATTTTGAGAACAACTGCTTACAGAGAAAGAGAATGTAAGATTGCTCATATCCTGGAATGGTTCTCCTTTTCCTTTCCTGCTCTATCCGTTTTAACACTGAAATTTGTTACTAGGTAGTGGAGTTGAATGAAGTAATGGGAAAGTCAAACTGACAAACCTTGGACCTAATTTCATTGGCGAGGATCAGCAACCCCAGTACACAGTCCCTCCAAATGTTTGGTTTGGTGCATTTCCTACAAAGGACTACAACATTTCACCAGATGGGGCACTGACCAAAGCTGCTCCAAGGGATTCTGAGACCCACTACTCTCTGGTGGGATGCACTTGTGCACCAGCATTTCAGTTCCAGGATTTTGAGTTGGCAAAATGCTCAGAGATCATTAACCAGTTCCCTGATAGCGAGCCTCTTATAACTTTGCTTACAGATCCTGAAAAAGCATAAGTTTTTGCCGGGTGTAGTCATGTTATGATCTACCGTGTGAATCCCAGACTTTGCATAGCTTGTTAGGAGTTTGGATGTACCGTGTGAAATATTGGATTTGGTACAATATATATTTGTAATAATGGAAGGAGAAGATTTTAAGTATCATATTGGAAGTGATTTAATATATTGGTACACAAATATCTTATTATTATCAATGCGTACAAAAGTCTACAAAATACAATCTTCTTTTGGTTTTATTCTGATTATCAGATAATGGGTTGGAAACACCAGACTTTTTCACATGTAAAGGGAAAAGTGAATTTATAAGGAATTACCAACTCATACATATAAAATGATCAACTGTGCCAAGTAACAATGGAAATCAAATTAATGTTCAAAAGAGAAGCAATTGCCAACAAAAACCCGAACCAATTCTGTAGAACCCAAAGCACAACTTTCTTCCACACCCTTTGTTCAATGAGTCCTCAGAACTATTACCATTTCTCTTCTTTGCTTCTTCCTTTTGCACTCCTACTGAGACTTGGGTCACTGTCGCATTAAAATTTGCGGACATGGCATGAACCCATGATAAAATGGGAGGGCAGATTAATCGAAATCAAGGAACTCCATTCTTTTTCTCATGGAGCCTTTTAATTCTGAAGCATCCCTCTCTGCTTTCTGAGCCTGAAGAGAAGAAAAGATGTGTACTGAAATGATTAAGAGTTGCAAAAGACAACAAAGCCATAAAGAATCTGACCAAAATAACCAAGTAAAACTGATTGCACCTTTAGGGTACTGGTACGAAAGAACTAACCATAAAAGGAAGAACTGATTCTACAAATATGGAAACGTGCACAAAGATTCACAGGGAGAGGATTTGATTAAGTTCAAAAATGTATGAGGCCAGCTGATACAAGAGGCTATTTACTTCAGAAGATACAAACAAAACTCACAGTCCCACTCAAAAATAGCATAGAGCATAATGAGCTTTGCTAGACTAAAATAGATGCTTTGTGCATAATGAAGCTGCTTCGTTAACCTTGGCAGGACAATTATGCAACACATGCATTCCCTAATACAGAGCTATCTCCTTGCTTAGTCAGTATGGTCAAGTGGTTGCTGCCATAATCCCCCACTTATGCGCAATACCCTGAGTGTTATGTTCCACTGCAATCAAGCAGTGAACAATCACCCACGCACAAGGGGGCAAGTATGCTAGCATTCTGTACAACCACACAATAGAACTATTACGTTTAAGCACAACCAAATTGTGTAAAAAGACTTACCCTTTTTATCTCTGCTTCAGGTACCAGAGTCATATGTGGGGGAAGCTCCTCCTTGTTCAATTCCTAGGAAGGGGTGACAGAACTTTAATAGAAAATCATAGTATTTAGAAACTGCAACACAAGTGTAACAGATTGAAAGATAATGCAGTATACCAGTTCTCCGATTAAGACAACATTCTCCCCACGGATTACATACAGACCTAATGGGATGTCACAGTAAAGATCACCGACAATAACTCGTTCACATGCACCTTCAAGCACAACATTAGCTGGGCGGAGGGGAGAAATCGCCAAAATTAGTCAAGGTTCCAAGAGAAATCAAATGGTAAGGGAAAAAGCATAATAAAATGCCAAGTGAGTGATGTAATGGTATTACCAAACTGGTCAAAAGACCGTAGTAATCCCAATAGCTTTCGCCCATCTCGCAATAAGACAAGAAGCTTTTCTGAAAAGTCAATCAAGATCCTAATGAGCCAAGTACTTGACGAATAATGTCAATCAGTTCTCACATACTATCACTGTGGGCAATCACATATCACATAATCAATTGCAGAAATACTAAAGCAAGCAAGGACCACAAACAAACCATAGTGCAGCGACATTCAAAAAAACTATGAAGCTTGAATCATCCATTCGCTTCAACCTACTGCAAGAACTACTAAAGGCCTAGTAGAGCAACTATTCTCTAATTCTATTGCACAAGTCTAATCACCCTCTTTAATCGAATATCTAGTGACTTCTACTATCTGTTAAATCTATCAAATATAGTTTCCCCTGCTATGAGATTGGCTAAAAAAGATGCCAAACCTATACCAAATCGACAATTTGCAGTAGAAGTTCTAACATTACTATCATTACACGGTGCAAAGACCCCAATTTGAACTTCCATTCCTTTATCTTCACAAGAAACTCAAGGCATCGATTTTGCTCAATTACATCCAAGTTGAAAAACAGCCATAAAACAGAGCATGCAACAAGAACTATGCAAATCAAACACCAAACCATCCTCCAAACCTCTCCATCAACACAACTAAACCACAAAGAACAAATCTTTACAACCCAATTCACAGCTAAATTATCCAAAACTTCCCCAAATTCATAAAACTCAGATCTCAAAAATGAAAAAGAGAGAGTATCATACTGTCAAGATAGCTCGCAAGAGAAGTTGAGAGGAGAGAGTCTTCTGGGCCTGCCCACGACATGAAGAAGTAAACTAATTTATGTTCTACTGCAAATAGGGTACTTGAAAAACCACCAAACTCCAACTCACAGAGGCTTCTTCAATTGCATTGGCTTCCCACAAAGCAAAAGAAGCAGCTCTAGAAACTAAAAGTCACAAAGCTCAAGACTTTCACTGAAACAGTGCTCCGGTAGATCAAAACCCCACCAACCCTAATTCCAAATTTCCAATAATAACCCAAGAAGGCAAGAACGAACTAATCTCTGTGAATTGGGTTTTGGGTTGGAACCGAAAAAGTCACCGGCTTTGGACGAAAAGATGACATCTTTTATATTGGTTCTCTCCTATTTATATTTCTTTGACAATTTATTTGAGCAAGAAATTGGGATAATATTTGTTTATATCTTATGGACCGTTTTTGATTAGATTATTTATCGATGCTCAAATCAGCGCCATCGATGCGTAATTTTTTTCCCCCTATAAATGCGTTACAAACTTTTGAACTTTGATATGCTACCTTCAAACTTTTGATTTTTTTTTTTTATGGAAATGGATGTTTCTCGAGAGAGCATAAAACTCATATATTAAATTAATCAATGAGACGAGCATAAGTTAAGTTTTAAAACAAGTCAAATGACTGGTCAACCGAGAGTATAGCTCTGATACAACTCGAAGAGTCTATAAAAGCTACAAAAAAATACTAACTCAAAAACTAATGTCCACAAGATGACTTTATTCTGGCTTAGAAAACAATAACTTACATAACTAATTAAAGTATCACAGCTCAATGAATCAAGGCCTAAGATCATTTCGGTGTACATTTCCATCAAAAAAGGGTGAAAACTCTTCAATATGGTTGTGTATGGATCTTCTCCAGCCTCAAAAGAGTCACCAAAGTGTTGAGCAAAGAAAACTCACCCAAATTAGATTAAGGAGGTGTGGAGGGCACTTTTTGATTAAGGGTGTATGACAGTGAGATAGGCATGGCCGAGCCCAAAAATGTTGTCCCATTAATTTGAGTTAGCGGAAATTAGGCCCAAAAAGTTTCGAAGGACTGAGAATCCTAGGAAGCTTACTGTTGTGTTCTTTGCAGTTTCTTCATTAAAGACGGTGATCAGCAACTACATTTGTTTCAATAAAGGACTTAGCAAGATGTGCATGGCGTGAGAGCTAGAAAAACATGAGTTAAAGAAGAAGAGATCCTGGCAACTTGTGTATGGGTTAAGATATATGAGAGAAAGAGTTTGGACATAAGGTGAATTGGGATGGATGGAAGACTAAGGAAGCATGAGAGAAGAAAAGTGTCAGAGAACTCGCTAGCACCCTCCCTGGTTGTTGTCTTTGGTTGATAGTAGTAGCTACTTATAAGGAATTTTGGTTGGAGGTTTTTATTGTTAGGTAAAATGGATGGCTTGGTTAAAAAGCATATATTGGGTTTTGTAGTGTCCTTTTAGTTTGTCAGATTGTGTCTAAGGCTATGTAATTGGAGAATAGGCTTTGAAAGATATGATTGTAGGCTTTGGGCAGCTTTCACATAGAAAATCTAAAGCTGAGATTTTGCTGTTGTTTTGCCTCGTATTTTATTATGTGGCTAGAAATAAGAAGCTTATTTTTTTTAGTTAGATCTTAAAGGGTTTGAGTTTGGTTTTTGAGCCTCTTTTCTTCATTTATCCGTATTAGGAATAAGGTCGTTGGACTTGAATTTCGGTCTCAAGTCCAAAATTACCAACGTTCCTAAAACTAATAGCGAACCTTATGCTTTTCTATTACCTTCCACATCACACCCATTCTTGAAAGCCCCAAGTGCATGAATGTGGCTTAAGTCCACATGCATGACATGATGTTTGTGAGTAGAATTTGGCTTAAAACATGAATTGGGCTTGACAAATTAATTGGGTTTGTTAGCTGGATTTTTAGGCTTCAACATTAGCCCCTTGATTATATGGATCCTAAAGAGCATGAGAATGAGCCACATAATCAACACTAAGATTTGGCATGAATAACTATTATTTCATTCTCGTCTTTGTGTCTGAGAAATCGTGTTCACAATCTCCTTACAGATTGATTGCATTAAGCATGTGTGAGGGTAATTACGGATTGATCATGCACCTGAGAGATTGGAAAGAAGAAATCTCTATTAGCTTGCTGAGTCGAATTCATTGCTCGGTACATGTATCTCTTTCCTTTGATCTCTTTGTCTTTTCTCCCTTCTTCTATTTTAGCATGGCCAATAGTTGCAAACATCTGTTGTACAATAGCGTACCTTGGTTCTCATTGTTGTCAATTTGTTGTTGTCTCATCCAGCGAAATTGATTTGTTGCTATGATTGATTTGCTGGGATCGCGAATGTTAGGCTTCGACGTTGTCTTTGTTGCTGTGATTACTTCTCATAGTGAAGGAGAGTTGCTGTTGTAATTGGTTTGCTGGGAGTTAGCATACTGGGCTAAATTGCAGCAGTGTGTGGTTCATTATGATATTGAGGTGCGTTTCAATCTTCTTGTTTAATCCGCTTGCTTTTGATTCTTTGAAATTGTAGTCTTGAATTGAAGCGTCAACATGATCTTTTTATTTTCTGGTGTAATCTCTTTATGCTTGCCGCTGTGATATGAATTCGCTCAATGATTTCTAGTTTTATGCTTGTTGCTGGGCTTTGAATTTTCTCCATAATCACAACACTTGATTGATATCATAAGAATATGAATTGCTTCTAAATGATTGAATTTGGTAGTGATAGAAATGAATTTGCATGGCTTGTTTTGTTGTGGCTTGTATTATTCGCTACGGTGATTCCTTACTACTTCCACAATATTGATTTGCTTATGTATTGGCTTGCTGTCTGTGGTGTATTTTTATTTTCACTTGTCATCACTTGCTGCTCTGATTGGTTTGATACGTTTGTTGGGAGATACACAGTCTGTAAGCATGTCCTCCATTCCATAGACTTTTTGTTATGGAATAGCACATCCTGATTTTTATGCAATGAAGAAAACTCAGATATTTCAAACCATTTGAGAAGAGTTTAATTGATTATCTCTTTCATGTTTTGATCATTGAAAGATCGGAAAGTAAACCATAGTTCATATCATAGAGTGAAGCTTCACTTTGAAATTAAAGTGTGAAGTTTTTTATTTGCCTCACTTTTCGGTCATATTTCAACATCGTCATTGTTTAGTTTATTGATATTAATGTATATATCATTTATGCAAAATTTCATCCAAATTGATGATCGTTAAGGTACCGAATCAAGTTAAATCAATGAACGAACCATAAATCTGTCAAACCAAAACTGTTTGTGTGTATAACGATTTCGAAAACTCAAACGATCATTAAATCAGATGAAATTTTGCAGAACTGATCTATGCATTAGGTTCTACAAACTGAACGGTGGAGATATTAAAATATGATCGAAAAACGAGTCAAATAAGGAACTTCACACTTTAATTTTAAAGGGAACCTTCACTCTGGATAGAAACTCTGTGTGTGTGTGTATTAGGCTTTCTTATCTAAGGAGATCTTTATTTATTCTTACGGTGCAGATTTTCATTTTAGACTCATTTTTCAATCGAATTTTCACATCTTCACCGTCTACTCTTTAGATATTAATGTATAGATCATCTCTACATAATTTCAGCTAATTTGGTTATCATTAAGGCACTCAAATTCGATTAAACCAATGAATGAACATAATTCTGTTGAACTTGAATTGTTCATGTTTATAACAGAAAAACGCAGTTTTGAGTGCTTTAATGATAACCAAATTGGCTGAAATTTTGTAGAGATGATCTATGCATTAGTATCTAAAGACTAGATGATGGAGATGTGAAAATTCAATTGAAAACTAAGTCTAAAGTAGAAATCTGCACCATAAGAATAAATAAGGACATCCTTACAAAAAAAAACTGTGTGTGTATGTGTGTGTCTATATATATATATGTATATGTATATGTATATGTAACGGGAGCACACATCAATCTTTACAGTGAAGCAATGAACGGTTGACACATTGATTTATCCGCATTTTTCATTTTTGCGAACGTCTGCCCCTGAACAGGGTTATATATATATATATGTGTGTGTGTGTGTGTGTGTGTGTGTGTATATATGCATTTTCAGATACAAACCTCCTTATTTATTCAAAAGGTACCGATTTCCTTAATTGACCTACTTTTCGATAATATTTTCTCATCTTAGCCATTCATCTTTTAGATATATATGAGTAGATCATCTTTATAAAATTTCAGCTAAATTAATAATCATTAAGGTATTCAAAACTGTGAATTACACGAATAGTTTGAGTTGAACAGATTTGGTTCGCTCATTGTATTCATATAGTTTTGAACTTTGAATACCTTAATAATTACTAATTTAGCTGAAATTTTACAGAGATGATTATGACACATATATTTAGAGACTAGTTGGCTATGATGGAAAAATATAACCAAAAAATGGTTCTATTGGTAAAGTCTGTACCTTTTGAATAAATAAAGATGTTTGGACTTTATAAGAACTGTATGTGTTTATATATATATATATATACACACACATAATTTTTCTCAGACAAGGATTATTTGAGCCAGAAGTCATTTTTTCCAAGTAATAATACTTTACTGGACTGTAAAATGTCCAAGTAAATATTAGTTACTTTTTTGGTCCGCGTCACACTGGCGAGCCCAAATTCTTTGGGTTTACAAGTGATGGCCCGCCAGTGAGACCACGCGAGCTGGATTACAGAGCTTGCGTACTGAATGAACTTCGCGCGGAATTGCAGAGATGACCCCGCGTAGGTAGGCGAGGTGACACTTCGCGTAGGCTAGGCGAGGTGGAGTACACATTTAGGTGAACTGGTTAGCGTAGGAGACTTCACAAAGAAGCCACATGTGGAGTCCGCGTGCACCACATTTATCGTTGAAGACTCTTACAAATCTTTGACATGTTTCGGGCCAATCCCTAATAAAAAGCTCTTTTAAGACTCGCAAGCTAGAAAGGCCCGCAAGATGGAATTAAGCTTCAGGAGCTCGCTGGATGGTTGAGTCAGCGGCTCGGGAGTTAGTTTTCCACAAAGACTGTGGCACCCCGCGAGATAAGATTTCAGTCCGCATAGGAGTCTATAATAGAGCAACGCGGAGGCAGTGTCCTATGAGAAATGGAGTATGTGAACTGGACATGTGTCACAAGATAGTTGGTCCGCGCGGGTGAAACAGTGTCCTTGTGGTATTCTGTTTCAGAGTCCGACTTGGATTCTGATTATCTTTCACCTAGCAAAAGACGAGCTGTTATATAAGGGGCTCGAAAGTTTACAGAAATCTCTCTCTCTCTCTCAATCTTTACAAAAAATACAAACAAACTGCAACCCAGTTGATCTCCTTCGAGCTACTCGAAACCCTAATCCTAAGTGCCTTCGCGCCTTAGTTCAGAGCCCTCTTGGACTCGCCCCCGATCACCCTGATCCCTGTTATTGCTCTACTCGCGTCTTACCGTGAGTATCGAATTTCTTCGTGCTCGTAAATTCCTCGTCCGTGAGGTGGCAACTGGAACTTTTCGCCTGATCAAGAAGTCAAGATCTCGCACACACATTTTCCTCGTCCGCGAGTTGGCACGCCCGCAATCTCTCCCTTTTTCTTTGCTCACTAGTGACCTCTCGACAACTCGCTGAGGATCGTGGCCAAAACAAGGATGTCCTTATTTATTCTTATAGTGCGGATTTCCACTTTAGACGCACTTTTCAATCGAATTTTCATATCTCCACCATCTAGTCTTTAGATTCTAGCACTACTGGAAAAAGTCACTTAGGCGACAGAATAATTTCGTCGCCTAAGTAACAAATTTTGTCTCCTAAGTACTTAGGCGACGAAAATTTCGTCTGTGAGGTAGGTGTCTAGGCGACGAAAAATTGTACGTGTTCCGTCGACTGAAAATTACTTAGGTGACAGATATTGTTTAATGACAAAAAAAATTTATTTTTCCCTTAGGTGACAGAATTATTGGATTTTATCGCTAAACTGAAAAAAAAAATTAAAAAATTAACATGGGTGCGGAGTCCGATGTCGAGAAGGCGTGTGGACTCCGTTGGCAGAGAAGGTGCGCGGACTCCGCTGGCAGAGAAGGCGCGCGGACTCCGCTAGCAGAGAAGGGCGCAGACTCCGCTGACAGAGAAGTTCGCGGACTCCGCTGGAAGAGAAGGCGAGTGGACTCCGATGGAGGAGGAAAATTAGTCATTCCATGACAACGGTTGCTAAGGAGAGGCAGGAGGTGAAGAAGAAGGAGAGGCAGAGAGAAGAATAAGGAGAGGCAGAGGGAAAACTAGAGTCCATATGTGGAAACTGGGCAGAGGAGAGAGGGAGAGAGAAGAGAGTCGTCTGAAGAATAGATATGAAAAGTGACGCAACGTATATATAAGGAAACTTTAAAAAATTTAGTTCAAATTTTTCTGAAATTTTTGACGGAAAATGATCCGTTAAAAATTTCGGTACTTAGGTGACGAAAAGTTATACTTTCGTAGCTTAAGATATTAATAATTTTATTTTATTTTTTTTAAATAATAATTCCGTTGTGTAAGTAAAATTTTCCGTCGTCTAAACCAATTTTATACAACGGAATCAATATATATATATATATATATAGAGAGAGAGAGAGAGAGATTTGTCCTCACCCCATAAACATGCTTAGAAAGAGAGAAAACTAAAATGTAAGACTTTACGAAACCTCACCTTTTTGATCTTCAGACTTTCGTTGGACTACAGAACTATATAGTTAGATCGTGGGATCGTTTCTTCTTTCCCATTTTGAAAATTCATTTGTTCTTCGTGATTGCCCCTCACTTAAATAAACTGTTGTTTTTACTTGTTGCTAGCACTATATTAATATCGTCTGGTTTTTATTAATCTTGGCAAGCAGGGCCGCTCCAGCCCAAGGCTTGCCTGGGCTGGAGCCTAGGTCAGTTTCGAAAGCCTAAAAATCTACCAAACTACATAAATCATCATCATCATCAATACGGTCACCTGCGTTGTTGCCGTCTCCCCGTTTACTTCCTCAGACTAGGTCTGTATTCTTAGCCAATTAGCTTTGTGTGATTATACTCTTAAACTTAACTCTCAAAATCGATCTCCTCATTCGCCCATCGCCGTCGCCCAATATGGTCACCTGCGCCGTCGCCGTCTCCCTGCTTACTTCCCCAGACTAGGTCTGTATTCTTACCCAATTATCTTTGTGTAATTTTGCTCTTACCCAATCAAACTTTTTAACTTCCATTAAAAAGTTAAGTTGAAATTAGAATGTTTATGTCATGACGTAAATAGATAACATTACTTGTAGGGTCTTACAACTTGATAAAAACGCCTTAAGATCTTCATGTTGTACTAGTAAGTAAATTACTTGATTTATTTTCAATGTCTTCCTTTCCTTTGCTGGTTATATTATAATGGAGCATACAAAACAAGTAGGTGTTTAACATATCCTCATTTGCTAGCCTTGTACACAATCTGTCACTGTTCTTGCATACCATAACCTCTAAATCATATACATGATTATGGGATCTGCTTGAACCGATTGATCACATTTGCACCCGCGTTATTGTTGAAAGAGGTGAGATACATTTTGGATGCCAGAGACTATGTAGTTTATATCTCTAAAACGATGTCTGCAAGAGAAATGGGTTGAACAGTTAGTACATGAATCAAATGATGATCAAAATGCTATGCCTTGGAAGCATGTATTTGCATATATAACAACTTAATCAAGACCATGTTTAAGTGCTTACATTCAGAATCAGACTTGTCCCATTTGCTTCCATCCTCATCATCCGAGTCTGAAACGTCTCCCTTATGAACTAGTTGATCCTCATTGGCAGTGACATTAGACTTGGTGATGTGTCTGTCCTCCAAGTGAGTTTCCTTGGACAGTGTTGAATTTGAACTTTGCTGGGGATAGATCTTCTTCTGAAGTATAGCCCTCAATAACTGTTGGCATTTGGCAATAGTAAAAATGGACTCAATCCAAACTGGTATGGTAAACAAAACTATACATTGATGATGTGCATGTACATACACAGAACTGGCCACCAACGGGTGCTAGTGTGGGCAATTGAAGCACTTGAAAATAGCCTCATGTATTGTTCTTATATAATTCAAGAGGTATCTAGCTAGGCAAGATGGATGTCAACATGTTTAAAACAAGCTTAGATCAAACCAAGATGTCATTGAAAAAGAGTGAGAGTACAAAGAGGTTAAGACATAACTGTGTCCAACATATTTCCTCAAAGAGAGAGAGAGAGAGAGAGAGAGAGAGAGAGAGAGAGAGAGAGAGAGAGAGAATGAAAAGCAAGCAAAAGAAGCAGAGGTGTATAAGCTTCTTCGTTTTGATCCCACGAAACAATTCATGGATCTGAAACTAAGTGCACATGTATTATATTGATGATATTCTAATCATAAATATGTATGCAATTATGTATGTACCTTCTCCATTCTTGATATAGGCATTGGATCTCTTAGAGTAGGAGCAGCAACTGGTGGTGCAAACCCACTTCTGCAAACAAACATTTTCTTCAGAAGAAAAGACAATGACTTCTTGCCAATGGCAGTGTTTGTGTTCTCCAAGCAATTGACATCCTTTCCTTGACTGAGAATCACACCTGCACTCCGTTGGAATCGACTATTAAAGTGCTCCTTAGGCTCATCACAATCAGCAGCATTGCTACTTGTTCTTTCATTTAACTTGAAGCTTGATTGCCTGTTAAGAAACTTGTCCCATTCTGCAACTGAAGAACTTGATTGATCAACATGTTCATTGAAGAATAAGTTCAACTCATTCTGAATATGTGTTGCTTCCTCTGGTGTAAAATCATGAAGAGGATCTCTAGGGGAGGGTGGTGGAGTAGCCTGTAGAACTTCTTTTGATTCATAATTGCTTCCTAATGTCCCAATTGTCAACAATCCATGAGGCCATTCACTAATTGGTTGATCTTCTTTGGGAGATTTTTGCACTTTGTGATCATCTTCATAAGAACATGAACTAATTACATTTCAATGAGGACAAATCAAAGAACATGAAAATATTGAAAGAAAAAAAAACAATTACCATCTGACAGTGTCAAGTTTGGTTTCTTCTGGGGTTTCCCAGTAAGCTTGCTTTGCATCCAACTGAATATCTGCACTCAAACAAGGTCAATCAGTAAACCTTCTAAACTATTGCACACAAAATGTCACCCTGATTAAACAAGTCTTACCTTCATATGTTGAAGTTCTGTTGGAAACTATTGTGCTTAATTGGTTTAAGCTATCTAGCTAACTAGCTTTGTAGCAAAAGGATATGTTAAGTGGGCTTATTTGAATCAGAAGTAGTACACAGATCCCATAAGCCACTGAGAGCTGAGCTTCAAAAAGGCTTTTATAGAGTTGTGATCTGAGAATTTCCATAGCCAAGCTGTTGTTGCTAGCTACTGGTTCAAGTTCCCAAACACAAATGAATTATTTCCAACTACAATCTTTTTTTTTCCTTAGCTCTTCCCAAATCCCAACTCATTGCTAAGATTTATGTGGTGCAAAACTGGTTACTGTTCCACACCACTGTCAAAAGTAAAAACCTTTGGCTGGTTCAGTTCATCTCCACCTGGTTAACCATGAAGATCCTGGTTTTTTTCTGTTGAGGATCATCCTTGTAATGCGAGTAAAATCCTTATAGTGATTTCAGCACAAAAAAGCAAGTATATTTCTTCCATAAACAAATTACAACTGATCTGATTTTGTTATATAACTAGATCAAGCAAGTTCTATATTCTTGTTGGCATAAATCCAATAAAATCTTCAGTAAACTCACATGATAGAGGTATGGCTGGGCCAACATGCTGTTCATGAGGGTCTCCAGACCATCAAGCCACACGTGAAGGTGTCCATATGCTAAACCCAAAACCCAGATTTCCCTTGCCTTGCTTAACTTATTAGGCGCTTGCTTCGCTCTATCTGGTCCAACTTGATCAACTTTTGACCAGATCATCCTGACCCTCATTTTGGGTTTAGGATTTTGATTAGACAAGTGTCAACTCACGACACAGTGATGAGTGCTCATCGTACCGTAAACGACCAACATCTGTCAAGGTCGGACTAATTAACCTTTCCATGCTCTTTAACCTATGTGTTAACTGTTAATCTATCTAATATGCTACCTTAATCTAAGCATGTACCAATCCATTTTTAAACTAAGTTTCACACTGCTCAAGCTTCTAAAGAGAGTAAAGTTGCAGTTGTTTAACAGTGTTCTTGGATTCGACTAATCCATTCCTCCGTTCAATGACATTACGTTTATGATGTTCATCGTATAAATTATAAATGTTAGTTTGATACATATTATTAGCGGAGCGGATTCAGTGCACCGTGGTGTTCTTGAACCTCTCTATGGGTCCCAGTTGTATTAACAGATAAACCAAACGGGGGTTAGCCACCAAAAAAATTCAAACCACAGTAAAAACTAAAATCTCAGGACTGCATCTCCCAAAACCAATCCTCTCCACACTTGCTTCCCAAGTTCAACCCAGGATAATGTCGAAACCCAGGATAATATGAAGACTGCGCAAAAGTGATCGGAGGTCCCCCGAGAGTCGCCGATGAAGTGGGGAGGGACCGACGAGACGTGCAGAGAAACTGTGAGTGAAATGAGGAGGAAGAGAGGGAGCGGCCGAGCGGCGGAGGGTGGACGAACCCATTAAAATTGCTTGATCTAATCGACTTACTTATGAATGGCGGTTTTGATTTCGTCGGCTCTCTTGGAAGCCTCGGCGGCGAACTCGCAGGATCGATTGGTGCTCTTGGAGACAAAGCCGAATATTTTGGCGGCGGCGGTGAACTTTGATTTCTTGGCTTCTTCTTCGGCGAAGCACTTCGTCTTTTCCACGTATCTTCCATTGTTTGATCGCAGATTTGGATTTGGTGTTTGTCTCTGTCCTTATTAATCGCTACTACAGTACTTTGTTTGTTATTAAGGATTGGCAGAGAAAGGTTGTGAAGCTAAGAACACGTGTTGTTAATGGCATGAAGGACAGTAGGCCACATACCTTTGAACCGCTGGGTCATTTTGTTTTGTTTAACCAATCATTTTTTATAATTAACCATCTTTAAAATTATTATTTTTTAAATAATTATCCGATTTTTTTTAACTCACCTACCCAATATAATTTACAAATTTAACAAGATGATTACACTAACAATGAAGCGTGTAATTTTAAAAATAAGAAGATACATATAAATAATATCATTGACGTAGAGTTTTTGAATAAAAGAATAAGAGTAATTTTTACCGCGTTGATCGAGACATAAATATCATCAAAAATATATGATTCTTCTACCATTGCCGTATTTCACAATATCGATCACATCCAACAGTCGATTTTTGACATTTTATTTGCTAGATATAGTTGGTTTACAAGAATGTACACTATGTCCCACTAACTAAATTAATATCATATTAGTAGGCACATTGTGTTATAACGACTAAAATTCATAAAATAAAAATTCAACCGTCCAATGTGATAATTAAACTTAAATATTGCTATGAAAAAAAAATTCACTTATTTTCGTTAACATTGGGGTCTGACGCCACGTTCACTTATAAGCATACTTAAATGATCTGACGCCACGTCCATGATCATTTTTAGAATGTCTATGCATTAAATATTCAAATTTATATCAATATTATGGATTGCGGCAGTGTCTTGACTATGAAAAATTGATTATACATAAACTTATACATTTGACTTAGTTCGGATTTAAGGAAGAATTGTGTGCAATTCGGAATATATTGAAATTAAACTTATTTTGATATAATTTAAGTATTCAATGAATAGTGAAAGTTATTGTTATATATAAATTTTCCCTATATACGTTAATGTTTACCCTAAAACATAGACCACGTTACTCTTTCAAATATATTGTTAGGTTTGATGAGGCCACTAACAATCCATTGATATACTATTTCATTAATGAATGAATTACTCTTTGATACAAATATAAAAATAAAAAGACGTATAGACCACATTAGTAGAAAGAAAGAGAATTTGTATGGTTGCAACGCAAAAGATGAAAAGGAAAACAAATTACAAACTACTACTTATGCATTATACACTCAGTAATACATATAATGTTAAAAATAGACTCGATTCGTTATGTTTTCACATCGGTCAAGAAGGTCAAGGTTCAAAAACGCATTAGCTGATAATCAAGTTGCATGTGCCATTTGTATAACTAGAAATTTTGCTCTTGGCTAAAAGAAAAGGAGTTACATGCATACATCCATTCTAAGTTCCCAACAATGCTTCCTATCAAACTAATTAAATTGTTTGCAACGAGAAGAAAAATATTACATTAATAGATAGAAACCCTTTCTATGCATAAATTACATGAATCATCAAACCCAAACATACACCCATGTATGTCGTAAATATATCGTAAGTAAATATTTGATAGAAAAAGAAGAAGAAGATATATTGCTATGTCAGTCAAGTAAGTAAGATATGTTTATTTATTTTTGAAGTTCGAGGAAATAAAAAGACACTAAAAATAGGATCTAGCTAAAAGAATTAAAATATGAGCTGAGAAGTTTTGGAATTAATTGCCCATTAATATTTACCATAGCCTTAAATGCATGTTTTTACCATGTTGATCAATTTTTTTGTTTCAGTTTATATTTAACATTGTTAACATCGGTGTTAGTGTCATGTAGTTGACTGTATTAAATGAATGATTGTAATTGGCTAACAACTATAGGTTCACATGCACCTTGGTGCATAGAAGAACTTTCGTATTATTAGTTTATGTTTTGGTAACATTTGGTTGTGGAACACTTAAATGCGTAAGCTTTATGACGGTGCAATGACATCGAATCAAGTGCATAAGAAAATTAAGCATACTTCTGTGCAGTCGTCATTTACTGACCTTGATTAATCCTTCATGGAATGTGCGTAAGGCACTGATGGTTTAGAAGTACAGATCTATGCATTCCAAGAAGCTGTTTCTATGGAAGGAAAACTTCCACACAGACAAACCATGTGAGTACTCCTTTTACTTCTTCTAGCTTCCGGGTAGCTTTAGCCAATCCAATTAACCCCCCAATCCAATTAATCCCCCTTCTCTTGCTCCAAGATACTTTAGCCAATCTAAACCCCCCAATCTAATTAAGGGGCCCTAATTAAACCCCATCCCCTGCTCCAAGATAATTTTAAAGGGTAAATATGGTTTGATTGGAGGACCTAATGCTAGTAAAGAGAACATCTGTCACTTCCTACAGCTCTGGAGATAATATTTCATAGGTAGAATTCCTAGATAGTTGGAACCTGGAAGTGTTTATGTCCAAATTATAATAAACTGTTTCAGGTAAGTGATACGTATATATAATTTTGTCCTACATATCAGTGTCTGGTAAGATAGATACGGTATGAGCATTTTAGGTCATCTACCTGCTGACCTAGTGTTTACAGTTTCCAGTATTTGACATTCTGTACAAAATTACACTAACTTGTGCTCTGTTAAGTGACATGAACAGTAACTACATATTACGTGCATTGTAGGGATAAACTACGCTTAGCAGGAGAGGATACTTTCCTAATTGCATACGGAAATGTCCCTTTGTGTGTGCCTCTTCACATGAAATGTCTGTCAGTTTGATAGACATTAGTTCATGCTTTTGCAGGATTTCAAATCAGTAGGTCTGTCACACTCTTAGTAGCGGTCATCACACTTTTCCCCCACTAAACATTTCGAAATACCTCAATAGTCTCTTAATATAGGAAAGCTAATTGGAGGTAATTTATTATGTACGTATAGTTAACTTACGAATCTATGTAGTATCTACTATATATCTAGTCGAATAAGGAATGTATATTCCTCCTAGATTTACTTACCAAATTGAAAAGATTTACTTACCAAATTAATTGAAAATAAAATTTTGTTCCTTGATTACAATCGGATACACAATAAATACATTCTGCTATCTTGTTTTCTCTAGCTTGGTACGTACAATAAAAATAAGCTAGGTTTCTTGTACTTATTATTCTCTCGATCTATAGTGGAGCATAGACTCGTGCTCGTTCCAATTCTGCCGCACTGCGAGACTCGTGTTGCAAACAAGAATTTGGTGCCAAGGTGCACCAGAATAAAGGCCACAAGTGTTTCTGTGGTGAAAACGCTGCCGTTCAACAGGTACTCTTGAATTTTTTATTATTATTATTTTTTTCTTGGTTAACAACACAATTCGTTTGCGATACTCAATAAGAAATCGGCCGCGAGATTTTTGTATACTACTCAGCAGGACTCCATCACCTCACAGCTAATAATGGTGTTAGAGGCTTAATGCTGGACATGTCTGACTATTTAGGTGACATTTGGCTATGTCACTCGTTTGGTGGCAAGTGCTACGACTTCACAGCTTTTCAACCTGCCATTGTAGCACTTCAAGAAGTTTCAGCGTTTCTTGAAGCAAACCCGTCTGAGATTGTGACCGTCATAATCGAAGACTATGTCACATCTCCAAAGGGATTGACCAAAGTGTTTGTTTCTGCTGGCTTGGGAAAATTTTGGTTCCCGGTTTCAAAAATGCCCCAAGATGGTGGAGATTGGCCAACAATTGCTGATATGATCCAGAAAAACCAGCGTCTGTAGTCTTCACTTCCAAGCATACAAAAGAGGCTGAATAAGGCATTGCTTACCAGTGATTTTACATGGTAGAAAACCAGTATGGATATGGTGGCATGAAAGCTGGATCATGTCCAAACCGTGTTGAATCACCAGTTCACCACCCATGAACACAACAACAAGATCATTAATTAGTCCTAGTGAACCACACTTCCGAGATGTACCAGTACTCTTACCTGAATCTTGCAAAGACAATTCAGACGCATTGCTTCGCATGGTTCATACTTGTTACAATGTGGCTGGTAAAAGATGGCCTAACTACATTGCCGTTGATTTTTACAAGAGAAGTGATGCGGCGGCGCTCCAAAAGCCGTTGATGTGGTAAATGGTCTGTCAGTTTGCGGGTGTGCAAGCATTGCCGACTGCACAGAGAATGTGAGCTATGGAACATTCCCGCTACATAAGAGTGATAGTAGCTTTGGTTACTCAAACAGAGGACTAGTGTTGTTGGGGAGTCTTCTTGTCACCCTTTCCTTCTTATTGCCATTGTAGATTTTATAGGCCACCTTTCTTTTCTGGGAAGAGATCGAATGGCATGAATATCTTTGCAGGTAAATTATCGACTATGAATATTGTTGTGCCTGATTTTAGATGCATTGTTCACTACGACTTTTCAACCCAAGACACGTAGGACACGTTGAAAAGTCCAAGTATCCACGTAAGACATGTTGAAAAGTCCGGACTCCTCACAGGGACCCATTTTTTTTGTCCACAATCCCTGGAAGAGTGTAAAGCAGTGTTTCAGCTTATCAAGAGTAAAAGGGCCTGGGGCGCGCTACCGCGCGGGCATGCATTGAGGGCATGCTGACGCTCCACGAGGCCGCCCCGCCTCGCTTTATCCTATGCGAGGCCCCTCGCCTCCATGCTTTAGGACCCCACTTCCATACGGAGTTCATTTGCATGCAACCCAACTTCCAACAGGTATTCCTCGGACGTGAGCCATCCCAGAGTCGGGAGCGGGGTAATGGTAACTTAGCTCGCTATGTCACCACACCCCGACAAACATCTTCAGAGGAATAGAAAGAACAAGTCGCAATCAGGAAATCGATAAAAAGGCAGGGGGACCGCCCTTACCTAGCACGTGGCAAGTCTATTCGTGAGCAAGGATGAGGAATGGCATGACCGAAATAAAAAGGAACAAGGGTTGGGTACACGTGAAAAAAATCAGACAAGCCTATGTTTGAGGTACATCCGATGTCAGAAGATAAGCATGGCGAGGGGAGAAAAAGGATGTTCATGGACAGGCCAATACAGATAAAACGCCCATCCTCTGAGCGTACAAAAAGGGAACCAGCTCCCTAAAATCTCTATAAAAGGGGGCTTCGCTCTGAATGAGGGGAGAGACCAAAAAAACTTTTACTTCATTCTAACTTTATAATGGCAGAATCTACTGCAGGTAACAAAAGAAAGGGAGTTGAAGCCCCTTCTTAAGGACCTTAGGCTTCCAACAGCTGAGAAGCCTCATCAAACCGGAGGTCTCCATCATCCGGCGGAATAGGTGACTCCCGGGATAAAGAGATGAAGATCTTCTCGTAAAGCTCCAATTCCCTCAAGTTACACGTAGGTTTTCAACGAATTCCTCCTCATCATGTTGACGACAAAATTTTGCATCAATAAAATGGTGCCATCTGTGGGAACACTAATCGACTAGCACCGTGCTCTCACAAGCTTTCCTTGATACGGTTGAAACCCTAGCTTGCATCTCCATAAAGTTCGCCTGTGTGCCTACGCCGGTGGGTGTACTTGTCGTTCCAAGTATGGTGGATCACGCCTCGGAGTTGGACCAAGAGGCCCGAGCCGATCAAGAGCCAGATCCAGATAAGTAAACAAATTCGGAGGACAACGTAGAGAACACTGCCCCCGAAACCCCCCCCCCTCAAGAAGGCCATCCGTCAGCCCAGGAAAACCAAGCGAAAAGTCCATTCTTCGAAGACTCTCAAGGGATGACTCGGAACCATCTCCCGCGTCCTAGACGACATCCAAACGCATACGACATTGATTAATCAAAAATGTGAAAGTCAGGCAATCAACAACGAATGCCTAGCAAAGCAGTTGGAAGAAGCTAACGAGAAACTTCTAGCACGACGGGAAAGGACTCAGCGCGCCGAGCGTCGCATCGATGAGGAAGATGGCTAGGATGACCTCCTGAAATCGGAGGCAGACGACGAGCAAACTAGCGCATTAGAAAACAAGAGCTTAGCGCACGAGAGTTTGTCATGCGACAATTACCAAAGGCATGCTGGACCAGAAAGTCAGGAGCATAGAGCCATTTCTAGAAGACGGAGCGAAAGGACTGCCAAGTCGCTAAGCTCCTCAAAAGAGCCCTTGGCAGCGTCGACCATAGCAGACCTAGTCAGACAAGCGGTAAAAGGGGAGCTGGGAATCGTGTACAGAAGGATGGCCAGATGGATACGAGAAAATCGCCGTACATCTCTGATCTCGGGTCAAAAGAGCTCTCGCTCCCATATACGGAGTCCATAATGCATGGCAAGACTTCCAGGAACATGAAGTTCCAAAGGATTGATCTTTATGACGGTTCCACCGACCCATATGATCACCTAGACAATTTTTGGTCAGCCTTGGATGGAAAGGATGCGACGGAGGTGGATCGGTGCAAAGCATTTCGGCAAACACTCAAGGGGTCGGCCCTCAACTGGTTTCGCCACATCCCAGCCAGAACGATCAAGAGTTTTGGAGACGTGCGAAGAGCCTTCCTCGATGAGTTCATGATAGTCTCAAACCGGGTGTACACCCCAAATGACCTAACCCAGATACGTCAGCTCCCAGAAGAGGGGCTGCGAGATTATGTGATTCGTTTCCAAGGGGAGTATCACCGGTGCGAAGGGGCAGACGAAAGGATAGAATATGCTGCCCTAATGGGAGGGTTTAGGTCCAGTCCATTCTTGTTCAAAATGATTGAAAACCCCCTAGGGTAGTTCAAAGCACTCATGCGCGAGGCAACTATCTATTCAAGGGCGGAAAACCTCAACTATGCCCGGGATATGGACACAAACACAACGCAAGTCGCAGGGACAAAAAGGACTAGCGAGGTTTCTTTTAGGGAGAAAGCCCCGAGCAACGAGAGCAAGAAGCCTAAGCCACTCAGCACCCCGGGGAATGCTAGATCAAAGCGGAAAGTACCGCTGTCACGATATGGAAAATATACTCCACTCACTGGCTTGAAAACAGAAATCTTCGCCATCGTGTCCCGAGACCTGCCCAAGTCCCGGAAGATCAAGCCTCCGACTAAAGGGAGGATCGATGAATCACATTATTGCCGGTATCATAGGGAATACGAGCACACCTTAGAGAAATGCGTGCACTTGGCGGACACATATCAAGCGTTGATCGATAGAGGCGCCCCAAGCATACAATGTTTCATCAGGAAGGATGAAGTTCAGACCGGAAATGCCAGGCCCGTTAGTGAGGAAGCGCAGCCTAACAACCCAAGGGTATTTATCAACATGATATCTAGAGGTCAAACCCTTGCTGGGACCTAGAACAGGTTTCGCAAAGCATATGCTCGAGCAGCCAGCGCAGATGTTTTTCTGGTAGATGCAAGACCTGTCAAGACGAGAAGACTGGTTCCAGAACCCATCACCTTCACGGACGAGGATGGTGAAGGGCTGATCTACCCTCACAATGACCCGATCATCATCACAGCTTTGATCGCGGACTGCGAGGTAGCTCGCGTCCTTGTCGACGATGGTAGTGCGGTGAACATCATTTCTGCTTCGTCATTCGACAGGTTGGGAGTGGACAAAGGAATGTTGACAAAAGAAACCGCGTCCCTGACTGCTTACGGAGATTCAAAAATTCAGCATGTCGGTCACATGCCGCTAACTCTCTCATTAGGAACATGGCCGGATGTAGGAACTTGCACAACCCTGTTTGTGATAAAGGACTGCATGTCGGCTTACAACATCATTCTAGGATGCCCAACACTCAGAGATCTAACAGAAAGAGTCTCTTATTGTCATTTAACATTGAAATTCCCCACGAACAGCGGTAAGGGAAAAATTAGAGGAGATCAAGCATTGGCAAGGGCTTGTTATGCATCCGATTCCAAACAACACATAGGCCCAGAAATGATGGATCATTTGATGATATCATCCGAGTGCGGCCAACAGGACACTGAGGCTATCCGGCCTCAAGAGGCCAGCGAGGAAAAAAGAAAACTAAAGCCTGAGTGGAAAAACTGATCACGATGGCACTATCGGATCATCATCCCGAGAGGATAGTCAGAGTTGGAGCCGAGCTCGATGACTAGGCAAGAGAGGACATCATCAAGTGCCTAAAGAGGAATATTGATGTTTTCGCATGGTCCCACAATGACATGCCGGGAATTCATCCTGAAGTCATCACACACAAGCTGAGCGTTGATCGGTGTGTCGGGCCTGTCAAGCAACGTCGGAGGCCATCCGACGCTAAAAGGTATGCAGCAATCAAGGAGGAGGTTGACCGGCTATTGGAAAATAGATCGATAAGAGAGGTGGATTACCCTCAATGGGTGTCAAACGTGGTGATGGTACACAAGTCGAGCGGGAAGTGGAGGATGTGTGTAGATTACATGAATCTCAACAAGGCGTGTTCGAAAGATAGTTTCCCGCTACCCCGTATCGACCAACTTGTGGACTCCACCGCCGGCCACAAACTCTTAAGTTTTATGGATGCCTACATAGGGTATAATCAAATTCTATTGCGGGAGGAAGATCAAGAGCATACCTCCTTCGTCACCGACAAGGGCTTGTATTACTATCGCAGGATGCCGTTCGGACTAAAGAATGCGGGGGCAACATGTCAACGATTTGTAAATCGCATGTTCGCAAGCCTACTCGGGAATGTCATGGAGGTCTATGTCGATGATATGCTAGTGAAAAGCACTCTCACCATAAATCACGCCAAAAATCTGGAAAAGGCATTCAAAATATTGAAGGAATATGGGATGAAGCTAAATCCAGATAAATGCATATTCGGTGTCCAATCAGGAAAATTTTTGGGATTTATGGTCAGCGAGAGAGGGATCGAAGCCAACCTGGAAAAAATCCAAGCATTGCTCAACATGAAATCGCCTAAGACAAGGAAAGAAATCCAGAGCCTCATCGGAAGAGTAGCGGCCCTCAACTGTTTCATCTCAAGGTCCACTGACCGATGTCTGCCATTCTTCAAAGCATTGAAGAAAATGGGAAAAAACATAGACCGGACCGCCGAATGTGAGAGAGCTTCCTCAGCCTAAAAGAGCACATGGGAAAAGCACAAGTCTTGTCCAAGCCAAAGCCAGGAGAAACGCTCTTAATCTACCTTTCAGTGTCGCCAGGGGCAATCAGTTCAATACTCATCCGTGAAGAGGAAAAGCGCGAAGAAGCAATATATTATATCAGCAAAGGATTCACTGAGGCGGAGTCCCACTATCCGGAAATTGAAAAATTGGCTCTCGCCCTTGTGACTTCGGCAAGAAAATTCAGACCCTATTTTCAGGCTCACTCCATCAAAGTGATGATCAATCAACCGTTAAAACAAGTGTTATGGAAGTCCGAGACAGCGGGGAGACTGGTCAAATGGGCAGTTGAATTAGGGGAGTTCGATATCCGCTATAGCCCTCGCATGGCCGTCAAAGGCCAAGCTATAGCCGACTTTATTTCAGAATTCACCCACCTTTTTTTCCAAAGCAATGAAGGAAACACTGAAAGCACGGTTCGCCCAACAAGAAGTATGAGTCAGCCGCCAAAGGAAGAACCGGGCACATCGATAATCGGTGATCAAGACCCAATCTGGACATTGTATGTCGACGGGTCCTCCAATCAAGTAGGAAGTGGGGCAAGCCTAGTACTTACATCTCCGCAAAACGACGAACGCAAGTACGCCCTTCGGTTCAATTCAAGGCCTCAAACAATGAAGCGGAATACGAGGCGCTCATCGCTGGCCTTCGCATTGTGAAAGAGCTTGAAGCAACGAAAGTCCGGGTGCATAGCGATTCCCAACTTATGGTGAACCAGGTATCGGAGGAATACCAGGTAAAAGATCATGTCATGGTAGCCTACTTAAGAAAGGTGAAATCCATGTTATCATCTTTCACAGCATACGACATCGTTCAAATCCCTAGAGAGCAGAATGAACGGGCAGACTCTCTAGCTCGCCTGGCATCAGCCATCGGTCGCAATATGGGGAGGAATACTCCAATCGAATAAGGGTGAGAGACGCTCCAAATCGACGACGCTCCAAGCTGGATGGATCCTATTTTCGACTTCCTATCTAAAGGAGAGTTGCCTAACGACCCCCTTGAAGCAAGGAACGTCAAGTTTCGGGCAGGCCGTTACTTAATTGTTAACATGACTCTTTACAAGCGAGAGCACTCCGCTCCCTACCTGCGGTGTGTGACTTTTAATGAAGGAAGAAATGTGTTGTCAGACATACACGAAGGAGTATGCGGAAACCATTTCGGCGCTCGATCTCTAGCTCTTAAGATCCTCAGGCAAGGATACTTCTGGCCAACCTTAAAAGAAGATTCGAAAACAATGGTTCAGACTTGTAGAGCATGTCATAAAAATTTGACAATCCTGCGCCGACTAGGAGAGCCTTTGACTCCGATGAGCGCATCAATCCCTTTCTCAATATGGGGCATTGATTTCATCAGGCCGTTGCCTAAAGGCACCAACAAGGCTACCCATGCGGTTGTATGCGTGGACTACAACACCAAATGGGCGGAAGCTGAGCCCTTGACATCCATCACCACCCTCCAAACACAAAGCTTCATTTGGAAGAACATTATTTGTTGCTTTAGGGTCCCCTATGCGCTAGTAATGGACAACGGGAAGCAATTCGATTGCGACTCATTCAGAGAATTCTGCTCCAAGTTAGGAATCAAGATATGTTTCGCGGCACCATATCATCCACAAGCCAATGGTCAAGTTGAGGCTATATGCAAAATCATTAAAAAAAAAAAAAAAAAAAACCCCTCAAGAAGCGCATAGGCCGAGCCAAAGGGGTATGGCCCGACCTGCTCCCTCGTGTCCTCTGGGCATACAGAACATAGATCAGAAACGTAGAAACATACAAGTGACTTACCCAGACAAGCAACCAAGTAGCTTCCAAAAGGATACAAGGCAAACGCTTCATAACAGTTTCTCAGAATGTCACATGGTAGAGACAGTTTTGGCTTCCACAAGGATATAATCTGGGTAAAATCGAAAGCCAGAACTATCAAATTGCAACGTTGTATGATCCCGGACTAACAAAGAAACTAACAAGAACATAAATCCGCCGATATGAAGACACCTACAATTTCAAGTTTGCTTCTATGAAAAAACCATGCCCCAGCAATTGTCACATGCATGAGAAATCTTAATTTAAAATACATAAAGAGAAAGCATGTCAGAAGTTGGAAGTAAAAGTAGCTTTTACTAGTCACAAAGACAAAAAAAAATCAAGACCATACCGAATCAGTCGCATAAACAGGTACAATGGAAACAACAAAAACCACCCATAGTTGTTCCTGCAAGGAAATCGATCAGCTAAGGAATTGGATGCAATCCAGTCGAAATTGAAAGCATGACTGCTTACAAACTTGTACTTTTCCTACTACAGCACGGTAGCAAAGACACGAATGATAAACCAATACTGGAAATTGCATATATTAAGTGACACATTCAAGTAAGCAAAAGCCAACACAAATGTCAGCAATAAAACCCAAGTTTGAGTGCAAAGGAACTGACTGAAGGCTTGGTGTATGACTTGAGATGTCGAAGGATAAGAAAAAGAGAGAGAACGAGTGCCAAAACTGCAAAGGAAGCTGCAACTATTAAGGCCGGTTTGTAGAGATCTGCATATATATACTTTCATGGACTGTCGTATGTGAATCAGACGATGATGCCATTAACCTTACTTGCACATCTTTCCAGTAGAAAAATGCAAGATCACTCGCTCACAGTGAAAACACCAAGTGAATAATTAACCTGTAAACAGTTAAGTGATCAATCCTCTACCAAACTACTTGAACAAGAAACTATGACGCCCTATGTAATAGTCTAACTCCTAACCAACTTTGTCGACGAAAATCATACATAACTGAATCAAACTAGTACAAAAGGAGGAGGGTGTGGAATGAACTAACCTTATCGGACGTGAGATTGTTCTCCCGCGAACTGTGAAGAGAGTTTGGCCTGAATTGAACAAAATCTTAACGGATGAGTTCAAAGAAGAACACAACGGCCGTTCTAGTTACCAGGCGCTCTATGTTATGCGTTGGGTTGTGAGGCCGACACGTGTAACTGTTAGAGCAACTTATCTCGTGAAACCCATGACACGTAAACTACGACCTGTTACGAGAAAAACCAACCGGTAAAGCAAATATGTCAACTGAATCCGCTGGTCGAGTGGATAAAAGTTTAGGTGTACTGTTCTCGTATTCGACTTTAAATTTTGGAGAGTGTATTCGACGTACTCGGGTGCGCCGCGCATCCAGAAATTTAACGGTGAGATCACCGGGTGGGGCCGGACACGGGTGAGTGGACGGTGAGATTGGCCGGGTGTGCTCTATAATTTTCATAAATTTTGTTGTTATCTTTAAGACTTAAGAGTTAAATTTCAATTTACTCTTCATATGAGATCTTGTAGCACAGGTTTGCCGTGAAAAACATGATGTCTTCTCGACTTGTGTTCAAACATAGCGTTATAAGTCGAGAAGAGAATGTCACAAAAACCAAATAAGTTGCAAGTCTGTAGTTTAAAAATATTCATATATTTCATTCCTGCTGAAAATTTACAGGGTTGACCTGGGTTGTCGAAGAGACCCCAAAACATTACAAGAATGTAGATCACTCCACTAAGATTTTGAGCAAAATATTGTACTAGCTGTCTAGCTGTGCGTATTTTGATGCAATTTTTGAAGAAAATGCACAAGTTCCTATACACTACTCTACAAAAGATTTATGATCCGCCATTTCCTCGACCACAACAAAGTTCTGCACAGCAACCTAGGCAGCCAACACAGGCCAAACCAGTAAAGAGCTGGGTTAATACGTTTGCACACTGAGGGTTTATATGGGAACAACATTTGATGAAGGCCAGGCAACAGCAGTTATTGCACATTGAGCCACAGCAGTTTGAAGTGGCTTTCATGAAAATTTCAGCTGCCTCTGGAAGCTTTGGTTCTTCGGTTCCTGGAAAAAGGTTGTCTGAAGTTGCGGTCACATTTCCAAAGCCGACACACAAACTGTGTGGCAATATCATTTTCAGGGTTTCGATATCCTTCTTCTTGCTCTGGCTTTTCTTTGAGACCTATATGATGTTTATTAAGGAGAAGCCATTAGAAAATTCAAACACACCACTTGAAAAGAGAAAGCTTTACTTGTTAAACATATGCATACCTTCTGTACAACTTCTTCATTTTGACATATGATCATGTGTGTATACTCACTCACAGCACCCGTATGTGCACTCATTTTAGTTACCTGCCCATAGAAGGGATATGGAACCAGACTCTTGTAAGTACGATGAACTAGATAGGTGATGTTAGAGATGAAATCATCAGTAAATTGTAACTTTTAAACTAAGGTGTAAGGACTGTGAGGCTGGATTTTGAAAGAATTAAATCATGGAGGATGGATGTTAGAGCACCCGATGACTAACCTTATCCTCAAGCTGCTTGTTCTCTGATAGCCATGCCTGAGCGGTCAGTAACTCAATCTCTTCTTTTGCACATACCTGTTGCAGAAAAGGAAGAAATTGTCAAGAAACAAAACATAAGATATAGGGCGAGCATACTATGAGAAGATATATTGTGTGGCTTAGCACCAACAACTTAAGGGGACATGAAGTGCAATCATGTATGCAAAGAACTGTTTAATCGAATAAGATCGTAACAAACAAACACCATCATTAAGGTTTGATGAAAGTCCAGAGCTAGAATAGCCAACTCAACTAAACCCTAAACAAACACCATCATTAAGGTTTGATGAAAGTCCAGAGCTAGAATAGCCAACTCAACTCAGTTGACATATATGGATATCTAACCAACCAAATTACTCTCCACAAATTAATGAACAGAAAATTAGCTTAAGATTAAGATCAAAACCCAATGCCTTACCCTATGAAGAGGTATCTCCTTTGCATCTTGTAATTTCATGTCGATCACAAAAGTCGACATATCAGCTGATAATCCTTTAACTTTGAAGCTCTCTGGTAATTTGCCTCGGAATCTCCCAGATACACTCAATGGACTCTCAAATGATAGGTCTGGAATATGGCAAGGGAACACCTATTGGATAAATTCAAAATATGTTATGATACATCAATGCGTTATTACTTGGTTGCAAATTCCAAATGACGCAGTTGGTCTATGTTTGAACTATTGCAGGCAGCAAAATACACACGGCAAAATAGGAAATCATTAAACAGGTGTTCAAACTATCGCAGGCACATGCTATATCTTCTCAACATAGGACAAGATACACTATATTGTACAGTATCCCTGAGTTGATATGGGTATTAAAAGTCATTAATATACATGGAGAGAGGTCCGTGAAGTAATTCAACAAGCAAAGACGCAAAGCTTCGTCTGGGAAGACTTCATTGATAGTATGACACAAGTGTTTAAATCTAAGGAATGCTCAAAGTGTAATTTTAGTTCAACATAAAGTCCAAACAGCACATAGGATGATGAGCATACCTCAACATCATCAAGATCGTTCAATGTCTCAATGGTTATATTTGTAAGAATCACAGATGAAGCTCTCGCAAATAGTTTCTGTATTCGACGCTGAACGAACTCTGAGCATGAGAAAATATTGAAGTGCATAAATAAATAGCAACAGGATTTATTCCATATACCTTTAGATAGAATGATTGATGCAGTGAAAGATCAATTTGCTAATGTTTATTGAGTAATATATGTTTTTTTTTCTTTTTTCAAATGAAATATTTTTAATTGTGGCTCACTCATGACAACATTCTGTGGAGATGAGTGAGAATCATATGATCTGAAGTCAAGTTTATAGGAGTCCAAGGTCATGATAGCTTTAGATTTGACAAAACAGGGTAAGCTCACAAAAGTCCAAAATTTCTTATCACCTGAAGTACAAAAGGTAGACCTAAGGGTAAATATTTGTTTCCGAAAAAATATTGTTAACTGACCTATATCATAGGCAGCATCATGTTGGCCCCTTCCAATTGTTGCTAGCATCCGCAGGAAATAATGGTTGCAGAATGAACCTGGAAAATATATAGATAAATGTTAACCAGAAGATGGAGCATAAACATTATGATCTTAGCTAAAAGTGTACTAGCAATGTAAAATGTGGCTGGATAAGAGACGGACAACAAAGATGCTTTGATCTTGATTAATTGAAAGCATTCTTACAGAATATATAATCTGCAACTAGCACAAGACTCTATTAGCAGAACAAACCATTACCTATTCCAAAAGTGTATATGCGAGGGGATATAGCATTGTCACTTGCAAGACGCTTTTTTATTACATCACATATTTGTCTCTCATCTTCAACTGCCCCATCAGTAACCAGGAATATGATAGGAAGTGAACCATTAGAGTTGGATAGCATATCTATTGCCTGAAACGACACAGCAACAAAAGAAATAATTCAATCAAAATTGTTGTTTAGTCATTTAGATAGCTTTCCATCAATGCAGAATATATAATATGAGAAAAGTAGCTACCCCCTCAAGAAGGGAAACTCGACGAATGACCATGTTTATTTGCAGTAATGTGCCACAATACATGACTATGTAAGAAACACATGGAAATTAATCATGATGAAACCATTGGTAAAACTCCAATTGCAAATATGGTGCAAAGAAGCAGGAGACAATACATAGGATGAGCATACCATGTTAAGGGGACGCAAAATATTTGTGTCACCGCCAGCGATAAAATTTATGCCTATCCACTCAATGGCTGAGTCAATAGCCTCCTTGGTAGCCAATTTTAATGATGTAGATGAAGTATAAGTCTGTCCATTAAAAGCTATAATGCAGAATGAATCCTCTGGATCAAGTTTAAGGAGGGCTTCCAATAGTGCATTCTTAGTATCCTCAAGTGGCTTTCCCTGCATACTTCCACTTATATCAACAACAATCACTATATTCCTTTTGAAACCCTGCAAGACCGAATCAGAGTGGTCTCAGGTACAACTTTGAACAACTAAACCGGATAACAAATAATTTGAAAGAACCTGATAAGTTTCATTGAACATAACACCAACCTTTCTACTTCGCTGGTTTCCTGGAAGAAGATACACAGAGAAAATTTCTCTTTGATCAACATCATCCTTGGACGGTGACTGCGAGATAACAGCACCATGTATTTGGCTTGAAGAGACCTACAAATGCATAGACATGTTAGCAAAATTAACTAGTTACTGACACTCCCAAAGCTAAGAGATTTTTTATATGCCCTGCGTCAGTGGAAAACCAAAGAGCAAGCTGTTTTGCAGTCGAAGACCATATATATAAGTATATCCATGATTAATCCATACACAGTCAGAAAGAAGATTGCATATGAGCCTTACAGCATATGAGAAATGGAAGTCGGTTTTTGACCAATCGACAACATCTCCCTCGTACTTAAAACCCAGTTTACCATCTTGGCTCTGCATTTCCTGTAAAGTCACATAAAACCAGAAAAAAGTTACCACCTCGGTTAAAACTATATAGAAAGAAGACCTGTGAGCCATGATCAACATATCACCTTCAAAAGATGGCTAGCTCCCTTAAATAGAATTTCAGTTCCCAGACCAGAGTTCACATTCAATTGGATCTTCTCCTTTTTCAGGTACTTCTTTCCGGGTGGGACGACAAACTCAGGAAATGTGAACAGTACATCCAAAGAAAGCTCTCCATTTTGATAGAGTAACTTCTGAGACCAACTCATTGTCACTGTGAGATTGACTCCCCCATCAATCTTGACAACCAAAAAACAGCCCGCATTTTAGCCAACACAATTAAAACAGCACACAATTCAATTTAATTTCAAGAACAGAAAAACCAGTTCTAATCGTTACCGGAGGCGTTGTCAATGTGAAGATATGAGGTTTAACATTGAGAAAGCCTCCTTCTCCATGTGGAATCTTGCTCAAATCCGCCTCGTCTTTCGATTCAACTAATTTTGTATAGAATGACTTACCAGAAATTTCGACCTCAACACCTAGAATTGAACCCTGTTAGCCAAAATGTACATTACTTAACAACATTTTAAACCAAAAAAAAAAAACAATTCAATTCAAAAAAAAAATTAGAAACCCTATAGTTGAAGGACCTGTTCACCCATAGGGATAGCAATGCGGCAGCCGCAGCTCCTGGAGCTCTTGACGCAGTGGACCCTCCACGATCCGGTGACCCGAATAAAGGCGGTGTCCATGAAGCAATCGACCTCCAGGTCAACTCTGTTCATCGGAAGCGGAATGAGCGCCGGCGGGTCGCACCTGCCGTGCACGTGCGGCTGGTAGCTCGGGATGTCCGGGTTGTCGACGATCGTCGGGTCGGAAATCACGGCGTAGACCATCGGCGACGTAGGGTGGTAGGCGCGGCCGGCGACCGATTTGTTCATGGCCGGCGGCGGCTTGGGCGGCGACACGGAACGGTCCTTCCCGAAGTATAGGCGTTTGGAGAGGCGGAGACCGTCGTCTACGGCTTTGGAGAACTCCTCGGCCATTTCGGACGATCAACGTCGTCTTCGACGGGAAAACGGTGTCGTTTAACGGATCGGGGGCGGCGAGAGAGAGGGTTTGGTTTAATACAACTCCCGGAAAAAGTGCGAGAGACAGTTGCGTTTGACCGTTGGAGCATGCATTTTGTGATTCTATTTTTTAGATTTCGGGTTGTGGAGCTTAGCTGGCAGTGGACTGGCGCCACGTGTTGACTCATCGGGAAATGCGCGTTTGAGGGCGGCAATAAACGGCGGCGTATCGGGGAGGTTGGGTTGATTGGGACGTGGAGGAGGGAGGAGACGGCAAGTGGTATAGGGGTTTGAGGGTTCAGGTGGTGATTGGCTGGCGTCGTTTCCTTTTTTAAGTGGGAATATTTGGAGGAAGTTACGTTATTGCCCAATGAGGAATAACTTAACGAGGAAGACTGAAGAGAATTGTTTTAGTGGGGGTGTTGTGTTGTTGTTTATTATTAAGCGGAGGATCTTCTGTCGGCCAAAACCCTTTATGTGAGTTGTGAGAGAAGTCGATGTAGGTATTGGATTGATCGTAACAGCTTAAAATAATAGGGACGATTCGTTTGTCTTAAATTATGACATATTTACTTGCTTGAAATTAAAAAACTCATTAGTAACAATTGCTATCTGGCAGCATATAGTAACAGAAGCTGTATATTTGACAATTGACACCATGGGGGTACACATATTTGAACAAAATTTCACAACTAAACTAGTCCTCTCCCTCTAACCAATGTATTGAAGCTCCAAAACTGAAGGGAGTCTAAAACTAGAAACATTTGATGGCTCCATATGAATCTTAATGTTCACGGTATGGAACTTCTCATCTGACCAAAGTCAGCATCTAACTTCTATGCAGAACTCTGTTGCTGGTCTCTCCCCTTCATTGATTCTGCTTCATTTACACCGTTCAGATAGCACCAGAGGCCTTCGGCCATCCACCTGACCTGCATAACCCTTTTGAGGTATTGGATACACGCCTCATCAGCATCAATTGCATGGGGCTAGATTTGGTTAAACAGAATTTCATTCCATGTATCAGGAACACCAGGTAAGCACCAATGCAGACAATCTTGCATTCCCGGTTTGGCTGTGAGACTGAACCGGGATATATGACCCTCATCCCGAAGATGGGATAGAGCCGTTATGTCCAAAATCTTCACCCCTGTTCCTTTCACTGCGCCGGCAGCAGATTCATCACTAGACTCATCTTGCAATACTTCCTTTCCTACTGACATGGGATTGGTGTTGTCACAACTTCCTCCTGTGTTCCAGTCCCCACCAACAAAATGCCTAGGTGAGATGGATCGGTAAAATACTTTGACACCTGGATATTTTGGGAGCTGTGAGTTCACCCAATTAACAACATTGTAGACAGTCAGATTCTTGGCCTTCCAAATCATCGCTATCTTCCTGTCCTTGTTTGGCTGTCCTCCAACATACATCACCCAGCGGTTAGCTTTGAGCTTCCCACGATTCCAGTGGTGCCCTGTATTGAGGACCACAACATCAAATTTATGAAGATATTGGACCAAGAATGCTGGTGGTCGATCAAGGTGCATGGCATAATCAGTGGCTGGGTCTGTTGGATTAATAGGCTGCACATCACAGAGGCTTGCTGACCAGTAATAAAGGATGGTGGTGTTAGTGCTTGGGAACCGATAAGCCCACCCATTAGGGCGAACGTCGCCTCGTGCTTGGGCTATCCCATACTCCATCCCCACATCTATGACATCATTTCTCTCATTACCACCTGTAACCATGCACATTAAAGATTGGAACAGATGTCGACCCAATGAATCTCCAACAAAAGCTAGCGTTTTGTCTTGCATCCTGAATGCAAAATACAGTTAACAGTTAACACATTAACATAATTTGCTAGGTAATAGAAGTAAGAAGAGGGAAACAAGATCAATTCCTCAAATGAACAACTAGTTGAAGTAAAAAAGGATGCAAAGGCTAAATCTAAATCAGTGTTTCTTTTCTTTTTTTGGTATACCCGTCCAAAGAGGTTAAAATCTAAAAATTTCAAGGACTAAAGAAAATCCTCAAATAGGTTAAAACCTAAAAATTTCAAGTAAGGACTAAAGAAAATCCTCAAATAGACAGGCCTGCACCAATAATTTTGTGAAAGTTCATCCTAGTTCTCCAACTTCACGAATGTTGGCTTTGTTTAGGAAAATTGTTAACTTGCTGTAAGAATGAATTGCATCTCGATTAGATTTATGCTAAAAGATTGTAATACCTTTTCAAGAACTTGGAGCCTTCAAATTCTTCCATTTGGCAATCTTTCGGCTGCCATCGAAGCATCTCGTAGGCAAAATCTGTGCGCTGTGTCAACCGGCAAGCCCACATCCCTGACAACCATTGCTTACAACCAAACCCAGAGTACACTGGCGGCTTATCACCTACAACCCATTTTCCTTTTGCATAATTGCAGCCTGGTATAATGTCAAAAATACAACAATCAGTAATGTAATTCCAATATTTAACTTTACTAATAATGATGTATCAACAACATCCCAGACCAACCAATAATGGGTGTATTTAGCTTCTCTTGACCGACGTTTTTCATTAGAAAGCATAGAACCTACTCACCTAGAAGACACTTGGGGAAAGAATAATTTCTTGGATAATGTCAGTGTTTAAGTGAGGAAATCCAGTGCAATAGATGGCATTTTTAATGAACCTGAAAGACATGAATCTCCTACCTGGATTTTCCTTATGAGTAGTCAATGTATCCTCACGATTCCCCCCAGTGGAGATATTCGTATGAGAAAGATATATTGCTTTTTGTAGGTCTGAATTCTTCTCCTTTGGTTTTTCACTGTGTCTTTTATCAACTGACATCCTCTCTTCTACATTTGATTTGAAGGATTTGACTGCACCATATGATACACAAAGGTTAAGTCCAAATTACACCACATGATGCTCAAAGCAGATAGATCTGCTCGGATTGTATTGGTAAAATAAGACACATTTGATTAACCATGCATATGAATACTGACATCATGAGACGATAAATTCAAGAATAATCTAAGTCCGTGACATTCATGCTGCTCAGCTTGAAGAAGCTTGAGAAAGCACAACAACAACAATACAAACGAAAGCACAACAACAACAATACAAACGAAAGCACAACTATGGCCAAATATAAACTCTTCATCACCAAACTACTCCCAACAAAGTAATGGAAAAACCACATTATCTTACCATTGTTCTCAACACCGTTTGTCACTTGATCACCATTAACCCCATTGCTTTTATGAGTGCCCTGTCCAGAATCTACTGTAGTTCCTAACCCCGCACGAAATTCTTCTTTCTGAGCATCCCTCTCTGCTAATGCTGGTACACCCTCATCTACATGTACCACTTGTTCCGAAGACCTATCGACAGCAACATCCTTCAGTTCTGCACCACACACAATTCCAACACATACTCTCAACATACACATAATGCAACACTTCCCTAAACCGGAACAAATAAACTACTTAAGACCAACCTGGAGACAGCTGCAACCGGGTTTCGGCCGGAACCAAAGTAGTAAGAAGCGGAGTTTTCTCCCATGCCCACAATAGAATAGTTGTTGACATGAGCACTATAGTAATAAAGGAGATTTGTTTACCCTTCAATCCATTAAACCCTCCTTTCATTCCTACCTACATATTAATAACATCAAATTAATATCTCAAAATCACAACATAGATTCTGGGTGTTCTTTCCATTATAGTAAAATTATCAAAATTCAAAACCGCAATACATTTAACAAATCCAGGATCAGACAAACACGTTGTTCATTTTTCAGCAGCATGCAAAATCAGATCAAGTTAAACTGTTAAACAAACAGGAAAAAATAAAGGTAAAAGAAGCCTGAAAATAGCAAAAACGGATCTAGAGAATCACTGGGGAAATGGGTACCCGAAAATAGCAAAAGTGTCCGATGTGGTAGGTGCGAGGGTGCAATCTGTGAGCAGAATTGTTTGGCTTTTTAGAAACTGAGAAGAGTTTTTATACACAAGAGAACCATGGATTTGAGGAAACAGTAGAGCTGAGACAGCAAAAGTTGGGATTGTAAGATGGAAATGAGGACGAATAGACGGAGATTGAAACGGTGACGTGAAGAATGAGAAATGAAGGGGCGGACCTCGGACGTTTTATTTAACGGTGGAGGAGAAGGGGAGGTCGGTTCCACGTCGTTCGTCGTTTTCATGCTAGAGGAGTTTCATGTGTTTGTATTAGGGCTGTCACTCGGTCGGTTCGAATCGGTAATGGGCGTTACCAACTTCAAAACCAAATCTTTCGGTAATGAAATATGATTTTCAATTACCAAACCAAAAACTTCGGTATAAGATAAATCTTACCAACTTCGGATGTCGGTTTTTCGGTATTACCAAACTTCACAACAAATATATTTTCAAAATATAACAAAACAATACAAAACTATAAAATTTAAATATCACTTGAGTTTCTAGAGTCTGATAATACATATACAAAAGATAGTCATTTCAGTACACATTATCGAGTATGATTTAATTTTCTACCGAAATAGTCAGGATGTAAATGTTTCCAAATTTTTATATAAACAAGTTATGTGTCATCTATGTGAAAGTATGTGTGTGGAAGAGTCGACCAAAATAAGTCACATAAGGGCAGTAAAAGCTTTTTCGTGTAATAAGTGACGTTAAATTATGGTTGACCGTTTTGATCAAGACCCGAGCATTATTGAGTACAATTGAATTTTCTATCATAATTGTATTATACTATAATGATCACATCAGACCGTCGAATTTTAATTTTGTGAATTGTAATAATTGGAACCACAACATGCCTGGTAATGTGGTATAACTTATTTAGTAAGTTATATGCATATGTACATCTTTGTGAACCAACTACAAAGAGGAAGCAAAATTTTCAAAAAGCTTGTGAACTATGATGTGATCAATATAATGAAATACGACTATGGTAGAAAAATTAGGTATTTTTGATAATGTTTTGGCCTTGATCAAGGCGGCTAACCCTATTTACGTTTGTACTTCCTATGGGGAGCCCTATCATCAAGAGAGGTAAAAACATTCCTAAATTTTTACATGGACGGTTACATGTCATCTAAGTGGGTTTGTCTATGTGTGTGTGTGTGTGATGAATCGACTAAGACGGGTAGGTAAGAGCGTTTTTATATAACAAGTAACATTGAATTAAAGTTGATCGCTTTAATTGAGACCCGAACGGTACCAAGTATAGTTGAATTTTTCTATTCATTGTCTTGTTTTTTACTAAATGGTATATACAATTGAAAACGTGAGATAAAATTATTAGTCTGTGTGTTTTTAGAAATATAAGTCTTTAAATAATTAGAATTTCGGTAAATTCGGTATTTACCAAAAACCAAACCAACTTTTTCGGTATTTCTCGGTTTCGGTTTTTTTGATTTCGATTACCAAAATTCGGTTTACCAAATTATAAATTTTAGGTCGGTTTTCGATCGGTTTGGTATTTACCAAACCAAGTGGCAGCCCTAGTTTGTATTAAACATATGTCAACACTAATTAATGGAATTGACATTTTTGATGTATTGGATTTTGCATTTAGTCAAATTAATTCTGAATATGTAAACTGATGGGTTTTTTTTCCTTTTTCAGGTAAAATTGTTGGATCATTTCACGGATAGATTGTTATATGGATATGCAAGAGTCTGAAAATTTTCAACGCCTATCTCCCTAAACCCTAAGAGCGCCGATGTGCTCCCAAAACCCTAACCCTTCCTCTCCAAATCTCGCAGCCTCTCCATCACCAATCTCGTTGCTTCCCATGGCTCTCAAACTCCCGGAACTCATCATTCCCTCCTCATCTCCATCACTAACTCTAAACCACTCCTCCTCTCTTCTCTGCAGAATTCGAGCAAGTCTTTTGCTTCCTCATCGTTGATTCAATCTGCATCGATCGAGGATGTCACCAGGTCCTTTGCTACGTCCTTAGTGCTGGCAAATTCCAAGGTTTTGGATCTCTCTCACCGCATCTCTGGTCCTAAAAGAGGTGTTGCGCATTCCTTCTTGATAGCGAAGCCACTGAATTCAACCCCTCCAAGCCTGATGGAACTCAAGTGGTTATGTGGAAAGGTGTGGATCCTAGAGCGGAAATTTCAGATCCAGGAATGTTCGAACAATATCTTTATCATCAGCTTCGATCTTATCAAGGATAGAAATAAAGTCCTTCGACGAGGTCCCTAGTGGTACCAGCAGGTACCAATTGCGATTCAACTATATGATGACGTCAAGTTAATCAAGAGCTTTGCCATGGACTCTTTATTCTTCTGGGTACGTATTCAGAATATTCCACCTAAGTATGAAATCCTTGAGAATTTTTTGGGTATTGCTTCTGTTGCTGGTCGTTATATTGAATATGATGACAAGCTATTCATTAGATCAAAGAAGGTTACGGTTAGGGTTGAGAAGAAACTATCTGATCTTATTCTTACCTCCAAAACCATTAAGCTAGCAACACATGCTGAGGAACAAATTGATTTTTACTTTGAGAATTGTTTGAGTATTTGTGATGCTTGTTACTTGGTGTTCCATGAGAATGGAAAATACCGAGTAAACTCTAGCTACAACACTGCAGGTCAGTCTCACACAGACATCATGCCAAACCTTGTGATCAATTTTGCATCCAAAACGTTGATGCATGGAGCCTTCAAATTCCATGGTTCAGAATTGCCCTCTACATCAATTGCTACCTCAATCTTTGATCAAAAGAAAGAGAAGATGCACAAGCGTCCTACTATTCTCAAGAAGTCGGCACATGAACCTAAAGATGATACCCTAGCTATTATATATACCTGTAAATGATCATGATCACTCTTCTGACTAGACTGCACCTGAGCTTGAACTTGACGGTGACTTGACTGTTGGAGAGGGACGTAAATGGGGTAGACCTTCATCACCTGAGACTTCTCTTAAGAAGTGGAAGGTATTAATAGACTTTTTGTAGGCACATGAAGCTCACGTGCATACCAAGAGACTAAAACAGCCTGACTTCCTAGCTGCCCTCTCGGCCAAGACTCTCGGCCTCACGTCGGATTCAACTGCAATGGTTCTCGTGACAACTGAAGCTCAAAAGAAGAAAAGAGGACATCCCATTGGCTCCAAAAACCTGAAACCTAGAAGAAGTGCTAATTAAGAGGATATGACTATTTCTCTGACTCCTCTTGCAGCGCTCCCGAACCCTAGTGTGAAGGGCAAAGAGGTTCTTTGAAATTCTGCTTTTTCTTTCATTCTATTTCAGCTTTATTGTTTTTGTTTTATTGTTAAACAATTGCTCTTGGCCTATGCTTTTCACATGGGAGAGCTTTATTTTGTTATAATCTTTGTCTATGATCTATTTTTATTAAATTATAGGTTTTTTGTTAGCCGAAATTTGTAATGAAGATATAACCCTCATATGAATCAGATGATCTTGCTTGTTCTCTGTATGCATGGCAAAAAATCAATTCGTATTGTACCCTCTACTTTAGTACTAAATGACAAAATCAAACCCGGACCTGAGGTGAGGCCCAAGAGAGGGCCGTCTCAGGCCCAAAATAATGGGGGGCACCAAAAAAATTTCTCTTCTTTTTGTGTATACATAGACTGTGGTGAAAATAACAAAGGCTTTATTCTTTCCGGTGATTTCTCGACGACATCTTAACTCCAATGAACCTCTCTTCTTTCACTATTTGCTTCCCTTCTCATTATTGTAATCTTCATCTACAGTTTTAACCTTATTTCGCTTTTCTATTGTTCTTTTTTTGAATCATTTTATCGTCCCCAGAATAATTATTCAATCTCTTAGTGTTATATATGTAATCTGATTGATCCAAATGTCTTGTATTTATGGTTTATATTGATTATAGCATATTGGGTTTTGTATTCTTTAGGCAGGACTGTTTACTTTTCGTTTGGGGTTTCAATTTGCTGCCATTTTTTATTGAATATGGGCAATTTGACCAAATTACAAATGAATGTATAACAAAGATTTAACCTTTGGCTGAAAAGACATAAACTTTCATTAATTTCTATGTTGAATATCAGATCTATTTTAAAATGATGAATTTATGTTCTTGTTTAGTTATCAAATGCATTTGTAATATGTGGAATAGTGTTGATTCAATGCAATGTTTGAATGTGTTTGCAGATAGATTGGTGGTTGTTGATGGATAATGAAGGTAGTGTTCCACCTAAGCAGGAACGTTCGAGGACGAGGTGGACACCGGCCCTGACAAGACATTTGCAAAGTTGGTTATTAAGCAGATTCGGTTGGGGAACAGGGCGAACAATGTTTTTCTTAAGAAACCATAAGTGAAACATTTTCTTTATGTACAGGTTTGGATCTTCAGATTATATTAGTTTGGAACCTCATTGGGGTTTTTTTTTTTAACCATGATAGGGCATCACTCTACGGACTCGCCTCATGTCCTTCTAAATGGTTCGAGTTGAACTATTTAATTCGCATATCTACTTTTTTTTTTTTGTAGATATGTCTCATAGAGACATTGAGTGCTTCGCAGATAGTGAAACTATCCACAACATTCTAAGACACCGACAACTATCTCTGAATTTTGTGTCTTATAAATCTTTTGTGACTACAATGATTGAATCATACCGGTCATTCATGGACGCAGTTTAGCTTGAATTTTGATGCCTCATGGCACCATGATCAACGTCACATATGCCCTCTATGCATTGAGAGGCAACCGAATCATGTTGAGCTTTAAAAACATTCATGCTAATAGTTTTCATTTGAAAACACATTGTGAGAATGAACAAGAGTTCTTTTGTGTATACATTCTCATGAATGCGGACTAAAATGCATCTTAGAGAAGTTTATGAGTTAATCTAGTGGATTGTATTTCACTATGATTTAAATATCGAATCACATGTTGTCGCCAAACATGATATTTGAGACACCGAGTCATATAAGCTTTGATTTTGACCAATTTAGGTCATCCTGGAAGAGATATAATGGTCCGAATTTTAAGAAATTCTCATGGTCATCCATTCTTCCACTTAAAATGAAGACATTCATCATCTAGCATCATCATGAAGCATGATGGTGACGCCATGGTTGTAAATGGTAGCACCCGGGGGATGTTGACTTCACCCGAACACAGCTCCAACTTCCCGGAGGCCGTCCGGTCAATTTCTTAAGCAATTGAGGGGTACAGGCCTTCCCTCGATGTCTCATTAGCCCCATGCAATGCTTATTGCTCGTTTTGAAAGCCTATTTTTTAGCGAAATTAGGAACGAGACCCTTCTACGCTAAATGACACAAAAGTGAACATTTATTTCTTACATCAAACTATATATGTAGATAGATACAACCAACTTGTGGACACCTTTTTATGTTTTATGGTGTTGGTTGAAGTGTTAAAACACTGGTCACATGTTCCACTATTATCTACTGTTTATGCTGCTTATACTTCTACGGGCTCACTACCCATTCTTTAAAAAAATTTATCGAGATATAAGTTGAAGTGTCATGTACCCAATGTTCACACGCAGTATGATCTCACTGAGGTTACGACCAAACAACTTTAGCTTGTCGCTCGAACATTATTGATGCACACCAATCTTTCTATTGTATTTTGGGGCTATGCAATATTTGCATGCAGCTTACTATTCATCTACGACCCACTATTATTAAATATGTGTACTACACCTCGTGACTGTATACGAGGATTGACATGAAATTGCAATACTTAAGCTCAGCATGATTGAAACGGCTCTCCAATCATTGAGCTCAGCTAGATGTGATTTCTAGATGCGAACTTCAGGGGGAGTCTAGCACATATATACATGTCACCATCAAATGTGAATGGTGCGTTGTATTCTTTTTCTCCTACGATCAAAGTTTAGTTTTTCTCCTACAAGGTTTTTATTCCTTGACTAGGTTTTTAACGAGACGACATATCAGCACCACCGACATACAACACGCGGCATAAGAGGAGTGTTCTAGGATATTTCATATGTGTGTCTTGGCCTTATGCCATCAAGATATGTAGTTAGAATAAGACTATGTATTTTTATCATTATTATATTGGTACTTTGTAATTCCCTATATAAGGGGCTCTTATCAATTAATAAAATGATGATTCTCTATTCTCTTGTTATCTCTTTGTCTCTACACTTTATCATTCATCAAACGGATAGATTTAACAAATAGTTTGTTTTGTTTAATCCGCATTTCAATAAATTTGTTGATTTGGTTAAATTAAATGAAGTATGTTAGTCGATCGTGGTTGTCTGATTCATTAGTATTGTAATATATAGTTTTTTTTATAACAAGTGCGGTACTAATGAATTTACTTTTAATTTGTTTGAAGATATAAATTTTGAGTTTGGAAAGTTAGATTATAGTGTTTTAATACAATTGAAGAGGTAACACTTATAGTTCTTGTGGGATTACAGAGATTGTAAAAAAAAAACTTCATATGAGGTTACACGAGTAGTTATGTCTATGTTTGTTCTTACTTATTGGTGGCAGTCAGCAACTAAGTTTTTGTTCTTGATTTTTTTTTTAGTGTGGTACTTTCTCTAACTAGGTTTAACAAGGCTATTATATGCTCATGCATGTAGTTTTAATTCGATTGGATGCATATTCATATTGAATAACAAATAATAAAAATTAACATGATTCATATTTATCTTATTGATTAATTATATACATACCTAATTTTGATTTTCATGATGGTAAACTCATAAATGTATGTAGAGACATGTTAAGTGATGCTCTGGTAGGTGATAACTTATAAATTCAACAACTTAATGCATTTCTTGTCGAAAGAAAACAACTCAATGGATTTCACACCCGCACTTGTTAATAATCACTAGTAAAATAAAATAAACCAATACTACATCAAGACAAGTCTCAAAAATCATGCAAATGCCCACAATTAAATAGTGACACAACCATAAAATTTTTTAGCATTGAGTACAATAGGCCTCAAATGTCATTATCATCAATTTTGAAAAAGATGTGCATGTATACACCGCAAATGTCTATGATTTTAGTGTCAACTATCATGTAACACATTCGACACAATCTTCTGACATTTTACCAACTAGCACAAAAAAAAATTCCATAACAATATAACACCATCGAAAAAGAATCAAAACCCAAAAGTGGAACAATGGGCATGAAATTGTAAAGTAAAGAGAGAGCATATATTCCATAATACAAGAAAAAGGCAAAGAGGAAGAAGAAATACACAATCGAATCCTACACGACATGCCGACTTTCCATAAACACCTTTCAGAACCTGGGCTTTCAAAACCTGGGCCTCTCCCTCCACGTCTCCATCCATAAACGGCATGGCCCACCCCATCACGAATCGGTTCATTTCACGCCGCCTGACGTCATCCTCCAGTCTACTCTCTCAGAAGCAGAGAGGACCTCTCACTCTGAAGCATCAGCTCCACCTCCTTATTTAGAATCCCCAAAGCTCAAGCATCGTCACCAAAACGTCGTCGTATTACGGATGGCACCGGAATCGAACTTCTCCGACGGAATCGACTCCGGCAACTCACTCCAGGCCATCCGCTACAACCGCGGCTCGCTTCAACTACTCGATCAGGTTCTGATTCTTCCATCAATTTTGATGATTCGACTAGGCTCTCTCTCTGTAATTAGCTAAAATCATTTAGGTCTTTTTGAACAGACAAAGCTCCCCCTGCAAAGTACGTACTTGAATATCCGGGACTCCACTGATGGATGGTAACGAAGCTACTTGATTATTATTATTAATTTAATTTAATTTCAGTAATGTTGTTGATCGGTGGATTTTGATTTTGGAATTTCAGGCATGCGATTAAAGATATGGTGGTGCGGGGAGCGCCGGCGATTGCTATAGCGGCGGCGCTGTCGTTGGCGGTGGAGGTGTTTAATTTGGAGGATTTTAACGGAACACCGGACGAAGCTTCTTCTTTCATCATAATGAAGCTGGAGTATTTAGTATCCAGGTAAAGCTTAACCACCATGTCATTAACAGGATAATGATTTTCGATTTTTTTTTTCAGAGTTTTGTTGTTGGAGTGTGACTGTGTGAGTGTGGTTTATCTGATGTTTGTTCAATGTGCTTGTTCAGCCGGCCTACGGCAGTGAACCTTTCGGATGCTGCGACTAAATTGAAGCAGATTGCGGCCAAGGTCGCCGCAAGTGCTTCAGAGTACAAGAGTGTGTTTGAGGTGATTGGTCCTTATAAGCATTACTATGCTTGTTGTTGAATTTCATTGTGGAGCCGAGTCGCGTATTCATTGCCAGATGTTAACTTTGCTGTCTACTTTATAGGCATACATTGAAGCTTCTGAAATCATGCTCAAGGAAGATGTTGATACAAACAAAGCTATTGGATCTCATGGAGCGACTTTTATCCAGCGTCACCTTGAGAACAGTAAGAGGATTTGCATGTTGACACATTGCAATACTGGCAGGTATTTCCTACCAGCTGATTTGTTTATATGGCTTTGCACATGTTGCACATAAATAAATGAGACTGAAGATCAAAATATAGACTGAATTCTTATAGAAGTTATAGGTCGTTTCTGACCTTTATGTGTTTTCAACTTCCGGCCTTGCAACGGCTGGTTATGGTACTGCTCTTGGTGTTATACGTTCACTTCATACGGAAGGAGTTTTAGAAAGGGCTTATTGTACAGAGACACGCCCGTTCAACCAAGTGAGTATGCAATCTATAGTTGTTCATAGTTTTTCCGCGTTGCTTCCTCTATAGAACTCTCCATAGTGTTCACATATGCTAAGTGATCAAAACTAGTTACGAAAGAGTTCCATCTTGTTTTAAGATTTTACATGCATCTGAACGTGACGGGGAACTTGCTGTGGTTCACCTTTTAAATGTTATTGATTTATACCTGTGAACTTATTGCAGGGATCAAGACTCACAGCGTATGAGTTGGTGCATGACAACATACCCGCCACTCTTATAGCAGATTCGGCTGCAGCTGCATTAATGAAAGATGGAAAGGTGAATGCCATTGTTGTTGGAGCAGATCGTGTGGCTTCAAATGGTTAGTGAAATAAAATCAACTCCTCAACTTCTTTACCATTCTAATTCTACAGTGGTTGCATAGCTGATTTCTTTTCATCCTAATTTAGGTGACACTGCTAACAAGATAGGTACCTACAGTCTTGCCGTCAGTGCAATGTACCATAACATACCATTCTTTGTAGCTGCACCGCTGACTTCGGTTGACTTGTCTCTTTCTTCTGGAGGAGAGATAGTAATAGAGGAAAGATCCCCGAAGGAATTGTTGAACACACATGGAGGACTCGGGGAACAAGTTGCTGCATCCGGAATCTCTGTCTGGAACCCAGCCTTTGACGTCACTCCTGCTAGCTTAATATCTGGCATCATAACAGAAAAGGTACCAACCAAGACATGCATATATGTTTTTGTAGATCAATTCGATCACTTTTTGTGCTTCAAATATCTGATCCGACCTCTTGTTCTTCCACGCAGGGTGTCATCACGAAAAAGGGTACTGATGCTTTTGACATAAAGGGTTTTGTTCAAAATCCCTGATCGGATCAGAGTATATGCAGAGCTAGTTATTGCCGCGTAGCTTAATCTAGATGAAAAGAGACCTATGTGCTTGCGAGGATCATCGGTCTTTCTCCCTAGTGAGGCCAAGTTTTCTATCTTATCGCTGGATGTAATAAAAGAGGAAAGAAAATGGCGGCAAATTGATGGTTTCTTACGTATATCCATGATTGTGATTATGTTACTTTTCTGTTATAATCTCCTCGAGTATGGTATAATGTGTAACCTAAGGTACCTGAACGGCTGAACCTTGGCAAATAATCCAAGTTTATTTCAGATCAAATTCACAGAAATGGATCAAACGATAAAGAGATGACAAACTGACAATGCGGTCTGTTTTACCTCTTGGTTAATTTCATCGAATTAACTCCAAGGATGACACTTCCATTTCAACATGTCTTTGTTTTCACATCCATTTTTATCAAGATGGTTGTATTTCAGTCTTAGGATTATTGGAGTTTCTATATACAGGACGAGTGTCCATTGTCGATCTGTTATGTTTACATGCAGCAAGGAAAATTCTAGTATAAATAGGAAGCATGATCAGTTGTATTTACCGATCGCCATGAAGTCGATGATGCATGTTTTCGTTTGTCACCGTTCTTTGCTGCTAGCAGCGTCAAATCCACCTCAAGCCCCGCCCCACCGCCGATGACCAACTTGTCCGGAATCAGGAGCTTGAATTGGCGGTGGGATAGGGTTTGTAGGAATCAAAAAACTGGAGAGAAATTGTGACAAATGACAACGTCATGGTATCTGCTGATGAATCAAAGAAGAACGAAGCGATGTTGGCTTGAAGCTTCACAAGGGAGACGTGAAAAGCAAAGAATAGCTAGCTACCTACCTTTTCTTTGTAAAGAATAAAATGATTAATTACAAAACACCAACCGAACTATGATCTTATTTTCATTTTCATACATAACTATCAAAAACTTGCATTTTCCTATCCGAAGTTTCATTCTTTTAGCATTTTGATACTTTGACCACTAACAATGTCAAATTTTGAAGGTATTTTCGTCATTTCAATAAATATGTTATTTTTTACATTTACTTTAACAAAATAATTTATTTTTTGAGGTTATCAAATACAAATAAAATAATTTACTTTAACAAAAATATTCAAAAAATAACTCTAAAATTAAATATTTATTTTTACAACAATAATGATAAAAGTGAGTAGAACTCTACTCAACTGAACAGTCTCCTTGTTCAACTGCCTCAGCACCACGCATGTCCCAAATCACTTCTGATTCGTTCCACGTCCATTTTAGTCTCCATCCTGGGAGTTCGACATGCCTGTATTGTTGCAGGTTGAATATCGATACTTTTAGCTGCATACGTACAGCATGCATGTCAATAAAAAAATACTGTAAATCAAGCGATCTGAGATACTCTCCTAACTTCCAACAAATCCATCTGAATAAATTTAACAAAATGACCCATGTATTAATCAAGAGAATTTAATCAATTGTCTAATAAAACTAATTAAGAAAAGTGGATCTAGTCATGATTCATGAAAGAATTCTTACACAAGTAGGAGAGTAGGAGTGTAGGACCAAACCAATTCTGCTGTAACTACGACATGAAATCATAAAACAAAAACAAAAAATGTGCGTGAAATGGAGAGAAGAGTAAGATGGATTAAGAATCATGAAAAAGAGAATGAAATTTTGATAAAACTGAGAGGAATGAAACACATGTAAGGTAGATTGATACTCACGTCATACGTATTTGTGTCACTCTGCGTGAGGAAATCCCAAGTGTGATAGTTACGGTGCCATAAGGATCTAATGGGTTGTATGCATCTGCACCACCATCAGGAATTTTAAAATGACCAGAAACATTACCTAAGTCTTTGAATAAATAATTTAAACTTACAAGATAAAGAAATGGAAGACAAGAAAATTATCATCATCAGAGAGAAGGTGAATGTAAAAATGTTGCACACCACCTCACCGCCGCTACCACCACCACCCATTATGAGTTGCTAAAACAAAGATATTTTACCGTGAGAAAATTCAGACACTAAGATTATTAAAAACAACGGTTTAGAAATTAAACCACATAAGTGACATACCTTATTAGTAGATACCACATTTTTAAAAGCCAAACTTAGAAAGAGAATGTGGCCATGCATGGATGCTTATATGTGTTTGTGTGTGTATATAGACACACGTACACAAGCACATATAAGTTTTCGTGTGTGTATATATATATATATAATTGTTCTCAATCAAATTTTGAAATCAAAGCATGCACAAATGAAGCCATAAATCACATAATTTCAAAATGTTATAATCATACAAAAATTTTACAAATTAGACATATATATATAGAAAAACTTATTCGGTCAATATATAGAATAAGGTGAAGAAAAGCAATTACCTCACAAAAAAAAAAATATTTTATTAATAACTCACACACGCTACATATGTCACTGAAGTTTGAACCCGACCTCAAAGTTATCAGTTAAATATTTTAACCAGCCAAACAATTACCTCAAATTTTGTTTACTCGCTCTCGTTTTAGTGTTGAGATGCTCAGAGTTTGTAACGATCTTGAATTCTTGATAGCGAATAATCGAAATAGATCGGATCATCATCAGCAAACACTCGTAAACAACTATTAATTCTCCATTTCTATAACAACATATTTTTTTTTTATGATGATTAGGGTTTAGGATCCAATCTTGTTTGTCTATGGTGATCGATCATTAGAAATTGCATATATAGAAATTAAGTCCTGAATGACTGATCGAGCAGTAACAGTTACCTGAACCTATGCTTCCATCTTTTTGCTCAGATAGGTTGATGATCCCAGGACCTGCACCACCACTTTGGCCTTAAGAGACGACACGGCTATAGTCGTAAACCCTTTTATTATCGTCTCTGTTACAGTAAAAGGATTAAAATGTTCATAAATATTTATAATTGGGCCGGCCCAAATCAAACCTCTTTTACCTCTCTAGTACTACTTCGTTTTTCTGTTCTCCGATCAAACTCTCACCGCCTCTCACAAACTTTCCGGTTCACGAAATCCCAAACCGCACAAACCAACGGCTCCGCTCAACCTCTAGTCTTACCTCGACGCTCATTTTGCTCGCTTGAGAATGAAGAAATCGACGTTACCGTTGCAAAGCGCAACCGGCGCCGGTAAGAACCAGAAGCTCGGAAAGGAAGCGCTGGTGAAGCTGCTGAGGTGGCATTTCGGTCATCCGGAGTTCAGAGGGAAGCAATTGGAGGCCATTGAAGCTGTTCTATCAGGTTTAATTCTTCACCGCTTTAACTACATTTGGTTTCGTTTTGATGCCAAACGGTGACGTTTTGTGCGTTTTCAGGAAGAGACTGTTTCTGCTTGATGCCGACCGGTGGCGGGAAGTCGATGTGTTATCAGATTCCGGCGCTGGCCAAGAGGACCGGCATTGTGCTTGTTGTGTGTCCTTTGATAGGTGAATCATAATTTTTTTATTTTTTTTTGTATGAGAATTTGATCATGTTTGAGTTCTACTTTTCGATTTTGCTTTGCGAATTCAAGTGTTGCTGTAAATTACTGGCTCTAATTCTCTTAAGTTTGTTGTGCATTTTTGTGTGTGCAGCTTTGATGGTAAGTAAGTTTGTGCTTGGTTGCTCGTTGTGGTAGTTTTCGTAATCGGAGGAGGATGAAAGGTGTGAAGTTATGGTGTTTTTGTTTAGGAAAACCAAGTGATGGCGTTGAAGGAGAAAGGAATTGCTGCTGAATATCTATCTTCCACGCAGACATCCCAAGTCAAAATTAAGGTAGATTTTCGGATTCTTAAGTAGATTCGTAAACAAGCATTAAGTGTTTAGGTGGCCCCGTACTATTTGCAGTTGATTTGTTTTAAGTTGAAAAGCATTGACTAGGAGCAGATGTTTTTGTGCTTGAGATTATGGGAGTATTGATGGGATTTGTTTTGCGATTTAGATACATGAAGACCTTGATTCTGGAAGACCATCTTTGAGGCTTCTATATGTGACGCCCGAGTTGATTGCAACACCTGGATTTATGACAAAGCTGACAAAGATTCACTCAAGAGGGTTGTTGAATCTTATTGCCATAGACGAGGTGCTTAGCTACTCCATCTATTTACCTATTACCAGCATACATATGCTCGCACATTTAAGTTTTTCCAGAAAGTTTCAGTGTTTTTGTTTAAATGTACCTCTTTTCAAAAATTTCAGGCACATTGCATCTCTTCATGGGGCCATGATTTTAGGTTCGTAATACTGATATATTTCAGCATAAATTAATGGGTTACAGTTATGATTTTTTTTACCCAAATGATTCGAAAGACAAACTTATTAAGAATCTAAAATATGGTAGTGAAAACCAGATGGCAGCAGAATTCTAATCCCTATCTTTGGGTTCTCTACCCTTTGTCATTTTGAAACAGGCCTAGCTATCGTAAGCTATCGTCTTTAAGGAGCCACCTCCCAGGTGTACCAACATTGGCTTTGACAGCTACAGCCATTCCTAAGTGAGTTTCTAGATGCAGTCTCAGTATCCTTGCATGTGTTTAGATATTAGAAGTATGTCTCTCTTTGTCTGTAATTTTGTAAAATCTGCATTCTTCTGAAGGGTCATCAGTATGAGGCTGTACCTCTGGTTTAGAAAGTGAAAACTAACTATTTAATCATCAATTATTCCTTTGTTCTGCAGAGTTCAGAAGGATGTGATGGAGTCCTTATGCCTCCAAAACCCTTTAGTCCTAAAATCATCTTTCAATCGTTCTAATATATATTATGAAGGTGCGTCCTGTTTCACCTGCTAATTTTATACAAGCTTTGGTAGCTGGGGAAAGTCATGCTTTAGATTTATCACTGTATGTAGTGTAGCCTTTGTATTCTGCAGGGAGTTTGAGTGAAGGGTAAGATTCATCCTTACTTTACATCATATACAGTAGACATATCTGACTCAGATTCTTTTATAATACAGTTCGATACAAAGATCTGTTACATGACGTGTATGCTGATTTGTCTGACGTACTTAAATCTGGTGGAGATATCTGCGCAATTGTGTACTGCCTTGAACGAACAACGTGCGATGACTTGTCTGTTCATCTATCACAAAACGGGATTTCATGTGCTGGTTAGTCACTGTTTTTCACTCAACCTTCCTATGTTCCTCAGCTCTCTCATCTCTCCTCATTTTTCTCCCTCTTCCATTTCTCACCTTAAAAAATTAAAAGAAGAAAGGAAAATGGTTATCAAACATGCTCTTAATTATTGTTCGGTATCAATAAAACTTTTATTTATTTATAATATTGTTCTATTCTTTTCAGCTTATCATGCAGGGTTGAATGAAAGATTACGCAGTTCTGTTTTAGATGATTGGATTTCTTCCAAAATACAAGTTGTAGTGGCAACAGTGGCTTTTGGGTATGATTATATATGTATTTCACTTATTCTTTTTAATACTCCCTCCTCATGATTGGGACTGTGATGCCCTTTTTTTTTTGCCTCTAATATATGTGCTTGGAGCTTGTTGTGGTGCATGCAGCATTAATTGAGCTTTTGATGTCTCTTCAGGATGGTATGAACCAAATTGCTTTAAAGAACTCTTGACAATTTTGTTATTCAATTCACCCTGAAGCTGGATATGTTTAGCAGCTGTTACAAGTCTCTGATGGCTTTTGTGGTGATTTTTAAGGGTATAGATAGAAAAGATGTCAGAATTGTTTGCCATTTTAATATTCCAAAGTCAATGGAAGGCTTCTACCAAGAGTCTGGTAGAGCTGGTCGTGATCAATTACCCTCCAGAAGCCTATTGTATTATGGAATTGAAGATAGCAAAAGAATGGTTGGTTCAGCAACACTCTTTATTTCTATGCCTATTCGTAGCTCCTTGTTTAGCTGAGGTTCTTCAATTGATCATTTATTGCAGAAATTTATTCTAAGCAATGCTGAGAATAAGAAATCAAAGGCCTCAAACTCACAGGAAGAGTTGTCAAAAAAATCCCTGACCGACTTTCAACGGGTAACTGTAATAGCTGCTGAGAATGTTGGAATGAACTATGTGGTTGGTTACTTATTAATATTTGAATTGAAAAACATGCAGATGGTTGAGTATTGTGAGGGCTCTGGATGCCGGAGGAAAAAGATCCTTCAGAATTTTGGTGAAAAGGTAGTTTAGTGATACATTTGGTTCTTGTGTACTTTTAGTGCAGTATGAGGGCTTCAGTAGAGCTAATTACTGACATCTTTTAAAATAGGTACCTTTAACACTATGTAGCAAAACATGTGATGCCTGTAAACATCCAAACCTCGTAGCCAAATACTTGGAAGAGCTCGCAACTGCTTGTACTTTACGGCAGAAAGCTGGATCATCGAGAATTTTTGTGGGCAGGTGCTCTTTTTTTTTTCTCTTGCTTTTTTTGTATGCTTCTGCTGATACTTGCAACTTTAGTTATTTAGCTATTTTAAAGCACCTTGGTTTTGAACTTAATATTAATGTTAGCTGTGACAAAGAAGTTTGCCGTTACCACTAAATGTTACATAGAATAGTGGTTTCAGTGGCCTTGGGCTTTAACAGAAATTAGACTGGGTCATAGTTAGGCTTAATTGTTGCAAAGGATATCAAACATTTGTTGATTAAAATTCCATATTTTATCAGCTTTGATTAGCCATTGGCTGTCTGAAGGTATATTGAATTAGGAGCTTGGTTATTCATTGATGTCTTTCATTTTCAGCTCCTTGAATAAGGGTAATGAAGATCAGTCCTCTGAATTCTGGAACCGTGATGATGAAGCAAGTTGTTCTGAGGAAGACATATCTGATTCTGATGGTATTGTTTTTTTCATAAGATATCATTGTTTCTTTTGGGTGACAGAAGGAATGAGAATCTTGACAACTGTGCTTTCTCACTCATTATCTCTGTCACATCTCAGATGATGTTGCAGAACTTGCAGGGGTTGCAGCTGTCAAGAGCCTTACCAGATCAAAGTTGATCGATGAAAAGTTGGAAGCCTTGCAGCGTGCAGAAGAAAAATATTACCAGAATAAATCCCCTGAAAAGCAGGTCCAATCTGGCATATTTAATGTTTCTGTAGTTAGAAGTATGATATGGCATCCCAATGCAGTTAGAAATATGCTAAAACAGTACTGCATTCAACACTATTTGTATGTATTCTTTAATATGTGCAGAAATCCTTTTCCCTGAACAGCTGCTCTTTTGCCTACTTTGATGACAGCCAGATAAACTTAACAAAAATGCTATATCTGATACACTAAGGGAAGCAAGCAAGCAGAGATTAGAAAATTCTGTAAAGCAGGCTCAGCAACGGCTTGGAAACTTAAAGTAAGCTCATTGTTTCATGCGGATTTGATATTTTTGGAGAAGGCTTTTGCTGTCCATATATGACATTATGATTTGTTGCATTCACTTTCGAACATATTTAGTGGTTTAAAGGTCATTTAAACTGGTATGTTAGATTTATTTGTGACAGACCAACTAATTACTTGATTTCAATTTCTCACAACCACTCTTTGCAAGTAATCTAGAGATTCTCATTGTCTGAAATTTTATATTCAGGATTGAGGTGGAAAAATCGGCATTGTTCCTCGAAAATGAATGTTACAAAAAATACGGGAAAACTGGGAAATCATTCTACTATTCTCAAGTCGCAAGTACAGTGAGGTGGTTATCAACCGTAAATTATACCGACTTAACTGATCATCTTGGCACCATAACCAGTTCTCCTTCAGAGAATACAGTGCTCAAAACAGAGCCCTCTGCAGTACAATCACCATTGCTGGAGACAGGATCTTTTGCAAGGCCATCTCCTTTGGTGGATGGAGCAACAGAAATCACTGTGAATGACATCCATGAGAGTGTCAGACCGGAAGCATCTGTACCTCTGTCACCAACGCAAAGTGTTTCCCCAAGTACAATGTTGCCAGCAATTCCATCCTTCTCAGAGTTTGTCAACAGCAAAAAGGTGAAGGACAACAGATCAAGTGGATCAGATAAGCAATCACCTAGTGGGGTTAAGAAGAATCCAGAGAAGAGAATGAAGTTACAATAGGTCAAAAATCTTCACCTGCTCATAGTTTTGTCCTTGAAGTAGAATCAGGAGGATTGTTTACATTTTGAACAGCAAGTACTTTTATTTTTCACTATGAGAAGCAAAACAATTTCTTTATTCATGCTACGGATGCTAGTAAATGAGTGTTATGCAACATTCAGCGGCAACTTGCCAATGAAGTTGTTCTGCAAGCTCCCAAAGTAGAGATGATCCTCAAATTCCACAACCGATGTCACAAACGACATCACACTCCCATTCGGATCTTCAAGCTTCTTGATTATCTTGCCATCAGCTCCCACATTCACCACCGTAGCTTTCTTATGTAGTCCATTGGCTAGCTCTACTAGCTTCCCAGATGTTGCTACCAAGTGTTTTGCTGCTCTAGAGCTGTGCACAAACTCCAGCCCATCTGAAGTCAACTGCAGCATATGATACTAGTTAGTACTTGGTCTGCTGCAAATATGTCACAAACCAGAAGATGAAACTTAAGATTGAGACCTGAAGTAGAGCAATCCAAAAAGACCCATCTGGAGCTAGATTGATGTTGTCCGGTCCACCGGGTAGGTTCTCAATGAATATCTCCGTCTGCCCTCTCTTCTCTCCCTTCAACCAATACCTTAGGCACCTGAATCTGCCCCATACAAAACCAAGCATTATTTATTATCACAAAGATGTTGTGTCACACTAGTCAAGCTTACTTCCATGTTTCGCAGACCACCAGATAATCCTGATCTTCTGAGACTGCAACCCCATTAGCAAAAGCCAAACCCTCAAGTAGAATTGAAGTCTCATTTAATGAAGGGTCATACTTGAGCAGCTGCCCATGAGGTTTTGCCTCAAGCACATCCAGATACCAATCATGGAGTCCAAATTTGGTGCTTGCAACACTTAAGTAGAGACTCCCATCTGAAGCTTCAATTACATCATCTGCAAATTTGATATGAACAACATGTATATAAAGTTAACATCAACATATTTACTTGGCCTAAGTTCTTTTTTCCATTTCATACAATTTATTTGTCTATTTTGGGGTTATAAGGACCACATGCATCATCCCTTTGATACTGTGGACCTAAAATCTCTACTAATGAAAGAAAAATCCCAGATTGAAAACCCAAACAAGAGCCCCAGAGGCAAAAGTTCTTAGCTTTGATGGTAACATTCATGGACTAATGTTTATATACCAACAAACCATGATGTGTTTGAAGTTTGAACATGTTATAGAGCGGTCCCGATATAATAAAAGAGATTCCTTGCCATATATTCAACCAATGCTACCAGTGTCCCTATTGTTCAATATGGGAGGAAACAGCCACACCTCACAATACAAGATGATCTTCTTTGTTTTGTTTGCGTCGCATCAGGAGGATTGCCATGGTTTTGCACATGGCTAGTTTATGAGAATAACACATTTGCTTTCTCTGGTCTTTTTCGAGCATAGGTGGAAGAACAAAGTTACAAGCCAGTGGCATGGACAATCCAAAACCTTAATTTGTTTTTTCGGGGAGATGAAGAAGTTCGCACGCTAACTTGTTTTACTTGCCGAGTTGCAAGTGTTTTTATTCAATTTCTAACAGTAGAAACTTAACTTCGTTTTGGACTTAAAAAATAATAATAATAATTAAGCAATATCTGAAGGGTAAAACCTTTTGGATAGGTAAATTGCAGGCAGTCGAGTCAAAATTTCATTGATTTCAAGAAATGGGTAAGTTTTGCTTAGCACACATGCATTCTAGTGGGGTTTGCAGAGGCATCATAAACGACCGTATGCAGCAGACTCTTACCTTATTTTGGATCCATTAAGCAAGAACCGTGACTCCATTTTCAGTAACCTTAAGCAAACCCTGCAAATCACATAATTGATCTAAAGCAATCTTCTATGGAAATAATGAAACGACATCGAAAAACTGTTTAGTCGTCATATTATATCAAATACTTATTCAAAACTAGGAGAAATATCGCTAGCATTTCTCATCATTAATAGTTGGACTAAGCCGATAGAGAGCAGTAGTACTAGTTTATACGCAGGGGGCACCACTTGAAAACCATGTTCATCATGTTCTTGAATTGAGTGAGGAATCAAATTACTCTACATTAGTCATTACCTGATCAACATCACAGGCAACAAGATCACCATCGTTGGTGATAGTAATTCCAAGAAGTGTATGACTATTCAACTTCTTCCAATCCTCCCAAATCCCATCTCTGTGAAGCCTTTTCATCCAACCATTTCTAGTGGCCGTGTAGAGTGTGCCTTCCTTATCCAAAGCAATATCTTCTGGTTTCAGAAGAACTCCATCTCCGAGCTTAATCACTCTCTGCATCAAAACACAATAACGTACGTACATGAAGTAAACAAAGGCACAGATCGAGTTACGAAAAAGCTTCTTGATATATATATATATATATATATATATATATATATATATATATATATATATATATATATATATATAAGCAATAACTTGGAGAATTCTTCACCTGTAATATGTGGTTTTGAGGAAGTGAAGAAGAAGATGGCGGAGGCAGTTCAAGTGAGACTGGGGATATTGGTGAGAACAAGTAGACTTGAACTGTGAATGCAAGCAAACAACCTAAGACAAAGCCTGAACATGAGATTAGGAAATGTTTCAGAGCCATAAGGAAGAAATGACGAACTTTCACAAGGATGAGGTTTTTCTTTCGATAGAATGAACTGATATGTTGTGTTTATATAAGCCAGCGGCTACAAGGTACACGCCCTATTGGGATGAACTGAGATTATTTTTTAACTTTTAAGGTTGAACTGAGATGTTTTCAATAATGAAACGCGCGCAATGCAAATTATTTTGTGGATCTTGGTAGATTCCGAACAAGAATTATGTAATGCAAATGCACCACATCGTGCATAGAGCAGGGTCAATGATCGACGATAATAATTCGAAATATGGTAGATTTTATTAGTGTTGGACCATGCATATTGCATGCTAATTTGAATTTATAGACATTTCAAAGTTTAAATCTGGAACTTATATAACATTCCCATTGTAAGTTATTGGGTTTAGAACATGGTTGCATGAGAATGAGTGATGGAATGTGGTGCAATGTAAAGCAGACTCCTATTTTTATTTTTATTTTCCTATTTTTTCCAGTCAATTACGCTTAAGAGAATGAAAAAGTCCTATCCTTCTCACCTCAAATCCGTTTGGTAGAATATCCTATCATCCTATGACATGGTTTGATTCCCTTTCGACCTAGGATAATGTTATCTTCAGATAGCACGTCGACCTTGCCATGTGTTTTTTTTTTTTTTTTGTGGATACTAAATTACAAGCAAAAGAAGCTGCCTCTTGAGCAGCCTCTACCAATTTGGTCAAAAAGAATAATTCTTCCAATAGAAGATCTGGGCAAAGGTTGGATCCAATCTCTTCTTCCTGTTATTGAATGTCCCAAATTTGCAGTGGTATCTACTGCAAAATTATCTTCTCTATATATGTGTATGAAGCTGATCTCTTGAAACTCTTGTGCAAAGCTTTTAATGTCTTCGATAATTTGTTGAAGCCTCCAAGGGGGTTGATTTTACCATTTACGGCATCGACCTTGCCAAGTTGCCTTCTTCACGGAACACATGATTTCACAGACAATGCACTTGAAAATATTCTGGTACGAGAAGGAAAAAAGATATATGGCAAACACCAAATTTTGCTCCAATTATTTGATGACCCAAATTCAGAATGGAAAATAATGAAAAACCAAAGTTGGTGAAGAAAAAGAAGATAGTGAAGTCAGTTCAAGTGAGACTGGGAGGTTTGAAGTGTGAATGGAAGCAAACATGCTCAAACAAAGCCTGAACATGAAGTTAGCAAATCTCAGTCATAAATTTTGTCAAGGATAAAGTCATTGCGCTGGGACATCTATATTGTTGTATGCTGATTTATGTCATGTGATTGAACAGAAGGATCAAAACTAATGCCTAGAGATCGACAAGAACAAAGGTGGTGGTGTTGTCAGGATCATGTTAGAGTTATGTAACATTCAAGACATTCAAACAGGTGCATGCAAGTGTCACTCCATCACCCATATGTTAAGGCCTTTTTGATAAGAACTAGTTCCTTTCCTGACCAGTATAAGGTTTATCTACTTCATGCTCGTATCAGATTGTCATATCAACCTCTTCTTCTCCATGGGACACATGCTCTGATAGAGAACATTCTAGGATTCTTCCAATCCAAATATATGGAATAACCCTAAAACTGTTTTCTCTTTCCATGCCTATAATCAAGGTAATTTCCAATTATATTTACCAACCATTAAAAGTTACTTACCAAATATGGACCTCCGGTAATTACCAAATTTCAATGACCCAATTTAACACAGGAAAATGAAAAAAAAAAAAATGCCCAAAATTCAGGGCCCGATTCATTGGCAAGAAAATCCATTATACAAAGCCCTCATTTATAGCCAAAAATTTAATCCCTAATACAAAACAGAGTCCTACACAAAAAAACAGAGTGACCTGACCAAACCAGAAAGAAAGAGACAGAGTTGAATGCTCCCTCTCTGCTCTTCAACAATGGCTCTCACCGACTCTCATCCTCATCCCCAAGCCTCCTCCAAACCAAACCCTCATCCCCAAACCGAAGTCCTCTCCGTCAAATGCGACTCCTGCGGCTTCACAGAGGACTGCACCGCCGCCTACATCACACGCGTCCGTGGGCGCTACCAAGGCCGCTGGATATGTGGGCTCTGCGTTGAGGCAGTGAAAGACGAGGCTCTCCGATCAGATAGGCTCATCTCTACTGAGGAGGCCCTCAACCGCCACATAAGAGTCTGCAAGAATTTCAGATCGTCTAGTAAGGAAAAAACAGAGTATCCTATTCTGGCTATGGGTCGGATTTTCCGCCGGAGCTTAGATACTCCGAGGGCTCTCCGGTAAAATTCCAGCTCTTCCCTCGGTGACGTCGAGAGGGTTCGTGGGCCGGCGCTGCTGAGGTCCGGAAGTTGCTTCCCTGCCCTCAATAGCTGAGTTTTTCATGGAGGTAAATATATGAAAACAGGGGAACTCTGTTTTGTGGTTTTAGAATTATCATTATTACATCAGAAACATAACTGGATCATTTAGTTTATGCTTGGTTTCATAGAACTGGGATTTTGCAGAAATTAATTTCTAAGACTCATGGGTTTGTGTCTTTAGACTATTTCATTGTATATATGATTCTCTTTTTGTTAAGTTCTTTTTCATTACATCTGTACTCGTCTTGTTTCGGATTCGCGAGCAATGATCTGTTAGTTTGGAGAGCAATGGCATCTTGTTTTTTTGAATTTGGTCACTGATGAGTGACTGAGATTATGAGCATTAAGTATGATATTGTATAGGTTTTTGGTGTTCATGAAAGTGATGCCACTGATTGGAAAATAAAACCAGAAATTTTCTGGTGGCAACAGCCAAGCGAATTCAATTTCGATTGCTGGCTTTTCAATTTTTCATTGACTGAATCATAATTGCGGTTTGATTTCTTTACAGTTATGGTGTCATTATGGTTACATTTTGACACAAAATCAAAATTGCTCAGAAGTTTCAGAGGGGATTTGAGTTGGTGCACTTTCTCTGTGTACTTGAATTGAGTGACCTTCATCTCTCAGGTCCTTCTGTGTGTTAGATATTTCTGGCAAAAAAGATTTCTTTTTCGGAAAGCTATGAACACTTGGAATCTGACAAAAGAGACAAGAATTTTGTGGGACAGATAGATATACACCCAACATCTTCATTTTGCACAACATGGGTCAAGTTCAAGGTTTCCTTTGTCTGATTTTGCCTGTAAATGTTAAAAAAGAAGGTTGGCCCGTGAGGTTGTATCCTTCCTAATTTCAAATTTTCTCCAAGTTTTCTTCCTTTGTCTGATATACAATTTATATGTCTATCTCTCTCGTAATCTAAATATAGACAGGTGATTATGTAATAATTTCGGAGATCGATTACGCGATGTGATCGATCAACACTATAAATACATGCAACGGACGTAACCCGATTTTCAGTTATTTCTTGTTGAAAAGAGATTTTATACCGATCAAATGGGATTATTCCATTTCCATTTCCATTATTTGGAAACCTAATCTTCATGTTTGATTCTTGTTTCAGTAGCCACTGTCAAGTCAAAAGGAGTTGGACTTTTCCGTTATGCACTTTTTCTCAAGTAGATGACCTAAACCTGTTATAAAATTTGCCTATAAAATTCAGCCATAACTTTGGTTTACAATGATGGCCCTTGTCATCTTCAACCTTCATCACTCCAACGCTTGTCACTGCACTTGAAGTGGACATTGACACTTCATCTTCTGTCAAGCCGTCCACCGTTTCATAGCAGTTTAATTATAAATGCTTCATTCGGTCCCATATTGACAACAATAGAGAGACACTGACATGAGTCCATGCTCTACATGTGTCAAAACCAAAACAGTCCATATGCAACTGTTACAGACATTTTCATCCCATTATCTATCCAGGCTTTCGGTGCTATAGTGTTCCGGAGTTTTAAACATTATCGAATTTCAAATTGTGTTCCTTCGTGATACAACTAGCTAAATACTACAATGAGCTAATCCAACGCTCTAGTATTTGGTTATGTGGAGAACTCGTTTGCTAAAAGCGTGTCTATAATTTTCCAGTGCTTTTAGTGAGAGACCACATTTGCAGGGGGATGTTCAGTCTGACATAAGAGTTTTAAGGTGACATTTATGATTTATGTAGAGCAGCAACAGAGGTTTATTAACTTGGACCTCAATGATCATAATGTTGTGTCATCGAAAAAATGAACATAATGTTGTTGGGTCAATTCTTCATTGATGGGTCAGACCCCAAATGAAGCTTTAGAAATGTAAACACGAGTCTTTGCACCAAACATCATAAACATCAGTTCAGGCTTCGTTGAACACATTCAAGCTGGTAAGGGGATTCGTAACCTTACTTTGAGCCAAAAACTAATTAGGTCTCACAGACTAGAAATATGATCATCAAGATGCAAACATTTTGAGCAGCAAATCGGTGATCGAACTCATGCAATGAATAACCAAAGTGATATTTTACTTGAGGCATTCTTCTCCTCAGGTTCATAAACAAAATGAGGTATTCACAACAAGTTTTAGTTTGCTTTATTGAAGCATATAGACTGTGCTCCATGTCTCAATCAATTTTCATTCTTCCTCGCAGTCCGTATATGAGCACGTATGTTGTTTAGTGACTATAGTTCAAAGGATTGACTAAATTTAATTTTAGTTGCATTTATGAAATATGTAGAAACTTCTATGCAATTTTCTGAACAAGAAGTATGATACCATTGTTATCGATTTTGAATGTAGTTTTGATATTCCTAGTGGTTCTTTTTTACGTGGTTTGTGTTTTAAGCCTATTTAACTCGGAAGACTCATTCGACTTCAAGGGCTGTGCACACTTTTATTGTACTCCATGCATCGTCAAATTTGTAGTCACCAAGCTCCTGCACAATGTCGATTGTGTTTTTTGTTTTTTGAATTTGGTCAATCAAGGGAGATGAGTGTGAGCATGAACTATGATTTTGTATAGGTTTTGGTGTTCATGAAAGTGATGCCACTGATTGGAAAGTAAAATCAGTAGGACGGAAACTTTCTGGTGGCAACAGCGAAGCGAATTCACCAGCCAAAACTTGGTTCATAATGACGGCCCTTGTCATCTTCTACCTTCTTCACTGCAATGCTTGCCACTGCACTTGAAGTGGGCATTGACACTTCATATTCTGTCGAACCGTTTCATATAAGTTTAGTTATAAAGCTTCATTCTGACATGAAAGTTTTTAAAGGATGTCATATATGTAAAGAAGCAACAAGATTTATTAACTTGGACCACAGCGATCATAATGTTGTTGGGTTCATTTTCATTGATGGGTCGTTTCCCAAATGAAGCTTCAGAAAAGCAAACAAGTCGCTCAAATAACAGAAGAGGATGCTATTCAAACATTCTGCTGTTATTTTTCAAGATTATAAATGTAAACATGAGTCTTGCACCAAACATCATAAAGATCAGTTCGGGCTTTGTTGAACATAGTCAAGCTGGTAGGGGAATTATATCCTTGAGAGCGGCTACTGCAGAATGTACTTAATATGTCATGGCAGAGAGTCAGAGACTATACCGAATCCTTAGTGTGAAGACTGGTTTACTACCCGAAGTTGATACCCTGAGCAAGTGGTAGTTCGCTCCCATAATTGATTGTACTGTCAAGGATACAATTTGTTCAAATTATTGATTGAATACCTATGAACAGTTTCATAACCTATGCAGATAATCAGGAAGATTTGAGCAAATTAGAGGTTAATGAAAGATTACCATGTTGCACGTCTCATGTATTGCTTCCATGAGTCGCTCCCTGCTTCGCGGCCACCACCAGTTGCCTTCTCTCCACCAAAGGCACCACCAATCTCAGCGCCATTAGTAGGAATGTTTACATTCACTATACCACAATCACTGCCCTGTGGCCTACATCAAATCCCAACGATGAAGAATGTAGGTTCAAATCTCTAATGGTCATAAAATTGGAGTTACATACTTAGGCAAATTGACAAAAGATGAGATAAGTTTCATCAAATCTTTGAAACTCACCCAATCCATTTAAAGAGAATTTCTGGTTTTCGTGTGAAGATTGAGCTACTTAATCCTTGTGATACAGAGTTGTTCATATCAATTGCTTCATCAAGACTCTGCATTTTCTCAAACAAAAAGTTGCAAGTTTAAATCTAAGAATATACTCGTAAAAACCATCAATAACAGAACTTTCAATAAGCGAGACTACCTTGAATTTCATAACATACAGAACTGGACCAAACAGCTCTTCTTTCACCACAGCTGCAGTAGGAGAAATCTCAACAATTGTTGGCTGCACATAATTGCCTTCTGACTCTACAGTTGATCCACCAACAGTAATCTTTCCCCCCTGAGAAAAGAAAGTACAGAGCAAGACATAAACATTATTTTTCTTTTTCCTCCACCATGTGTGGTTTGTGAATAGATTAATAACATTCTCAAAGAGGTGCATAACATGCCTGAGATTTAATTGCCCCAATCCCCTTCTCAAAATTCTCCTTCGAATGGTGAGTATGTAATGGCCCAACTAGAGTTCCTTTCTCCAAGGGGTTCCCAATTTTGACTTGCTTGTAAAGCCCGACTAGCTTATCTAATACATTCTGATATATACTTTCATGAAGATACTGCACTCCAGCGAAGCCATACATGCACAGAGATTTGCACATTTAATTTTCAGGGAGAAAACAGGGAATGACAAAGCAAAAATTGTGGAAGGAAGTGAAACTTCTATGACCACCATGAAATTAAAAAAAAATCTTTTGTAAATGTAAATAGTTACCAATCTGCGGCATGAAGTGCAGCGCTGACCAGCGGTACCAACAGCCGCAAAAAATATAGAACGCACTGCCAACTCGATATCAGCATCATCCATAACAATTATAGCGTTGTTCCCGCTTAATTCAAGCAAGCATTTACCAAACCTCTCACTGACAATTCGTTGCACATGCTGACCCACCTATATTTCATATCGTGAAAGCTATTGTTAGCATAACAGCATTGAAAACAGAGAAAAAAGGTTTGAAGGCACAAGTATGTGACCACACACCTTTGAACTTCCAGTGAATGAAACCAGTGGTATTCTTTTGTCTTTTGCTATTGCTTCACCAACTTCAGCCCCACCACAGAAAGCAGTGAATATAGCCCCGGGCAAGTTATTTTTCTCAAGAACCTCAGCAACTAGCTGTGTCACAGCAATAGTTACCAAAGGAGTTGTTGGTGCACCCTTCCTACAATACATAGTATCAATGTAATTAATGGACTACAGGACATCTTTTGTTAATACATGCCGTCTTTTTGATGGATTCATCTGCCAAAACTCGAATACTTGAGAAAGTAAAATACTTAGATATCTATAAGAATGAAATTCTGAGAAATCATTATTGTATGATTTGAAGTGATAAATTTTGTCAAAAATCAAGTCTGAAATAAGGACATCTACAAACTTACCAGACAACACAGTTACCACAGACAAGTGCAACGCAGGCATTCCATCCTAAATCACCATTGAAATTACAAAGAAATAAGAACGGTTGGAAAGTTCAGAATTCATAAACCACTCATGGAATCTTAAGAGACAAACTAAAGCATATTGTTAATGGATTATTAGTTCACAAATCACAATCATATATTAACAGTTTAATACATAATATATTTACACAGTGACCTTGTAGGTTGTCCTGAATCCTGACACATTCGCATATTAGAGAAGGAGAAGGGTGGCATCTGAACTGAATGCACCGCAAAAACAATGAACGAATCCATACATTTCTCATTCAGTAAAGAGGTCTATATGTAATATCAAAGAATTCAGATATGACATTTTTCTTTCTTTTTCATTTTTTTTTCCTTACAGAATGTAGTTCCAGAGCCAACTACTCTTGTTAGCTAAAAAATGAAACAAGAAAAGGCGGACAGTTTGCTCACAATAAAATGCCACACACACACAGCTGCTTATATGTTCTAATATACAGGTTATATGATAGTGGATGCCACTCTATCACTTCATGTGTAATGCAGAAAAGGTAAGATAAAAAGTAGACCCAAGTCACCCAACATCATGCCATGACTTTCTTGTACATAAGGAGTTATTTATATAATGTTGCAGCATGTCAATACAACACAAAACAAGAACTCACCAAGAACAGCACATGGGAAATTGAAAGCAGTGATGACACCAACTACTCCCAATGGATTCCAAACCTATGGTGCATAAAATGCAAAATATTTTCAATTGTAGCATATTCAAAGTCAGTTATTTAAAGATCAATGGTCAAATTTGAAGAATTAAATAAGGTTAGGAACTAGTAATGTACCTCAAACATCATATGGTTTGGACCTGGAAAAGAAAAAAGCCAGATGTAGATCAAACAAAAAGAAACTTTAGCAAATAGCAACTAGGGGCCTTTACTAAGCTATTCAAATTAGCAATTAATATAAGGACAACAGAGTAAAAGTGAAGTTGGAGCTCACGTTCTGAGGGTATTATAGATCCATTCAGTTGACGGCTCAATCCAACACAAAAGTCACACATATCGATCACTTCCTGCATAAATTATAACCCAGACATTACTGAAAAAGTTCAGACCTTTTCTACTGAAGACACGAAAATAGCAAAAGCAAACAGCTACAAAATTGAGTCCACACTTAACAGATGCATAAGTTATACTACCATCAAACCATATAAATCAATGATCACTGAATGAATGTATTTGACCAATAAAAAATTGACCACTGATACCTGAACTTCCCCAATTCCTTCAGCAAGTATTTTCCCCATCTCGAGGGACACAAGCCTACCCAGATAGTCCAGTTTGGCCCTTAATGCATCTCCTATCTGTCTAACAATCTCACCTCTCTTCGGTGCTGGCAGCTACATACAAAAACAAACAATACTTGTTAAACTTTAACGAATATGAAAATTCACACAGCATCTCTGAGTTGTAATACCATCAAGATTCATAAACAATTAAAAATGAAAAGGAACTCACACTCTTCCATGTCTTGGATGCTTCACTACAAGCACGAATCCCCTCCTCATAATCATCTACAGACACTTCCGTGACCTTTGCAATTTCCTAACATCCCAATGCACAAGACATCATAAAATCCGTCATTCTGGGTTATTTTTGTATAAAGATCCAAACTTTAACACATGCAGTTAGATTCTAACAAAAACCCAAACACACCTGATTGTCTGCAGGATTGAAAGTAGAGATAACTGGGCCAGTTGCCTTCCACTTCCCATTTATGAACCCACCTGGATTTTCCGGAGCCAAACCGATCTTCCCCAGAAACTCGTAGTCTTTTTCTGTTCCGAAACTCATATCTGCATATCAAACATTCACACTGATCAAGAACAAAACAAACACAACTGAATAACTGATACAAACAACAATAACAAAACAATGTATCAAAGACAGAATATGATCAGGGATTGAAAGATGAGTTACCGAAGCAAAAAGCTTAGTGATCAGCGATGAGAAATGAGGAATGAGAAAGTGGGTAATGCCGTGACGGATGTGGAGTGCGAAAAGCTTGTGTCTTTTATAATTGAACTGCGTTGAGGATTGAGTTATGGTGATTGCTTGAGTGCGTGTTTAGTTTAGTGTATCGATCAGATTGGAGTGACACGCGGGTAGTAACGACAATGTGGGTCTGTGAAATGACCAAGTGAGCCAACTAATATTTGGTGAGCTCAAGTGAGATATATGAGCCAGAGAGATGGCCAAGTTTTGGCAGCAAGCTAGGTGTGGCCGTGTTCTGATCTTGTTGCTCAATGTATGATTTAGTGTGGTTTTAAGTGAATGCGGTTGACGTTGTAAGGATCAGAAATTACGGATCCAGTGCATGGTTTACGGTACATATTAAGAACAAGAAAAAGTGAAAATCATACGGAATTACAATATTAAGACTTCAATATGATTTTTAAACGAAAATCTAAAAATGTGATAGTCGTTTAAAAACAGCTAATAAATTTAGTGCGAATTACCTTACAATTTTTTTTAGTGCAACCATAGTTTCTTAAATATTTGTATGGGAGAACAATTGTAAAGCTCATAAATACTAATATTATCTCTAACAATTAAAACATCTTTTAAATATATTATATAGCAAATCACATATACATTTTTAAAATAATTTGAAATACAAATAAATCCACTTGTGTTATTGTTAAACAAATAAAGACAGTTTTTAACAATTACAGACAATCTTTTTTCTACATGTCATGTGTCATGGTTTAGTTTACCAAACTAACCATACACTAATTAAATATGTTTTTAGAAGAGAAATATCTCATTTTGAGATTTTTCAGTAAATAGAATACAATAACAGGTTTTCAATAACTTAGAGTAACAGATTTTCAATAACTTAATGTAGTAACAGTTAATTCTAGTAGAAGTAGTAGCATGTGTTAACATTCCATAAATAGAATACAAAAACAGATTTTCAATAACTTAGTGTAGTAACAATTAATTCCAGTAGAAGTAGTAACATGAGTTAACATTCTAGTAAATGCAATATAGTAGCAGATTTTCAATAACTTAGTGTAAAAACAATTAGTTCCAGTAGAAGTAGTAGTAGATGTTAACATTCCAGTATAAGTAGTAGCAGAGGGTTAACATCTCAGTATTAGCACAATTATGTTTGGGCAATCCTCTAGTTCTACTACTGCTACTTTCTATTATTGTTGTTGATACAGAAGTTCAACAACAGGCAATAACAGCACACAACAGTAACAACATGAATCAATAACTTGCAGTAGCAACACACAACTACATCACACGCAGTAGCAACACATCAACAACACACACAACATCAACAACAATATGCAGTGGCAGCACACAACAACAACACAGGCAGTAGCATCAACATGAATCAACATCTTGCAGTAGCAACACACACAGTAACAACACACACAGTAGCAGCACACAACAACAGCACATACAGTAGCAGCACACAACAACACACAGACGCAGTATCAGCACACAACAACACACACCAATGAAGACTAGACAATGAAGGTTAACTCTGCTGTTGTCTTATCCTCCACTTCTGCTACTACATTATCCTCCACTTCTGCTACTGCCTTCTCCTGCTCGGAACTGAAAGGCTTTGCTACTGCTCCCGACCCAAAGGCTCTACTATTGCCTACTGAAAGGTGTTTTGGCCACGATCCTCAGATGCGTAGCAGAGGGATGGTAGCAGTCAATACTTCTAGTGATGCGGGCGTGTCACCTCACGGACGAGGAAAAAGTGACGGATGTGAGTGCGAGATCTTAACTTCTTAATCAGGCGGGGGGTTCCAGGTGCCACCTCAGATGAGGAATTACGAGCACAAGGCTGTCGATACTCATGGCAGGACGCGAGCAGAGCAACAAAGGGAGATCATAGGGCTTAGAGAGATTGTGTGTGTTTTGCTTCAACAGGGAAGAGAAGGCAGAGCTCCGGGGAGCGTTGGAGGTTTCAACAAGGTTGAAGGTTTGTATTGTCTGTTTGAGTAATTGTGTAGAGAGAGAGATGTTGTAAACTCTAGAGCCCTTTATATAATGGAGCTCGACTTGCAGCAGAAGATAAACATAGAAACCAAGTCGAACTCTGCAACGTAATAGCACAAGGGAACTGTTTCACCGGTGCGGACCAACCTTCTTGTGACACATGTCCTGTTCGCACACTCCATTTAGTATATGTTACTGCTTCAGGTGCGCCGCTCAACTGTAGAGTCTTATGAGGACTGAAATTAAGAGCATCCTTATCCTGCGGGGTGTCACAGTCCATGTAGAAAACTAATCTCGCGCGGGCCGCAGACTCAAACCGAACCATCTCGAGGGCCAAAAGAATGCTTTTTTAATTAAAAATGTCCACAAGGATTGGCCCGAAGCATGTCAAAGACTGGTAAAAATCTTCAATGATTAATGTGGTGCGCGCGGACTCCACATGTGGCTTCCTCGCGAAGTCTCTCACGCGAACTAGGGAGCCAGTTCGCCAGCTCGCCTTGATATATTCCGCTTTGCCTAGGACTTGTAAGCGAAGTACTAATGCGCCTCACCTACGCGCGAGATCATTAAGTGTGCGAGCTCCCCACTCCGCGCAAAGTCATTCCGCGCGCGAGCTTTATGTTTTGCGCGAAGTCCCTAGCATGCGGGATCTGTAGTCCACGCGAAGTCATTTCGTGCGCAAAAATTGTAATTCAGCTCGCGTGGTCTTACTGACGGGCCATTATTTGTGAACTTAAAGAACTTGGGCTCGCCGGTATGACATGGACCAAGAATTTAATTAATATTCACATAGACATTTACTGTCCAGTAAAATATTAATTTAGGTGTAAACAGAAGGCTCTGCTACTGTTGCCAATTATTAGGAAGCTGATATTGTTATTGCTGATGCTACTACTCATTAAAACATATTGTTATTGTCTGCTACTGTTAACCACATAGTTGCTACAGCCGACTGAGATCCAAATCTACTTTCCTCCCTTACCTTTCTTAGTCTACTTCAACAACGGATTAACACCACCAAAGCACCTCCAGTAACAATAACTTCATTCCTCCACACATTAATTAACCATACAACCATATCACCCAAATGAGTTCAATTATAATTTCCATCAACAATTATAAAACCAAACTGAAAATGAACATACACTTGTAGATCTATCCCTGTAATCATCGACATCCACAACCTCCAGAACATCGTCGTAACTAAGATCAACAAGCACACCTATGTCACCCAAGGCTCGATCGAGCATGGATAACTCGAAGCATTCGAGGGCGGAAATTCATGGTCTTTGAAGTGGTTGATCTCCTTGAGAAAATGTGATCCGCCACACCAAATCAATCAAGCATCAACGACATAGTTGACGAGTTGCTCTGATTTACGATGGTCGTCGCCGGCAGCAACTCTGTCGAAGGCATATGGATGAAGAGAGTGGAGAAGAGGCAAGCCACTGATTCTAATTTCAAGTTTTTGAATCAAAACCAGAGCTTAGAATCAGAGAGAGAGAGGAGAGAGAGAGAGAATCATATTAGGAGGAAGAGAGAAGGAATAATGTGGCATGTCACGTAATTTTGTTGAAAAATTAAGCATTTTAATAATTTTTCAATTGAAATCAAGGTCATTTCTGTTCTTATTTGTTATTGACTTTGGGTTTATGTTCTTAGTTGTGTAAATTTTTTAAAAGATGAGTTTTCTGTTTTTTGCAACTATTTAGGGTAACTGGATATTATTTTTTATATGTTATTAAAGTTTGAGAATTTTATTCTTTTCATTAAATAACTGTTTACCTGAGGCTGACAATCATTCAGTTCATGTTACAACCAACAACAAGCTATTGAACATGTATAAATCTTTTGAATCTAAATTAATGCGTAAAAATTTTCTCAAGCCAAAACCTTTGAGAATGTATATAACCACGAAAGAGCATATAGTATGATGTAATGTTGGTTACACTGACTAGTAGATCACTAATCTTCTATGGCTCTAATTAGGGCCGGTCCTGAGGGATTTAAGGCCCAGTGCGAAAAAACAATTTGGCCCCTTATAATTTTTTTTTATCCAAAAGACGATCTAAAATAATCAAAAATGAAGATTTTTTTTGTTTGAGTAGCCGGAGAAGCAATTGAGAAGAAATATAAAGAAATATAATCATTTGTCCCCTTTAATTGTGTTATTACCATTTTTTCTAATTATATATGTATAAAATATACATTTATATAATCTTTATACGTTTCCTGATTCAATTCAAAACCACAAGATCATTACATAAATAAATGCGAGTGTCTTGTTCAAAATTTTCAAAATTAAGCATTAACAACATTAACAAAAACTGAATTATTATAATATTATTTAAAAGTAAAATGTGCTATAATCAATACCTAAGTGCCAAACCAAAAGAAATAAAAAAGAACCCTAAGCCCACACCAAAGAGACATAAATGCTAGGGACCTCAATTAGTTAAGGGCCAAACACTGAGGTAGCAGTAGTACATCGGAATTATATCTCACATATATATATGACAAATCAAAGAGGGATTAGAAAACAGTATTTGTGCCCCCATTTGCTCTCAGGCCTCCCGGGCCTAGTGCGGTCGCACAGCCAGCACTGGGCTCTGGCCGGCCATGGCTCTAAATAAAAAAGAAAACTTGACCGAAACGAAACGAAGAGTCATCGTCTTCAAAATATTGCTGTGCTATGCGAAGCTACGACGTCGTCGGCGTCTCCTTCCCCAAATGAATTGAACGAAGCTACGACTTTATTGTTCGTATTTTTTAGCACTCTTTCTGTATCTTCCAAACCAGAAAGAGTGCTAAACCCAAAAGCCAAAGGTAACCCTCTCTCCTCCTCAAACCCCCAATTTTCACCTTCTCTGATTTCCTTAAAGACCCTATTTTTGTCGCAATTCACACCATTCAATCCAACCCTTTATTCAATTTCCCCCCAATTCGAAAACCCTAGTCTTGCTTTCCCAATTTCGATTTCAATTAGGGTTTTGATAAGGAGGGGGGTCGATCATGGGAGGACCCAATTGCTTTTTCGGGTCTAGAAAGACCCGAATTCGTGGGGCTTTCAATGCAATTAGTGCTCTGGTGTTGTTCTTCTTGTTCTACACCCAAGATGGTTTCATCGAAAGCCCAATTATGGGTGCCTCGAATTCGGTTCTTCCTCCTATTTGGAGCTCCAAAGTTGATGCCTTTATGGGTAATCGGGTCGAGATTATTCGCCGGAGAATGGCCCAGGTCAATGCTGAAGTTAGTTTTTCGAATCAGAGTAGTATTAGTGTTAACGGGTCTGATGCCAACTTTGTAACAGCTGCTGATCCTAAAATGTGCACTGGGTTGTTCACACACCATGGTTTCGCTACCAAATGCGAGTACTTGATTGCCCACCCGGAATGTAATCCTGGCGGGCACTTTAATTACATTTATTTTCTGTACTGTGACTGTGGGAGCTTTAACTTTCTGGGTTATATTGCATTGACAATTTGGTTAGCTGCATTGTTCTATCTGTTGGGAAATACTGCCGCGGATTATTTCTGTTGCTCGCTGGAGAAGCTTTCGAGTCTGTTGAATTTGCCAGCCACGGTGGCGGGTGTGTCTCTGCTTCCGCTTGGGAATGGTGCTCCGGATGTGTTTGCCAGCATTGCTGCTTTCGTGGGGAAGGATGCGGGCGACGTGGGGCTGAATAGTGTGTTGGGTGGAGCTGTTTTTGTTACTTGTATTGTTGTTGGGATTATATCTCTTTGTGTGGCGGATAAGGGGATTCAGCTCGATAGGAAGTGCTTTTTCAGAGATAAATGTTTTTTTCCTCTTTACAATCTTCTCCCTTGCGATGATGTTGGTGGTTGGGAAGGTTACTGTTGGGGGTGCTATAGCGTTTGTGTTGATTTATGCGGTTTATGGGTTTGTGGTGGCTGCAAATGAGCTTTTGAGGAAACATGTTAGGAAGTTAAGGTTGGATGTTGTAACACCATTGCTTCCGGTTAGAGGAAGTATATTTTCTCAAGGAAATGAGGAGGATGATTCCATATATGCTGGGCTACTTGAATCTGAAGAGGGGAGTGACGTGCCTCACCTCCAAAGTAAGCTGCCGCAGTGGATGTGGGCTTCAAATGTAGCAATTTATTCAAATCAGAGTGCAAAGAATAGTACAGACAGCCCAAGGTCATTGTGGGATTGGAATGAAGAGGAACAGAGCAATGAAAACTCTTCCTCTTTCAAAGTTCTATCAGTGCTAGAGATTCCATTGACGCTGCCAAGACGATTGACAATCCCCATAATTGAGGAAGATAGATGGTCCAAAGGTTATGCTGTTGCAAGTGCTGTGTTGGCTCCTATTCTTCTGGTATTCTTATGGAGCATTCAAGATGATGTGGGAGCATTCAAGGAGTGTGAAGATTGCATATTTTTTAGGTATTGTCTCTGGTGTTGTTTTGGGTGTCCTTGCATATATATACACCAGAGCTGACCAGCCTCCTCGCAAATTTTTATTTCCATGGGTTTTGGGAGGATTTTTCATGAGTATCATCTGGTTCTACATTGTTGCAAATGAGCTAGTTTCACTACTGGTGGCACTGGGTGTGATTTTTGGAATAAATCCATCAATTCTCGGATTGACTGTATTAGCTTGGGGCAACTCGATGGGTGATCTAATGTCGAATGTTGCACTGGCAATTAATGGTGGTGATGGTGTACAAATTGCAATGTCAGGATGCTATGCTGGGCCTATGTTCAACACACTTGCTGGCTTGGGGATGTCGATGCTGTTTGCCGCCTGGTCTAAGAGACCCGCATCTTATAAAATACCCAAAGATAGTAGCTTGTATTTTACAATGGGATTCCTAGTGGCAGGGCTTATTTGGTCACTGATTGTGCTGCCCAGGAATGACATGCGCCCCAACAAGATCTTAGGAGTTGGCCTTATAACACTCTATTTGATATTTCTCTCCCTCAGAATAGCCGCATCAATGGGGGGACTGTGACTGGTAGTTCTATAAATAATTATTGCATTGGTTTGCTAGGTTGTGTCTTGTACAGAGTTGAGTTGGAATGGCATTATAGGTGCCAGAAGCTGAGTGTTCCTTCAGGAGTAACTGATACTGTTTGTTGTCTTTGATAATGTATTCCACTTTCTTGTTAATATAAAAACAGATTTTGTCGACTCAAATTTGAACTTGGAAAATTGTTTATCATTATAATTCTCTGAGTTTGTTATCTTTAGTCATCTGTACTCTATCTGAACAGGAGGATATTTCTCGGTTTAATCTGTTTGTTACGATGTGATATGATGGTAGAAGAAACAAAGAATATGTGCTCTATTTCACATTTCTCCTGCCTCTTAGCAGTGTCTTTAAACTAGCGCTTTTTTGGTAATCTTGAATTAGTTGCTTGAACTTAACTACAGAAGTACTGTGTGCTTTTGCTGATGTCTTGTGGTACTTTGCCAGAGAAGAACTGTGTCCTTTCTTGGACAAGATAACAAAGAGGAAAGCGGCTAGTGACCGCAGTAAAGTACTGTTCTTAATCTGGAGACTTATCTATTAACTCAAACCAGGTATGTAGGCAAATTTCCTTTTCCAACTTTAACTATTAAGCTATTAACTACTATGGGAGACATTTTAGAAAATTATGTGACAACCTAAATGTAATCGATGAAATATTTCGTTCTGGTTAATACTAGGTAGTTTGGTGTAAAATATGTTCCATTCAGAAATATAAGATCCTTGTTTGAGTAACGGAGAATCTAAGAACTGGAAGTCCTCTTAAACCCTAAAGGATGACATGTTTCATTTCTGATTGTGTTTTTTGATAAACACCAGTATCGCTTTGAACTTCTCTACCTTGTTACAAATTTGACAACCCCTATGTGGTGTCAAGCAAATTAAGTGATGGTGCATCCCTAGGGGGTAAACGTTATTGTAGTCTTATTTCCAAAACAATCAGAAATTTAACTAATTACAAATCAAACAATTACAAAGATAATTTCAAAGCTTTTACAGTTAAGCTTATCCCAAGTCGTACGGTAAAACCGAGGAGAATGGAGAAAAACCGAGAGAAATAAAAAAGAGCATGAACAAATCCAAGTGCGGAAAATTGGAATGCCCAGATATGTGTGTTTTGATGTCAGAGCAAGGAAAGCCTCTCTGATATCTGATAGTTAGCACCTGGTGGATTCACCGTAGATGTAATCGAGAATGGCAATGACTCCGAATACAAAAGCTTGATCTATGCCTGGTGTCACCACAACATGATACAGATCTTTACTTGCCATCATCTCCTTCCACTCCTTGACTCCTATCTGTGTTCCATTGTAAAGAGTAAGAAATCCAACACATTAAACATTTGGGTAGAAATGCAAAAAAGATGGCACTAATCTTGACTATGAGTTTTAGCAATCCAGAATGTTTACCTTTGCCACTTCTTTGCCTTTAGAGTCAACAATGCTACAAGCCTTAGCAGGGAAATAACCCTTTATCTCGAAGTCCCGGTCTTTGTTTTCCGTTCTCTTAGTAGAGATTCTGATTGCTTGAGTTCTTGCCAGACATGAGTTTGGCTCTTTCAAGCTAAAAACCAACTCCTGTGATCCTTCATAGTCTAAAGCATAACCCTTCCATTTCCTGTAAATGCTTAGCACTTCAACCATCGCTCCCTGATTAAGAATGAATGAGATGGTTTCTTGATATCTATAACATTTCAAGTATGCACATTAGTTTGTATGATATGCAAGGAACATTATGTGCTCATCTATCATCTATGAGTGTACCTTTCGACGAATGAGAAGCAAGGCGTCTCCATCGCCATCTCTCAGAATAAGCTCATCTTTTTTCCCCAGAATTCCACATCCATCAACCCTGAAAGCAACCGTCTGACTACTATCTGTGACTACAAACCCACCTCCATTTACCGCATGAGGCCTCCTCCTGACTACAAACACACCCTGTGCTGATGAACAATACATCTTGCTGATTACAGGCATCATGTTGGTTTTAGCTGCCATGATTATCTCTCTGCCTTGCACTCCCGAACTATTCTATAGAATCAATTAGCAACGGGCAACTTTCTTATATATGCTTTAGCACAGGGTGCTTTCTGTTTTATGCAAATAATTAGAGGTATTCTGAGAGAAGAAACTTGTTTGGTGGCTTCCACATTCAAATGTTTGGCGAGTATTGACTGGTGTATTTTTATACAATTCGTGCATGATGTGGAAGAATATAATGTGATTTCTCCAATGTGCTTAATCATCGAAGATGGTAATTGCTTGTTGAAGAGGATGAGTGTTGGTTCACGCGCCCAGTATTAGCCAATCAAAGCAGAGACTGATGGCGTGGAATGAAGATTCAATGGCTTCTGGTTCAATCTTACAAAGAGATATACCAATTGAGTCTGATTTGAGTAACCAGTGAAGGATTCCAAAGAGGCTCAAATGTCTAAAAAGAGAATAATATTGCTTCAAAACTATGACTCTTTTTGAAGGTGGCACATTCATTTAGCCATTTAGGCACAATGTGCTCGACTCTGGAAAGATGTAGAGCATCTTCCAGGAGTTGAATTCGACTGCCCCGGCCCGTTCAAAGATTCATGCACATGATCATAGGAAGTCTGCCGATACAGATGCTCATGAGTCATGACCTCGCAATTGTTCAAAGGATAACACTCCACATGATTGTAATACAAATTAGCAACGAGTTCATGAATTTTTCTTCGTAGATGTGATATATTAGCCTTTTACATAAAATTTGAAGAAATATAAATACGTATGTAGAGAAGAAACATAAATACGTATGTAAGAAGCACAAGATGATAACACATGGTTGTCTTTATCTTTTTCATTTTTTAAGAAACTTAAAAATTATAATGTGCTTGGAGGACTAAATGACTCATGAGATGAAGCTTCTTCCGCTAGCCTTTGCTTAACCGAAGCAAAGAAAAACACCAAGTTTTTTTTTCAATGATGTGGCAAAGGGCATCAGTTAAACGGATAGAAAGAGTATTGTGTTTCTGCTCCCCAGTCCCCGTTACCCATTCAAATAAGTGCATGTATCTTGTACACCAAGAATTACTATTATCTTCCTCTGGCCCCCGTTGTCACTCTAGTACGTAGTCCAACACTCCAACCCTAGCCTTACACTCCAAGGAGTACTTTCCCTATAGCCATACTTCGAATCCTCGCCGAAAGCCACCCAAATGGGCCGCCGCGTACGGATGGTTGGCCCTCACTTGTGCCCCCTACTACAATGCTGGAGGAGAAGCAGGCACTTGAGCTAGGGCTCAATGTAACTAAGAGAACCATCCCATTCAGGGAGAGACAGAATGAGCGGTCATGAGACACTGAGCCATTTTAGGGATCGCAATGGGAAATGTAAGGTCAGGAGATCAAAAAATCATATCCGTACCCTATGTTATTTCTCATCCTCGTATCCGCCTTCATCTCAATCCCTGTAATAAGATAATGAGGATTCCTCATCCCATCCTTTTTATCTCGATCTCCGTTAACCATTATGTAATAAAGTAATTTAAAAAAAAAATCAAAAAAATACTCATTTATCCCCGTATATCTCTCCCGTTATGGTCGAATACTCGTGGGTACCCTACTCATTGGGCATTATTGTCATCCCTAAGCCATTTGCTCGGAATTTTCATAATTTTAGGACCGGTCATAAATTCATTCATTACTAATTCACGTATTTCCGGTAAAACATTGGGGTAAAAAAAATTATGAGCCTAAAACCACACAGAAAAAATCGTTACATGCAGCCTTGGAGAGAACACTAAACACGAGAAAGCTTTTAGGCCCCTTTTCTCTGTATAGTGTGTTTCCACTCCTCTGATCTTCTGTGCCATTACCATACGTGACGGTCCTTGTGGGCGAAAGACACTATGCCCTCTGCAAACGCATTTGCCACTACAAGCCGTCACACGTGTGGAGCCATGCAACGATGCACGGCCGAGTATGGCAAAGCCAAAACCAACATCGCTATGATTAACACGGCGTCGTCGTCGTCGTCGTCGTCGTCGTCGACAGAGACCACCCACCCCAGGCGCACATCAGCATGAGTGGCATTGGGCTTCGCGAGATGGGCCCGGCCCACTCTCGACACGTTACCCGTCACCACTCTCTCTCTTTTGCCGGAGGGTTGTACCCTCTTCGGGAAAGAGCAGGCCCTCTTTCTTTTTTTTGTTTTCTTTTTCTTCTGTTCACAATGAAATGTCGCTTCCCAGATGGACCCCACACGTGGCATCCCTGATCACTGTGAGGACCCCACCCCCTCCCTGACCTCCACACTTCAGTCGCGCGCGCGTGGAGTTGGAGATGGTTGATTAGCTACGGTGTTCTTGGTTAAATAGGATTAACGCGATTTGGTTTAGCTTAATGATGATCATGTATTCATGTACAAGTATAGTTCGGAAGGAATCGTATGATCTTACCCATTACGGTCAAGAACAGTGATTTTTATTTTATTTATCTTTTGCATTTTCAGATTTCTTTCTCATGGTATCCATGTTGATAACAAGCATTTGAATGCTGCTGATCTATAAATATGAAAAGAAAGTGCAAATGGTGATGTGATAGAGCATGAGATTTGACAAGAAAATGTGATAGTGCATGAATGCTGATGTGACATAGTATTTGAGAGAGTGAAAGTGTTGTGATGTTGATCACTTGATCATATCGGAGGGGCTGATTATGAGTATTTTAAACTTCTTATAAAAATTACTCAAATTTGATAGTGTTTGAAATTCGATCATGGATGACATAGCTCGATAATAATTTCTCACACATTTTATATAATAATCACTTATATATTAAATTTTAAATCGCTTATAAAAAAAAAATTAAAGTTTCTTAGTGAAGTTACTTTCAAGGTGTAACTCACCAACTTATTTAAGGATTCACTAAGTTTGAATAATTTTTTATTATCATGACTTGTATTTGTTTAATAAAGACTAAAACGATTGCCTCACGTAATAAATTTTTAACGAAACCGCATAACAGAAAATAATACCTAATTAAACCCCATATATTATTAAGTAGGAGTAAGGGGTACGTTTCCAATTATATCTGGAAACTTTTATGCAAGGTACGAAGCTGAATATGATGAGGCTGATTAAGTAAAGTAAAGAAAGAAATATAATTGAATTTTGAATTCATTGTTAATAGTAGCTTCAAAATTCAAGCTCCATCTCCAAAAGGTCTAGCTACAAAATATAAAAATACAGGTCACAGTTACAATCCAGCTTAAATTTCTCAGATCGTACCCTGACAATGCAGACGACCATACTGGCATTGAAATATAAATCATGCAAGAGGTGCAAGAAATATTTGTCTAAAAAAATTACACAATGGGGTAAAAAAACAGTTATGCATAATGTGATTAAACCCAGAAATAATTGTCTACAATGAATGATCAGAGAAAAAAAAATGGTAGGAAAGGATTGTGCCCAGAAGCAAAGCCCAGAAAAGAAAGTAAGAAACTTCCTGGCAGTAAAAAACAGAACCCAGAAATCAGAAACTGCCTGCACAATGTCGACCAAGGTGAAACGAAATTTAACCCAGAGAGAAAGAAATAGAAATGATCTGACCTTGATGATGATTGTGGTAGTTCTTCTCAAAATCAGGGCTGATTCGTCCAAACACACTCTTCTCTCTCTCTCTCTGTCCTACGCAGCGGTCACGTGGGGTCTGAGGTACTTCCCCATCGTGCTTTTCGCTTCTTCTCTCTGCAATTTCTGCAAAACCCATCAGAGGTTTTAGAGATTTTTAAAATACAATGGTGGCCTTCCTTTTCTATAATGGTTAAAAACTCCAACCCTTCACTCAAACTCGATCAAATTTCTCAACTTTACCCAAATGGGATCGTACACAGCAACAAGGAACACTACTCACTAGCTGCAGTTGCAGCTTTTCAGTTTTCACAGCCGTCTTTACTGTTACCTCCTCCACCGTTGTCATTGAAATTTCCATACTATTATTATTATTATTACTGCTACTACCAACCATGCACACAAAGATACTAGCTTTGCTTTGTGTTCTGTGACCATTATTTCTTTCAATATGACGCTCCTTTCAGTTTCATTTGTTTACCGTTTAAACCTCTCCCCATTAAACCCATCATCTGCAAAGCTCAGGGTTTTTAATCTTTTTGTTATGGATTTTGTTATTTGAAATTTTTTGTTTTTCCTTTGTGGGGGTCGTAATTATCCCTGTGTCAGTGACTGTAATTACTGCCTCTACCACAGTCCTTTTGTATACTCCATTTCACCACCTACCATCATTTTCCGCTTCTTAGTCTTCTCACATTTACTTCACTCTTTCTCTCTCTATCTCTCTCTTCTGCTGCTCTGTTTTCGACAGTAGCAGTAGAGCTCATTACTGAGCTCACTGGAACTTTTTCACCCTTCATTGCTTCTTTTGTGAACTGAGCTTTGGTGGTTCAGTAGTTGTGTTCTGGGTCCTTTTTTGGCTATAGTGTGTGACTCTTCCCAAATGGCAGCTCAGTCTGGTTGTTCTGCTCCGGTGGTTCCTTCTCTCCCGCCGCCAACTCCAAAGTCGCCGCCGCAGTACCCAGATTTGTATGGCAAGCGCAGAGAAACCGCCAGGGTTCAGATGCTTGAGAGGGAAATTGGCTTTCTTGAGGTACTACTGGGTTTCAACTTTTATTAACTAGATGGTTTTTTAAGTTGCAAGCTATCTGTTTTTGCTTGTGCTTTGGTTTCTTGCTGATTCTGTGTCTGAGAGTTTTTCGCATACTTGAATCTGTTGTGAAGTTTGTGTCGGAAATTTTCAGATTAGCAATTTGATTGTGTTTTGGGTTAAGAAGGTAATTGTGAGATTTCAAGACTCCTGGTTTGTCTTTTTTCAAGTTTTCAACCGAGCATGAATTGTATGTACGTGAAAACAAGCTAAAACAAAGAGGAATGAGTAGTCACTTTCCAAGACTCAATGCCAAGAAAAACAAATTAAACAAGCACATGACTTGTCCACTCCAAAATAAAAAACCGTTCTTGGCTTAAAAGGGCTTTCTGTTTCTTTAATTGGAACACAAAAGATTCAGCCTTTTGATTTCATTAGCTTAATTATGTCTAACTAAAAAGGTAGGACTTCCATCTATCTGAACTAAGCAAGTGTTCCTAAAGCAATATGGCTTAGCAGTTAGTTTAAAGACAAGGATGGAGTTGAGAGAGAATTTAACCAAAGGGTGTATGAGATTAGTCTAACTACTTTTTATGGATGGAGTTCAGACTCCGTTCGCTAGTAATCTTAGATGTTGATCCGGCGAATGATTATCTTTGGTTTCGGCTGTAGTTAACTCTGTTTAGCAACATGAACCGCACCCTTTTGCAGCAAACTACATGGAGATTGGAGAGTGAGCTCTCTGAATTATTGCTTCTTTACTGGTTTTAAATTAGTGATATTGAATTTATATAAATGTAGGCCAAGTGCATGATTGTGTATTGATTTCATCATGGCTGGTATCTGTTCTTCAGTCAATTGGACACTCAACGTGTTTGTCAGGTTCTCATTGACTTCATTGATACCTCCATTTGGCTTTAACCAGGTCAAATAATAATGTGGATATATTTTGGTGCCAATACATCAGAATGGTCTTTGTGTTCATTTGATCTATGATTATTTACTAGAGGCCATCTTTTCTGGTTTAGTGTACTAGTTTTGTCAAATTATAGGTTCCGAATCAGAGAAGGAAATGAGGAAAAGTCTATGTAGGCTACTTGACAAAAGTGTACTTATATGACCTCGTATTCTCTCTTCTTAAAACCTGATTCATGTCTTCTGCTGGATAAATTAGTTGTAGTATGAGATTACAAACTGATGTTCAGATTGGAAAAAAGGTACTTTATAATATTGTGCAATAATTTTTCACTGGAAATCTGCTTCTTAATCAAGTTTGCAACTCAAGACCTTGGTCTATTATTGGTGTTTTCTTAATTTCTCCTCTTAGTTTCAGTCAAAAGTTAACAAGCTGATTAATCTTTTTCTCTGAGCAGGAGGAACTAAAATCTGTTGAACGCCTTCAACCTGCATCCAAATGCTGCAAAGAGTATGTGTTAGTTTTTCTTTTTTTCTTTTTATGTAGTTTTAGTCATCTTCTAGTAGATTCTTTTTTTGTTGAAATCTTCTAGTAGATTGATGCGAATGTTTTGCAGCATTGCTGATTTTGTGACTGCCAATCCAGATCCGTTAATACCTTCGTAAGAATATAACCAAATATTTGTATAGTTTAGTCTGCATTATGTGCATTCTGATCATTATTTGTATTTATTTGTCAAGCAGAAATCGAAAGAAACGACGATCATGTCGCTTTTGGAAATGGCTATGGTACAATTCTCTTTACTTTTCATTTCTTGTTTATCATATTTCAAGAGAAATGCTGCTCTAATTAAGATAAAATTATTTTAAATAAAGTAATTGTTAGCATTTTTGAGCAGAAAACACAGCTCTCCAACAAATGTAAAATATGTTATGCTGAAAGATCATGAAGCACATAAATTCTTTCTATAGATAGAAATGTCAACCCAATCTTCATCCTTAGTCCTCAGTTGTATTTCTGATACAAAAAGTTATTACATAAGCTCTTGACTTTGATCATTTGTTAAGGAAGTATGGTTATGATGATGCCTAATAACTTGCAATTATTGATGGAAGTGGCAGTTACGTAAGTAAATGTTTTGTGCTTGGTTCCTAAATAACACGCTTGACCTTAATATTTGATTGGCAGTCGTTGGCCTTTTTCTTTTCCCTCTGCTGTAGCGGAGTATCAATCAATTAGACATATGATGCCTACACTTCCTCTTATAACATAAAATGTTTGTGGTACAGTGGAATGCCCTGTTTTAGCTTGTCATCAATTTGCTGTTGCTGCTGTTGTGATGGGTGCTCTCTAGAAATGCCACGCTGCTCCTGCTGCAGTTCATGCAGCGGTTCCGGCTGCGGTTCATGCAGTGGTTCGGGGTGTGGTTCATGCTGCAGTCCATGTAACTGCTGCGGTTCATGCAGTGGTCCATGTAACTGCTGCGGTTCATGCAGTGGTCCATGTAACTGTAAATTGTGTTTCAGTTGCAAATCGTGTTTCAGTTGCCCTTCTCTACCAAAGTGGCAGTGTTGCTGCTCACGTCCCCAATCCCATTGCTGCAAAACTAATTCATGTTCGTGCAGCCAAATTTGCTGCACTTTCCCATCATGTTCGTGTTCATGTCCGGATTGCTCTAGTTTGAATTGTTTCAAATGGAAATGCTCTTGTCCTAAATGTCCGAAGGTACGGCCTTGTTGCTGTTGTAAAATAACCTGCTGTAACCCTTGCAGTATATGTTTGTAGTATTTATGACATCTCTTATGGAAGCTCTGAATATGCTGCAAATATTCAGGGTTTCATAAAATTGTGTTTATGAAATAAATTTTATAGTATTGGCCGCTTGATTGTTTGTTTTCTGCTGATTTTCATCTGCAATTACTGCCCCTCAATTCTCCCAGGCATATTCTGAAAAATCTTTACATGAGTTTAAGTTGTAAGGTCATAAAATTGATTGTTTGTTTTCTGCTGATTTTCATCTGCAATTACTGCCCCTCAATTCTCCCAGGCATATTCTGAAAAATCTTTACATGAGTTTAAGTTGTAAGGTCAATGAATCCCAGTTTCTATGCTAATTCATTGCTCAACACTTTCTTGCCCATGGTTTTGAGAAAATGCAGCAGTAAATGATATATTATATGTAAGCAATCTCCACTATGCAATTAACACAGTTGTGTCATTCTATTACACATTAGCTTCCTGGCCAAGGCTCTAACCTATATTAAATGATATATTGCAGTTCTTTCATTACAAGCTCTAACCTATCCTGTGAACTGCCTTCCTTTTTAGGCACTGCCATTAGAACAGAAACTCTCCTTACCTTTTTGATACTCCGAATTTCTGTTCTTTTTGTTGGCCAAACTAGCTCCAGAAAAACACAAGAAAAAGAACCTCTTCTCAACTTCACAACTGCGTCCATGCAAAAGCAACTGGGCTCTTAACTAGGTGTAGGGTGTTTGCCCACACGATGGAACCAAATCCTGCCCTCGATGTTCTACTGCCGCTCTTGGCAGACACAAAGGTGACTGTGTACTTCTTCTTCTCCCCTACAGTTGCAAAGAAAAGGCTTGAGGGCTTCACAATAGTCCTCACTCCGGGTGGTCCGCTCACAATGACCTTGTATAAAGAACGTGCAGTACCTACATTTGTCAACTCTCGAGTATATCTCACAACCCTCTTGTTTCCGAACACCACTGAGAATGACGGGTAGTTGAGTTGCCCAGGATCAGAGTACTTTCTTGCGCATGTAATGTTACTCTTCGCAATGGATTGGACCTGTTGGATGGTGTATCCCAAAGAGCACAAAAATGCAACATATTCCTCGGTCAAAATGTCGTATACAAGACCTGGTGACACGGCTCTCGAGGGGTCAACATGGCCGGAACCGTGTGCCCATGGATTCGAAAATTGGCCTCCGGCAGCGTCAATTAGAGGAGCCTTGGTGTTGTCATGTGTATAGGCTGTAGTCATGAGTGCAGATTTGATTGCACTTGGGCTCCAATTGGGATGTGCCGCTTTGAGCAATGCTGCAAGGCCACTAATGTGTGGGCATGACATAGATGTACCTACAAATAACAATTTCCAAATCTGTCAATTTAACTATTCGCCATAGCACAATAGAGTAAACAAATTAAATGCTCATTGTAAACATGATGAGATATAAATTCACAATAGGGCTCCTGAAATCTTCTTCTATACGTTATGTGACACATTAGGGTTTTTATCGCTCAAAACATGTCATAAACCGATGTATGATGCAATTTTCGATCATTTTCACAATTTAAGTTTGGAAATGAATCAACATCAAGAACGTTTAAGAAATGTAGCCGTTGCAAATGACATGCATACCTGACATAATGTTGAACTGGCTCTTCCTAGTGTCCTCCTCCAGCCCAGTGGGCCCAATAGCCTCAGACCAAGCGGCCAATATGTTAACCCCTGGACCAATCACATCGGGCTTCAAGATCTGGGGAGTCACCAAATTAGGCCCACGAGAGCTAAACGCCGCCACCACCGGCGACGGCCTTACATCCAGCACCGTCCCACCAAAGCTAATCACCGCCGTCGGATTCGGATCTGTCTGTGCATATTCCCTTATCATGTCACCGACTTTCCGCCCCACAGCAACCGCCGGTAACAAGTGACTGTCAGCCACCATTTCCTCGCCGCTAGCGGCAGTGTTAGCGAGTATCATCCCCACCCCACCCGCGGCGCGTACAACCCCACCTTTTTCCACACGAGCGTTAACCCCCCTGTCGCACACGACCACTTTCCCTCGTACGGCCTCCAGTTGAAGCGAACCGGGCAAGCATAGATTGCTCGAGCTGTTACTTCCTTTGTTGTAAACTAACCCAACCGGTTTTGTCCCCATTCCGGTTCCACTGTAAAGTGAAACTCCGGTGAACTTGTTTTGGTTTCCGAGAACAGCGTAAGCCGGGAAGTCCCGGTCCAAGGTTCCGGCTCCAACAGTCATGACCCACGGAGCTGTGTTGGCCAATGAGGCCCTACTCGGCCCGCTATTCCCGGCAGAGCACGAGACGAAAATGCCCCTCTCCATGGCGGTGAAAGCTCCTATCGCTATTGTGTCCCTAAAATATGGGGCGGACCCACCGCCGAGAGACAACGACATGACGTCGACTCCGTCGAGGATGGCCCGATCCATACCCGCGAGGATATCGGACCCGAAGCAGCCGCTTGTCCAGCACACCTTGTAAGTCGCCACACGCGCGTGGGGCGCCATCCCACGTGCCGTCCCGCTCGCGTACCCCAGCAGGCTGGCGTTCGCCACCAGCGAACCCGCGGCGGTGCTGGACGTGTGGGTCCCGTGGCCGTCCTGGTCTCTCGGCGACTCGGCCTCTCTGGGTTTCTTCATGAAGCCTCCGCCAGAGGCCATGCGGTAGCCTTTGGAGAAGCTCCGGGCTCCGATCAGCTTCTTGTTGCATAGCTTCGGGCTGAAGTCGACACCAGATTCGCACTCCCCTCGCCACCGGGACGGGAGCTCCGGCATTCCGGCGTCGTTGAAGCTCTTAGACTCCGGCCAGACCCCGGTATCCAAAACTCCGACGATGACGTCGTTGGAGGCCTGATTTAAGTCCTGGAGAGAGTGTCCGGCCCAGAACCCGTTAGCGGTTTCCAGGCCCAGAAACTCGGGAGTTCTAGTGGTGTGGAGGTTGTAAACAGTATCTTCATAAACCCCGATTACGGATTCGGACTGGAGAAGCGTCTCGGCCTGGTCGGGATCTAAAGAAGCGGCGAAGCCGTGGTAGGCGGTGTCGTAGGTGTAAAGGAGGGCGTCAGAGTCAGAGTTGGAGTCAGATGAGACAGCTTGGAGGTTGGCGGAGTACCAATCACTGTGGGTGGCGAATGAGGAGGGTTTGGAATGGTGCTTCATCTGAACTATGTAGGTCTGTTTGGCGGTTACAGATAGACATGGCAGTAGGAGTGTTAAGGCTACGACCCAGAACTGGGCCTCGGAGGAGGCCATGGTTTTAGGGTTAAGCTAAGTTCGGAGATAGATTTGGTAGGTGTAGGGGAATTAATGAAGAAGAAGAAAAAGAAGCAGAAAGAGAGGCCAGTCCCAGTCGCTTAGCAGCTGCGACTGTCAGAGAGGATATAAGAGGGAAAAGGTAGAAGACGAGAGAGACTCATGTCGGGTTTATAAGCAAGACGGGATATTAAATTCGACCTCCATTTTCTTCTTATTACTCCATTGCCACCATCTTCGTCGCCTCCCTGTAACAAATTCCTTATCTTCTTAATTTTCTCTCCACCGTAAATCTCATTTTTCTTGCTCACTAACACCGATTCTCGTTTTGAGTAGTATGATCGGACTTTAAAGAAATTGTTTCTGTCCCTGGATCGATTGATACACAAACGATTCTGATCACGCGGAGTATAATGAAGACATTTTACGAATCATAATGCAACTAACTAAGTGAGAATTAAACTTTCACAACAGTTTCATAACAGATATATGATGATTTGAATAACTAATTCTTCTACGTAAAGTGGAAAAAAAATACAATAATGAAATTGTGTAGTGTCACGTCCTTTATTGATTAGAATTTAGTATCGGTTAGTTGATGTTGAATTGTAACAAAACCCACATGCATGCAGCGACTTCTTTAAGCTAATAAACACCAATTGCCCCATTGACATAGTTCTACAAGCTTTTACACTCATTATTCTAGTTGGTTAATAGCAAGAACGAAGACGACGATGAAAAGACTATGAGTTTGGATTTTCGGATATCTTTCCCTTTCCTGTACCCATTACAAAGAGTCATGACCAGTTATTAATCAACTAGAATGAAAAATGCAATTATTTTTATGCATCACGGGAATGCCCTAGATCTTCGTTTATGTTTTCCTGTGGCGACATATATAGTATAAACGCTTTCATGTATTTTGACATTTGGTGAATGAAGGAATTGTATTTTTGCCGCGAAGGCAAGTTTGTGTAATGCTTGATTGATCTGGAAGCTCTGGTTAATTTGTCTTGAACGAACAAGAAGACGATACACAGCTGGAGACGCGTCCTTTGAAGTGAGCGGAGCCAAAGTTATGTGTCTTGTCCATCGTGTCTTCCCAATCCTAAACAGCTTGATGGTAAGCTTTGTCTTCCTCACACTGCAGTGTGTATGTCGAACCATGGATTTTGGATGTGCTAGTGAAAGATGTGTGATTGAACTCATCAACCAAGACATGAATTTTGGATGTGGATATTAAAATCATCTTACAAGTCCCTCTGAGATTTTAGACTTATATACGAATTCTTTATATATCATTTAGTACATGATTTTAATCAACAAGAAGATCATTGCTCTTAGTGACTAATAATCTTATTGATTAAATAGACTTAAGAACCTTACTTGATGAATCGTACTAAAATTACAACTTGAGGGTAACTGCGCGCCAACCTACGTAGCACGGAAGCGCCGGGAGATCTACGATTCCCTCTTCAGAACCGGAAGCGAAGCGGAAGCTTCAAGGAAGCGCCCGGAAGCGGCTGGAAGCGCGCTTCCGAAAAAAGTAGAATTGGAAGCGTGCTGGAAGCGTGAGCTTCCGATTTGGAAGCGCGAGCTTCCGACTTCCCTACCTCTGCAAATCAAAACACTTTAATTGAGCAAACTCTATTTGATATCCCTACCCCTGCCAATATCAACAGGGGAGCAAGCTGCCACTTCCTCTGCTCTTGCAAAGCAAATCTATCTCCTGCCTTTGTAAGTCGAGCTGAGCGGTGAGAGTATTGGACAACGACGTCGTGGGGAGGAAGCTATTGCAAGTGGAATTAGGAGAATTTGAAATAGAAGAAACTCCTAGATTTGGATGAAACTGATGAACTTGTTGTTGCTGATGAGTTTGAGGGTTTGGAATGAGGCCGGAGAAGAAGTCATGATCAAACCCGGAATCGGAAAGAGGTGGTGGGTTGATCAAAGACCAATCTTGTTGCTGCCGGAAGCCACTCATGCCCAAGTTTTCTGAGAAATACATGGTCTGAGCTTGAACAGCCATATTTTAAATCAGAGCTTACTGGATATTGGTTTAGATATTGATGCGTTTTAAACTATGACGTACCAACTTGGTATATTTAATAATAATTGTTCTTCATGTTTGACTACTTTGTTTAATATTATCTTATTTACTAATTATCTAAATAATAATTATAATGATGTTAGTATTTAGAATAAAATTAGGAACGTTAGGAATATGTGGTGATATTTATTTATTAATACATAATATATATATATATAATTATTTTATTTCGCCGCTTCCAAAACGCTTCCGTTTCTAACAATTTTTGAAAAAAACGCTTCCGCGCTACCAAACGCTTCGCTTCCGTTTCCATGCAACGTAGGCGCCAACACAAATATTTAGGCATTAGAGAGCCGGACCGAATCCGTATTTACAAGATTAGCCGTCATAAAAGTTTTTTACAAAAGACATGAGTGGAAAAGATGTTGTCAAACCAACAAACGAGAAGTAAGATATGACAAAGAATTAACTTGATTCTCAAGTTGGAGACGTTTGTTAACCTATGCATTATTCCTCACCCTCTTTTTGATGATCGATCAAGTTATAATGTAGTCATTAAAACTTTACGAAAGAATCTCGTATATAAGTTATATATCACAAACAATTTATGGGGACGTATTGTGACAACCTAGTTAGGGTCATGTACTCATGTTAGAACTAAGAATTCTACTAAGTTGGACGTATCATGTTTCCAATGTTGAGATTGAGCACAGGTTAATTTCTCAATTAGGGCTATATAGTTACATGATACATAAGTGTGTCTATTAAGCTAAGATTGCTTACATAAGAATGCACAGCGAGTCATGGAGTGATCTCCTCGGGTAGCAGAAAATCGGAAGGAAAAAAAATGGCACGGTGGTCGAGGGAGAGGAAGAAGATTAGAAGAAGCTGAGCCTGTGCCATGCAAAATATGCGGTATTTAAATAAGAATGTAACGGCTACATTTAATTGTTGTATTTAAATAGAAGGGAGAAAAAAACAGCTCCTTTGGTTTCGTCATCTCTGTTCAGTCTTTTTTTGACTGTGACAGTCAGATTCTGCATGGCAGTTAGGCGTGCACTTACTTTACTTCACCCCAAGGCAATCTACTCCCACGCGCTCTATTTTCTTCCTTTTCTTCTCTTTGTAATTTCAGTTGCCTCATTTTCACTTCAAAATTTGCTGCCTGGTCTTTGGGGCTGTTATTCATTTGATTATGATGGCTAATTTGTTTTCATCTGCCAAAAGAAAAGGGTGAAGTTAGAGGGAGGAATGGTCTTAACAATTTATCTAACCCATCTAGGTCAATGACGACAGTGAATGACAAAATCAAATTAGTTTTTTCTGTCTCTTTTAACCTGGTTTATGGTTACACATTTATATAGAAATTACAGATTTCGTATTAGAACTAGCCAAACTTAGTACATGAAAATATGTCAGATTCGATCCGTTTTAGGATTCTTTAAAAATTAGGCTTGAAATTTTATCATGTTAGTTAACTAACTTAATTTAGTTAATCAGGTGACCCATGTAGTAAATAATATATCTGTAAAGAAAACAAGTAAGTTTTCATCCATTAAATATTTTTTTTTATAGCAGTTCAAACTAACCTTAATACAAAATCAATTTCATATGACCCATGTAATAGATTATATTTAGCTACAACCTGATGTAGCGAAAATATAAACGTTGGAATCCACCAACGACGACTTGAATCCACAAACCTAGTTTTCCCGAATTCACGAGAAAGTTCCTGGAATCTACAAGAAAGATTGAGAAAATCTCATATGTTTTTTTATTAATAAAAAAGCTGTGACTATAATTGATAAAAACTTCTTATATAGGAGCAATCAAACCCTAGGGAGACTAACAATGTCAAGACTCACCTCGAATTTCACCATGAAATCCGAAATAAGTTTTGCGGGGACCACCTCCAAGGAAAATTTACCGAAAGACTCAGCAAACCTCCCTTGAAAATAGACAACCCTAACCCAAAAAATTTACATAACTACCCTCTTAACAATTATTTTTTCTCCAAAACAACCCATAATTATCCAGATTATAGATCATCGGTCTTAACATACCACCGAAAAATATCATACACTAATCTCAAAAGCATTCAGAGCTACTAAAGACAACAGAAGCAGAAAAAAAAAAATTCTAGTAGGTTAAGCAGGTAATCTATTTGTGAAAAGTGGTTGAGAGATGGGTAACTATGCCTCGTCGCCTCCTAGATCCAACCTGAACTCTGCAGACTGGGCATTTTTAAAACGAAGAGCCTAGGGAAAAAAATTCAGAAAATGTTAGAGTGAGTGGACGAAAATAATTCCAATAAAATATTTATGATTCCCCAAAATTTATTTTCATAAAAAACAAGTTGCATGCGACAACTCAAAAGTTTTAACTCAAAATTTCTTAACACGAGCCTAGCCTTGCTTGTCACCCAAACTTTATAAAAAAAACATCTCAGGCTAAAATTATATATATATAAATATGTATTTACACTAGACATATTCTTTGTACGAATTCTATGAATAAATACGAAAAATAGAAATTCATACAAGGTTACGACGTTGGCATCTAACGCTCACGTCACACCATAATTGAATTTTATCTCATTATAGCGGAAAAACACGAGTGAATATATATACGTGCATATTCCCTATATAAATTATTATATTTATATAGGGCTACAATGGTTACGTCTAACGCTCACGTCACACTATAATGAAATTTTACCTCATTATGGCGGAAAAGCACGTATAGCTAGCTAGCATTTATTTATATACATACTATTCTCATAATCATCCATATATGAATATATATATATACACCGAAATTCTAAATTTCGGTTATTTTCCAACAAAAGAAATTATTCATCAATAAATCATTTGCATGTACATTTTTTAAAATAAAAGTCCACTCATAAATTAGGTCTAAGTCTGATGTCGGTTAGAAGTCTCTTTTGCTCGAGTCTCCTCAAGTCATGTTCCAAAAACATAATTAAATCCTCAATTAAAATACCGATGCTTATATAAAAATAGGCAGTCTTAAATTTGAGCTTCGCGCGCTCAATATATATCCACCGAAATTCTCAATTTTGGTTATTTTCTAACAAAAAAAATTATTCATCAATAAATCATTTGCATGCATATATTTTAAAATAAAAGTCCACTTACAAATTAGGCTTTAGCCTGATGTCGGTCAGATGTCTCTTCTGCTCGAGTCTCCTCACGTCCTGTTCCAAAAACATAATTAAATTTTCAATTAAAATACCAATGCTTATATAAAAATAGGCAGACTTAAATGTGAGCTTCGCGCGCTTAACCATGCCTATCGTCCTAAATCTTACATTCGCTGCCAACAATAATTCTCCACAATTACCGACATCCTTAAAATCACAATCCATCGTCCTAACCATAATTAACCCACGACTGCATTTTTACTCATTAACCGCCATAATTCACAAATCCTAGAAATATCCAAAACCTATCCGAAACTTCTCCAAAAATTCTAAATTACACTTCAATAAACTCCCCTCCGGAAAACACCACTAAATCTATAAAAATCCTCTTAACAGCGGCGGTCGGCGGCCAACTCCGGCGACCTCCAGTGCCTACCAAAATTTGACAGCACCTTCCTCTCAACCTCATCTACAATTTTTATAACTAGCACAAACACAAATTTCAAGCCTAGATAGGTTAATCGAACCGAAATAGGAAAATAAGCCCTAGAATTTCAATCACCGATTTCTCCTTACCCAAGCTAAATCGAACAAAAATCTTCATAGCGATTGAAGTATGAGAGGAGAGCTTTCCAACGAGCCAAAGATCGCTAGCTATGACGGCTGGATGAGGGAGTTCCGGCGACGGAGAGCTACGAGCAACCAGAGCTTCCAGGCGCGACTGCTCCTTCACGGCGGAGCTAGGGAAGCTGCCACCATTCCAAGAAGATGGCTGGGTCGAAGGCCGACCGATTGGGACTGGCGCGGGGAGAGAGAGAATCAGGAGGGAGGAGAGAGAAGAGAGAGGGAAAGGAATTGGGCTTGGCCCAACCGGTCCAATGCCATATATAACTCACTTCAAAATTTAACACCCCAAAAATAATACCCTAATAAAAATTACCTTTTACTAGCTAAAATTTATCATTTTTACCGTCGTCATATTTTTCTCCTACGAATAATTCATTCGAAATAATCATCCCCCAAAACCTCTATGGGGACCAATTAAACTATAAACTCAATGACGAAGTCGGTAAAACTTTTATTAACACCATGCTAGTAAATAAGGTAAAATTTAAGAGTCGGGGTGTGACAAACAACAAAGCCTAAAAGTCCATGGATTAAAAGAAAACCAAATCCAAAACAAACTATGAAAAATAATAACTGAAAATAAGTAAATCTGCATTTTGAAAGCCTAAACGGACTTGGATGACCTTAAATGCCCATACATTGTTGCAAAGTGATGAGTGGTGCTTGTTGGGCCGTTTCGCTTCTAGAAAGATATCATATTAGTCAATCTGACACCGAACGCCAAATCTGGAGCAAACTAGGTTTGGACTTGTTACGATCCATCTGCTCTTCGATCTCTATCGTCATCTATTTTATATCAATCTCCTCCACTTCAGAAGAACTCGACCCTAAGTTATTATCACCAGAAAGAAAACATCCTCATGGAACTCATGCAGATCAGCAACATTAAAAGAATTTGAAATCCCCATAGAAGCAGGTAGATCAATAACATAAGCATTATCATTAATCTTCTTCAATACCTTGAATGACCCATATTTCCTAGGTTTTAGCTTGCTATATGTGCCAACAAGATACCTCTCTTTCCTTAGGAAAACCATGACCGAATCCCCTTCTTTAAACACCTTCACATGCCTGTGCTTGTCGGCAGCATTCTTATACTTGGCTTTGGTCTCCTCCAACTTTGCTTTTATCTCTTCTTGCATTATCTGAACACCGTTAGCCAATTTAACTGCAGCCTCACTAACACCACGTCCTCCTTTGGGCAATTTTGCCAAATCAACTACATGCCTTGGAACAGAAGTGTAGACGACAGAGAATGGTAACTTACCAATGACACTATGCATAGAACTATTGTAAGCGAATTCTACCTGAGGTAAGGCAAGATCCCACTATTTCAGATTATCACCACAGACACTCCTGATCATATTTCCCAAACTCTTATTTGTGACTTCAGTTTGCCCATCTGTTTAGGGGGTGAGTTGTAGTACTCCTCTTCAAAGTTGTTCCAAACTTCTTCCACAATGTCAACCAAAAATGGATTAAAAACTTCGTATCACGGTAAGAAGTAATAGACTTAGGCACCCCATGCAAACGAACAACTTCCCTGAAAAACAGTTTCGCTATATTCTAGCATCTGCAGTTTTCTTGCAGGGAATAAAGTGAGACATCTTTGAAAATCTATCTGTTTTGGCCACGATCCTTAGCGCGCGGAGCAGAGGTGAATAGCAAACAAAGAAAATGGGGGAGTGTTGCGGGCGTGCCACCTCGCAGACGAGGAAAGGGTTGTATGCGTGCGCTTGACTTCTTGATCAGGCGGAAGGGGTTTCCAGGTGCCACATCAGATGAGGAATTTACTAGCACAAGGCGGTTAATACTCACGGCGGCACAAGCAGAGCAACTATATGGGAGATTCAGAGGAATCGGGGTGAGTCCAGGAGGGCTCTGTAACTAAGGCGGCGGTGCGCTTAGTTAGATTTAGGGTTTCGAGGTAGCTCGAAGGGAACTGAGTTGCAATTTGTTTGTATTTGAGTAATTGTGTAAAAAGAGGGAGTTCGCTTCAACGGGAAAGCGGAAACAAAGCTCCCGGGATCGTCTGGAGGTTTTAACTGGGTTGAAGATTGTATTGTATTTTGTTTGAATAAGTTGTGTAGAGAGAGTTTTTTGTAAGCCTTCAAGCCTCTTTATATAGTGGAGCTCGCCTTCTGCTAGAAGAAAGATAATTATAAAACCAAAGTCGGACTCTGCAACGTAAAGCATAAGGGCACTATTCCACCCATGCGGACCAACCTTCTTGTGACACATGTCCAGTTCGCACACTCTGTATAGGACATTGCTACAATGTTGTTCAATTATAGACCCACATGTGAATTGGAATTAGGAGCAATCTTATCCTGCGGGGTGACACAATACATGTAGAAAACTAGTCTCACGCGGGCTGCAGACTCAAACCATCTCGCGGGCCAAAAGAAAGTTTTTTAATTAATAAGGGTCATATGGATTGGCCCAAAGCTTGTCAAAGACTAATAAGAGTCTTGAACGATTATGGTGGCGCGTGCAGACTCCACATGTGTTGCCCTCGTGAAGTCTCTCACGCGAACTAGCGAACTAGTTCGCCAGCTCGCCTAAGCAAAGTGCCCATAAGACATTCCGCACGAACTGTGTGTTCCGCGCGAAGCGCGCGAGATCCTTACTTCGCGCAAGTTATATGTTTTGCGCGAAGTCACTAGAACGCGAGATCTGTAGTCCACGCGGACCATGTAATTCATCTCGCATGGTTTTACTGGCGGGTCATTATTTGTAAACTTTAAGAACTTGGACTCGCCGGTATGACATGGACCAAGAAATTAATTAATATTCATATAGACATTTACTGTCCAGTAAAATATTACTTTGAGCGTAAACAATATCTACCACCACAAACACAGAATCTACCCTTTTTTGAGTTCGAGGTAAACCAAGCACAAAATCCATAGAAACATCCTGCCAAATGTAATCAGGAACAAGTAAAGGCATGTAAAGACCAATATTTTGGGATTGACCCTTCGATACCTGACAGACATAGCACTTTCTGACAATATTGTTGACATCTCGCTTTAACTGATGCCAGTAATAACGCTCCAAGCTTGCAGTTGTCTTGTCTTTCCCAAAATGACCGCTTAATCCTCCTCCATGTAAATCATGAATCAGCTTCTCTCTAAAAGAAGATTTGGGTATACATAACTGGTTTCCACGAAACAAATAACCTTCATGAATAAGAAAACCAACAACTGGTTGTTTCTTGCGAACACACTGCTCCCAAACCTGCTTGAAATCATCATCTTCCTCATATAATTCCTTCAAAAAGGTAAAACCAGTTACCCATTAGGACAAAGTAACCAACAAACTAGCTCGTCTGCTCAATGCATCTGCAACCTTGTTAAGGGTTCCAGATTTATGCTTGATCACAAAAGGAAATTTCTGCAAGAATGTTACCCATCGAATATGCATCTTGTTCACATGCTTTTGGATGATTAGAAACTTCAAGGCTTGATGGTCAGTGAACAGAATAAACTTCCTCTAGATCAGATAATGCTCTCATTGCCATAGAGCTCTCACTACTACATAGAACTCTTGGTCATAGGTGCTCCACTTTTGACGAGCTTCACTCAACTTCTCGTTGAAGAAAGCCACTACCCGCTTTTCTTGGGACAGAACAACCCCCACTCCAACACCATTAGCATCACATTCGACCTCGAATATCTTGTCAAAGCCTGGAAGAGCCAAAACCAGTACAGTACAAAGCTTTTCTTTGATAAATGCAAAGCTCTGCTCTTGCTTTTCGCCCCAATGAAACTTGCCCTTCTTCATGCATTCAATAATTGGTGCAGTGATGGTATTGAAATCCCTCACAAAGCGCCCGTAGAAAGTAGCTAAACCATGAAAACTTCTCACCTCCGAGACTGTTTTAGGAGTTGGCCACTCTCTAATTGCACGAATCTTCTCTTCATCAACCTGTATACCATCCTCTCCAACCACAAAGCCCATAAACAATAGCTTATTAGTGCAAAAGGTACACTTCTTCAGGTTAATGTACAACTTGTTATCCCGTAGCACCTTAAGAACTTGTCTCACATGCTCTAGGTGCTCGCTTTTCTGCTTACTATAAATAAGGATATCATCAAAATAAACAACAACCCTGGTTCTAATGAAAGGACGAAGAACCTAATTCATAAGTCTCATGAAAGTGTTGGGAGCATTGGACACTATAAAAGGCATCACCAGCCACTCATATAACCCATCTTTGGTCTTGAACGTAGTTTTCCACTCATCCCTAGGTTTGACTCGAATATGGAGATATCCACTTCTCAAATCTATCTTCGAGAACCACTTAGAACCATTCAACTCATCAAGCATGTCTTCTAGGCGTGGAATAGGAAACATGTACTTGATTGTTATCTTGTTGATGACTCTACTATCCACACACATCCTCCATGTTCCTCCTTTCTTAGGAACTAGCAAAACAAGAACCGCACAAGGGCTCATACTCTCTCAAATAAATCCCTTTTTTTAGCAGATCTTCAATAATCTCCCTTAAGATCTCACATTCCTTAGGGCTCATCCTATAATGTGGCAGGTTAGGTAGGCTAGCTCATGGAATGAAGTCTATTTGATGTTGAATGTCCCTCATGGGTGGCAGCTCATTAGGAGAATCATCAACAATTAACCCCTTAAATCCTTTTAACAGTTTCCAAACCTCCTTCAGAATTTCTCCACCTTGCTTCTCTGCTGCCATCAAACCCTTAACCACTATAAGAAAAATGGTTTTGGATTCTTTTATGGCTTCATTCAACTCACAATCGTTGTTGCTGATGATAAGAAAACTCAAATTTCCTTTCTTGGGACCTACAGAACTGCTTAAGGGAGCCATGGCAATTTTGTGCTCATTCCATGTAAACAACATCACATTATCTCTGTCCTTATGAGTAACATCCAGATCATACTGCCAAGGCCTTCCCAAAAATATATGACAAACATTCATATCAAGAACATCACAACTCACTTCATCATGATAATGTCTTCCAATGGAAATAGGCACCCTGCATGTTGTTGTAACTTCTACTTGTGCTCCTTTTTCACCCAGCCTAATTTATAAGGCTTGGAATGAAGTTATGTAGGTAGCTTCAAAAACTCCACCAGCCTCTGCGACACAAAGTTCTCACAGCTTTCATTATCCACAATCACCTGACACACTTTGTTATTCAAAGAACATGCAGAACCAAATATGTTGTGGCGTTGTCCCTCTTCCTTTGGTTCCAACATGACCCTCTGCAGCACTAAAGTCACTCGTTCCAAACCCTCTTCAATAGCAACTCAACCCCACTGTAGTCATCGTCTTCTCTATCTTCTTTCCCTTCACTTACTTCTCCTTCGTTCTCCACTATATTCAACTTCTGTTGTTTTGGGCAAACATTGGAACGATGCCCAGGTTTCTTGCAACGATAACAGATATCTCATGTAGGTTTTGCATAAGGATTGGGTTTTGGGTTTTGCTTAAGGTTTTCACTCTTCTCAACAACCCTGCTGGTGCTGCTACATTCGCCTACTCTAAAAGGGCCAGGAACCCTATCAGGTATAGGATTATGTCTTCCTTTCTCAACATTGGAATAGATCTTTTTTGCTTTCTCCATTAGCTCTGCCTTCATCACCAAATTATGAGCCTCAACGATGGTCCACAGAGTTTGCAAACCAATTTTCTTTTAAATCGAATGTCTCAATCCACTAAGATATCTTGCCACTTTTTGCGCTTCTGTCTCCCCCAATTGATTGTGTTCTGCTAACCTCAAGAACACATTCATGTACTCATCTACTGGTCTACTACCTTGCACACAATCTATGTACATGCGATAGAGCAATTGCTCGTAACCCGCTCGAAGAAACCTATCCCTCAACAACTGCTGCATTCTCAGCCAAGTTTGAATCAGTTTCTTTCCTCGTCTCCGACGATTCTGCTGCAACTGATCCCACCATACAGCAGCACTACTCTTCAGCCTGAAAGCGACCATCTTCACTCTCTTTGATTCTTGCACATCCATCATGTCAAAAAATCTGTCAACTTCAACAAGTCAATCAAGGAATTCCTCAATTTTCAGATGTCCTAAAAAAGTTGGAATCTCAGCCTTCATCTTGTAATCAGTTTGATTAATATGATCATCACTAGCAACCGACAACTCTTCCTCAGAATCTGAATCCTCATCCTCCACAGCACGTTCCACAACACGTTGTTGACGACGCCCTCAATTCCCACGGTTGAGGTTGTTGTTGTTGTCGTCATCGTTGTCGTTGTTGTTATTCAGGCCAAGCAACAATTGTCAAATTTCTCCCATCTGAGCATTGAGATATTCATTCCGAGAATTGAACTATGCTCGAGTAATAGGAGCTTCGTCACCTATGAATACAGATTGATAACCACAGGAATATAACCACTCTGATTACCAATTGATGCAGCGAAAGTATAAACGTTAGAATCCACCAACGGCGGCTTGAATCCACAAGCCTAGTTTTTCTGAATCCACGAGAAAGTTGATGGAATCCACCAGAAAGATTGAGAAAATCTCAAAGATTTTTTTATTAATAAAAAAGATGCGACTACGACTGATAAATGTTCCTTATATAGGGGCAAACAAACCCTATGGTGACTAACAATAAAGCTTAAAAGCACATGGATTAAAAGAAAACTAAATCTAAAACAAACTATGAAAAGTAATAACTGAAAATAAGTAAATATGCATTTTGAAGACCTAAACGAACTCAGATGGCCTTAAAAGCCCATACGTCATGGCAAACAAACCCTAGGGCGACTAACAATAAAGCCTAAAAGCCCATGGATTAAAAGAAAACCAAATCCAAAATAAACTATGAAAAGTAATAACTGAAAATAAGTAAATTTGCATTTTGAAGACCTAAACGGACTCGGCTGGCCTTAAAATCTCATACGTCCTGGCAAAACGACGAGTTGTGCTCGTTGGGCCGTTTCGCTTCCAGAAATGTATAATAATAGTCAATCTGATACCGAACTTTAAATATGAAGTAAACCGAATTTAGACTTATTATGATCTATCTGCCTTTCAATCTCTATCGCCATAAGCCTTATATCACAACCACTTATCCATAAAGCTCAAAGAAAACAACGATCAACGTTATTTTATAGAAACATGAAGGTCAATAATTTTTCTTATATGAAATAATAAAAGATGGAAAAGAAAAAGATTGAGAAGCACCAACTACATGTGCTAGTATGGAAAAAACGAAAGAGAGAAGGGGGGGGTCCAATGATTGCGCGTGATGTGTGAATATGATGTGAAAGTGGGCTGGTGAGCACATGCTGGCTCTTGTTAGAGTGCCACGATCCTCTGTGGCCCACCTCTCCGTATCCGCATATAGTGGCGCCAATCCAGCCAATCCAATCCCCCCCTCTTCCCCAGGTTTCCATTTCCCGCACGCTTCCACTCTCCCGCTGCTTTTTTTCTTTTTTTTCTTTTCAAATTATTATTAATGATTATTTATTATCCACGCGGGTTATGCCATTCAGCTAATCCTCTTTTTATTTTATCACCGACCTTTAAATCTTCGTTTTGATTTTTAGGAATTTAAAAAAAGGATGATGCTACACCCTGAAGCTATCACTTCCATGCTTTCAACCCAAGGAACATTCAAGCTTGAAGAACCAAAACTCTCTCTCCTTCTTTAACCTCTTTTACAATGTGCGGATTGGACATGCGGCTAGTAAGCTAGTTTAATCCTGTTTTCATGACCTCTGTGATCGATCCCCAAAGTTGTAGGCCAAAATAATGTAATTACCGGCCTACATGTTAGTAATATGTTTGTTAGTGTGGGACTGCACAATGTTGTCTTCAAAAGTTGTAGGCTAGACAAGATAAGCACTCGACTTTGTAATATTAGTTTAGTTTAGATATTAGGATTTTGAAAGGAAAGTGAAATTTATACTTCTTAAATTGTAATCCACACTCTTGTTTTCTATTTGTGATAACTTAAATTTTATCTTAAATGACTTAACTTTTGTATTCTTATAAAAATAATGACTAAAAATAAAAAATAATAGTGTATATTACAATTTGAGAAGCGTAAATTTCACATTATTTCTGAAATTCTCACGTGTACTACTAATTGCCGACCTATTAGTGATATGTATTTGTTAGTGTTTGAGTGCACCGTGTTTTCTCCTAAAGTTGTAGGCTATGACGGGTGCTTACCCCACTATTCTCGACTATGTAATATAAAGGTTAGGTATTAGGATTCATAAATTTCTTTCTCGCGTGTTATGTTGGTTGCCGATCTACATGTTAGTAATATGTATTTGTTAGTGTGAGAATGCATAATGTTGTCGATGTACGTATTAAAAAAATTATGACATTGTGATAAAATTTTAAGTACTTTCCTTTATTGTCAATTAATTTTAAGATGGATGTTCATATTTCTTAAAACATATGAACTCATGAAAGTAACCCAAATTCATGCACATACAAATTTAGAGTATACAAAATTTAGATGTTCCTTTCAAGATTGAATCGGTGGAGATTGTGATGAACCCATATGAGGTGAGGATGATTCTATAAATGATGCTTTAGAGGGCAACTATATCTTGTTCTTATCTCTTATTCAGGATACGATGAGTAGTAGTGGGCATTCCCATTATGCTCAAGGATGATTCCAACACATAACAATTCTCTGTAATCCTTCATCATCAGTACGAAAACACTTATCGATCAGTATCGATCACCAACAACCTTCATATATCGTGCAGAATATTCTCCAATTAGTAGGCAAGCTAGCTAGATAGTTAAGGTTATAGATTACATAACCATCGAAGAACCAGCATTCTCCAATTCCAGTGCCAATTTCAGTTCTTAGTCATAGAATGAGACTTCATAACTAAAAAAGAGAGACACACTGGGTTTTTCTCAAACCAAAAAATTACATTGTCTAGGATGAAAATGACTTGTGTGAATTGAAATGACGAAATAGTGCCAAAACCTTGTAAAAAATGCCAATAGTGGAATAATGGGAGGGAGGGACTGATGAGGAGAGGTCCATTCCGTAACAGTAAGACCTCTTTGTGCAACAACTTCCCACTCATGCATTTTCAAAAACACCTTGTGTGGATCTGAAAAGCTTCATCTTTTCCCCCACTTTTTTTTTTATAGTGCTTCTTGTTTGTAAAGCTTGGTGAAAATCCAGCCGAATCCTTTGGCCAGTCCCCAGTGCAACTGTAGTAGCTACAAGTACAGGGTAAAGATTCCCAGCTATTTGTTTTTGATTTGAAGTGGGAGACTGAGATGCTTTACATATCTAAAGGTATATAAAGGCTGCAGCAATTATATGAAATGAAAAATCCAATGGGACATATCATATAATGAATGTCCTAAAACTTCAACCTCAGTGCGAGAGTACAAAGGCACCTAGTGAGGTCCAATTTCCACTACCACAATCCACATACATGTCACAATTATTTAGCGCCTTTCTCATCCAAGCAGCCAACGTTTTGTGGAACATCATCATGGGTTCTCACTTACTCTAGCTATATCATGTAACATATAGTTTCTTTCAAGAATGTAAAGGTCCCATGTCACACAGTTTGATAAATAAAAGAGTTATATCATTCAATCAGAATTTAACACGTGAAAAAAATAAACGTGATTTTAAAATTTTACTAAAATTACATCATGCGTTGTATGTTTGATGTCACGTCTTTTTTCTTTTTTTTTTTCTCGGAAACTTTTTCCTCTAAAAGATAGAAAAACTCAAATGCATGCGAGTCAGATTGCAGATGTTGTGCTAGCTATAGCTCATCATCTGAAATTCTTGCCCCATTTTGTAGTTCAGGTATATAACATTGGATTCATATTGGGTTTGACTGGGGATGATGATGGTGAAAGAAAGATTAGAGCCCAGAAGTTGAATTATATTAGAGGAGGCTGAGGAGCCTAGCTGCATTCCAAGGTTGATCAACTATTATAGAAAGCACAATCATATCCCTCTGTTGGTGTGCCTTGCCTTCAGCAGGTTCTAGATCTTTTTATATAAAAGACTGGTGAACAAAAGAAGTTTCCTTCCTGTTTCCTCCTGGCCTGGCTCATTGCTTCTGGGTTGCAAATGGAGAGATTCTATATATTTTTACACAACAAAATCATTAATTGGTAGTTGAAGCTGCTGCAATGCTGTCAAAGTATATATGTATAGGACTTTCTGTACTGAAATTCAACAAGATCATCATCCTCTTCATCTGCATGCTTTAGTTTGCTTCTGATTTATATATATGCAACATCAGAAGATTAAATTAACAAATGAGTTTGTATGAATGTTGGAACACTTCTTTTGGGGTCACTAGCTAGTGTTCTTTGGACAGATTAATTAGCAGTTAACCCAAAACAACTCTACAAATCAGCATCATCACTGCAAAGTGAACTTCAAGGTCTAATAGACAAATACTCATTGGAATCAAGAAAAACTCATAAACAACAATAACTAATAATAAGCAGTATAATTATCTGAACAGAGAAATTCTATTAACATATATAACCTAACCCAATTTATCCCAAGTCTCCCAATTTCCTTGCTACAATTTCAAAAGTTACAATCTTGGGTTAAAATTCTTCATGCATACACACACACACAGCTTCATCATGATTCAAAGGTAATAAATTCGATTGTGAAAATAAGAGAAAAAGAAAGGATTAATTACAAAACACTACTCGAACTATGATGTTATTTTCATTTTCATACCTAACTATAAAAAACTTGTATTTTCATACCTGAAGTTTCATTCCGTTAGCATTTTGATACCCTAACACCATTAAATTTTGAGGGCATTTTCGTCATTTCAATACATATATCATTTTTTACATTTACTTTAACAAATTAATTTATTTTTTGAGGTTATCAAATACAAATAAAATAATTTATTTTAGCAAAAATATTAAAAAAAAAACTCTAAAATTAAAATTTTTACAACAATATTTAGTAAAACTAAAAAAGGTAAATATTTATTTTTACAATAATAGTGATAATCGTTATAGTAAAACTCTTGCAGCAATGAAGTACTTCATTACATCTTCACGATTAACATTTTGATCTCACAGCCAAAGGAACCATGTACATGAGGTGTTATTTTATAGACCAAGCTACTACTTATAAGATTTCAATAGTGAAGTTAAAGTTATATGATTCGGCGACAAATCATCATCCCGTCACCAACAGAAGCATGAGAGATTTCGACAAGATCATCATCCTCTTGCTCTTTCTGCATGCTTAGTTTTGCTTCTGATTTATATATATGCAACAGCAGATGAGTATATGAACAAATGAGTTTGTATGAATAATGTTGGAAGAGGTGTTTTGTTAATTCTTTTGACTATGAAAACGAACCTAGATATCAATTTTTGATATACTTCTTTTAGTTCTTTAGTTCTTTTTGGGGTCGAAGATACTTTGGGCGCTCAAACATTCATGAGACTACATGGTTTTCTTTGGACTATAACAGCTATAGTCTAATTAGCACTAGTGCTAAAGAGTTGTCCTTGTTTACGAAATCGTGTGCTAACGGAGAGTTTTTTATTAGATTACATGCTTCAGCTTCACACAACTATACAGATTACTTTTGACACCCAATTAGTTTCTTCGAGTTCTAATGTACTTTGAGAAAACCGAATCTGTAATGCCCATTAGTAATGGTCAGGCCTTTATAATTAGGCTTTGTGCTGGCCTCGCAGTGTTTGGATATATATCCAATTGTTTTTTTTTTCTGTTTTTTTGTAGAATATATATCCGATTGTTGTATTCCTAGAAAACCTGCTTGAACTATTTGTCTTTTTTAGTTTTGTGGAAGACTATTTAGTATTTACTGTGACTATTGGTAGTCTATTACTAATTTTTCACTTGCGGAACACAATTTGAGCATAGTACTGAATCAAGTTTCAGATAGCTGACTCCATCGACATGAGTAGGTAAAATATTTTATCGATATCGTATGTACTATATGAAAGGATTCAAGGTTTATTGAAAGGCAAAATACATAAACTAAAAGGAAAATGTACGTAGAAAGAAGTTTGAGGCTACAAAGTGCTATCTTTATTGATTGAGAATAAGGCTATAATAATTACATATAAGACCTAGAATGTAGAATGACGCAAGTGTGTTTGTGACTTAATTGTTATAAAACTAACACATAGTTAACACTATACAATTCAACTTTAATCTATTTTTGGTTGAGAAAATCTTATGTGCAACAGCCACATCAGCTGGCTTGTACGACCGGCCAATCAGTGAGTAACACGTTATCTTTTTTTTTCCACCCCAGCAAGCTGAGAGAATGGCTCCAATTTTCAGTTGAATTTCAAATATCCCGCCGAGTTTTAGCTAAATCTAGGATTTCTAGGTGTTTTTCTAATTTCAAATATATATATATTTCTATTATTTTTAGGGATAGATCCACACCATTAAATTTATTTTTAATGAGCTAGTTTAGATATTAAAATAAAAAACTTAACACTTATGTCAAACTTACACCGTTTAAGATTATTAAAATAAATCTTTTATTTGGATGACTTAACGATCACCAAATTTTCTGAAAATTTGTAGAAATGATGATCTAATTTTCTGAAAATTTGTATAAATGATCTACTCATGTAGCCTAACGAGCTGAACAGTGGAGATTTGATTTTGTGATCGAAAAGGTCGTCAAATAATCTATCTCTAAAAATAAACAAAAAAAGAGATCCCTCGTTTGAACCATCAGTCATACCAAGCATTCGAACCTACAGGAGCAAGTACCCAAGCTTCTCTTACAACTTACAACAATATATGGTGTAACCTAGCCTTCATTTTCATGTCTCAAGTTACTGCGGTACCTTTAACAATCCTTCCTCTCAATACATAACCATATGCTTGCTCAATCATGCATTCTTGTAGTTAGAGGGGATATTATAACAAAGTAATTTAAGTATCACAATCAAAATTAACTGATAATAATCAGACGAGTCTTAAAAATTAAACTCTTTCTCAGTACATCCTCGCATGCATGTTCCTAATCAAGTTAATTATACTCGTGCATGATAGAGAGACATAAACAACAATAATTGAGATGAAAAAGACTAGTACTTTCATACAATTTTAAGCTCATGTTTGAACTGTACGTGCATGAGATCTCAACTAAATCTTTTTTAGATTTTTTAAATCTTTTTTTAATGAATGATTGAGGTAAGTGAGGAATAAAGCCCTCATATCAGTCCAATCTATTAATATAAAAAAATGAAACAAAAGGAAAGCTAAGGGACCAACTGGTATTATTAAAATTCATCATAAACAGTCTTCATCTTATATGACAAATTATACTGAAATCGCTTTACTTATATGAACATCAAGCTGCAGACCACCTCAAACTCTCACCATAACTGATTCACATACATGGAGGCTTCAGTTTCATCGGCTGTTTTGACACTCTCATGGCTATTCCTTCTAGCACTTGTATCAAAAATCTTCTTCTCCCAACTACAGAAACTGAAGCTGAAATTTCCACCCGGTCCAAAACCCTGGCCTATTATCGGCAACCTCAACCTCATCAATGGTCCTCTCCCTCATCGATCCCTTCACAAATTATCCCAAACTTATGGCCCTTTGATGCAGCTCAAGTTTGGCTCCTACCCTGTTGTAGTCGCTTCCTCTGCAGAAATGGCAAAACAGTTTCTGAAAACACATGATCATGTCTTTGCCTCTAGACCACGAACTGCAGCAGGCAAGTATATCACTTATAACTACCTCAACATCACTTCGTCACCTCACGGTCCATATTGGCGTCAAGGCCGCAAGATCTTCCTCTCCGAGCTGTTCAGCTCGAAAAGGCTAGAGTCCTTTGCCTACATCCGTGTTGAGGAAACGAATGCTTTTATCTCACGGCTGTGTGCCTTGTCCGGAAAGCCAGTCATGCTGAAAGAGCAACTGTCACACCTAACTCTCAGCATTATGACCAGATCTGTGATGGGGAAGGAGTACTTTAGGGAGCCTGAGTTTCAGCGTTTGGTGATGAGGCTAGAAGAGTTTCAGGACATGTTAGATGAGTTGTTCTTGCTCCATGGGGTTTTCAATATCGGGGACTGGATACCGTGGCTAGAGTTTTTGGATTTGCAAGGGTACGTTAAGCGAATGAAGAACTTGAAGAAAAAATCGGAGCCATTTTATGATTATGTGCTTGACGAACACCAGGCAGCGAGTGAAGGAAGGAAGGATTATGTAGCAAAAGACATGGTGGATTCACTGTTGCAGCTTGTTGATGATCCTGACCTCGAAGTTAAGCTCACCATTGACAGTGTCAAGGCATTCATCCAGGTACATATGAAATGTCTAGTTACATTCATGCCCTTAATTATCCAATCAAGTTAGAACACTGATTTTTTGATTAATCGCAAATTAGAGTATCAATCGTACGTGTATTCCTAAATTTGCAAGGCTTTGAGTTATAATTTAGCTAGCCAAGATGAAATTTATCTATAATTATTTCACACGCCGGAAAATTCTAGAGTACCCACCAGTTTTCTATACAGTGATTTTTTTTTACAAAGATAAAGACATTTGGTTAAAACTTTTGTAATAAATATCTATATGTTGTAATTACGGTGTGAACCAAATTTACATATTTATGACCTCTTTTACAAAATTGAGGACGAATGTGTTGTCGAGATGGTAAATTTTCAGATTTAGACCGAATTGACCATTTATCCTCGTTCACATAATATGGTTCTCGGTTTTATAATTGAGTTGTGTTTTTTGTATTGAGAAAATAATTATATTTTTCACAACGCTTTTACAAACATAAAGACATTTGGATAAAAAAATTTGTAATAACTTATTTGTATGTTGCAATTATGAGATCTAGACTAAAATTACAGATGTATGACTCCTTTTACAAAACTGAGAACAAATGTGTTGTCGAGATGATAAATTTTCAGATTTAGACCAAATGGACTATTTGTCCTCGTTCACGTAATATGGTTCTCGGTTTTGTAATTGAGTCGTGTTTTCTGTTTTGAGAAAATAATTACATATTTCACAACACTTTTACAAACATAAGGACATTTGGTTAAAAATTTTGTAATAAAATATTCATATGTTGTAATTACGAGATATGGACCAAAATTACAGATTTATGACCCCCTTTTACAAAATTGAGGACGAATGTGTTGTCGAGATGATAAATTTTCAGATTTAGACTAAATAAACCATTTGTTCTCGTTTATGTAATATAGTTCTCGGGTTTGTAATTGAGTGTTTTTTTTTGTATTGAGAAAATAATTACATTTTTCACAACGCTTTTACAAAGATAAAGACATTTGGTTGAAACTTTTGTAATAAATGTCTATACGTTGTAATTACGAAGTCTGAGCTAAATTTACGTGTTATGAACGAATTTACTTATATTTGTGTAATTGTGTTGTTAAGTTTGTAAAAAAAATAAATAAAGATGTCTAGTGTCAGAATCTAAATGAGTAAATAAAAAGAGAAAGAAAAAAATGTATTAGGTATTGGTGGGTATGCTAGCTTGTCTCTTTCACGACATATCTAGTCAAACTGTCTAGCAAAGATAAAAAGATTCATAGATTATTGAAAGAAAAATGCAGAAAATGTAAAAAGAAGTAAAGAACTTTTGGAGATTACATTGTGTTAGACTTGATTGATTTGAGAATTAGTGTTACAACAATTATATATAAGAATAAGAATGTAGACCCGTACGACTTGATTGTTATAAACCCAACCTATAGTTAACACAAAGGAAAAACTTGTGCTCTTTTTTATTATTATTTATAAACTTAAGTGCTCTATTAATTTTGTTCATTCAAAAATGGATCAGGACTTAATTGCAGGAGGGACTGATACCTCCGCTACAACTTTGGAGTGGGCAATGTCTGAATTGATAAAACAACCTAACCTCATCGGAAGGGCGACGGAAGAGCTCGACAGAGTAATTGGAAGAGACAGATGGGTAGAAGAGGACGACATTCCACAACTTCCTTATATCGACGCAATCATGAAAGAGACAATGAGGAAACACCCGGTGGTTGTTTTGCTTCCACCACATTTGGCTCTTGAAAATTGCAGAGTGGGTGGTTTTGATATTCGTAAAGGGACACGAGTGTTCATAAACACATGGAGCATAGGGAGAGACCCCTCAGTGTGGGAAGCACCAGAAGAGTTCAAACCGGAGAGGTTTCTGGGAAACAAGACAATCGATGTAAAGGGACAAAGTTTCGAATTGTTGCCTTTTGGTTCAGGAAGGAGAATGTGCCCTGGTTATAGCCTTGGACTGAAGGTGATCGGGTCTTGCTTGGCCAACATGTTACATGGATTCAACTGGAAATTACCTGAAAATATGAAGATAGAAGATTTGGGGATGGATGAAGCATTTGGCTTGGTAACACGTATGAAGTTCCCACTTGTTGCAGTCATGGAGCCTCGGCTTCCAATCCATCTTTATTAACTTGGCTACAAAAAACCAAACTCAACCTTCATCAACAGCCGATACGTACTGCAACCACTTAGAACGTGAAGCCTTTGTTTCTCACTCGTCTGTCTTAGTCCTAATATGCAGTCGTGGTTTGCTGCGTAGGCTCAAAAATGCTCATGTTGCATATGCTGGTGATGCTACTACTCGACATTAATACTAAATAATTTGCCCTCATGGTGCTCCAATATCTTTGTCAAGTTAATGAGAAATATAGCATGCACCTTTATTTCAATAATTGTGGGTTTTGTGGCCGAAATCAATTCATCAAGGTACAATCATTCATGCAATATAGGTACGGTCCTCATACTTGAACTAAATCCTACCAAGAGTTGACGTATGCACCAACCTCTACTCGATCATTTGTTTTTGCATTAGAGTCGCAACATGAATGAGAGGTGCATATAATCAACATGAATGAGATGGGTTCATATATATAACCATGAGTCATACCAAGCATTCAAACGTACAGGAGCAAGTCCCCATGCTTCGCTTACAACTTACAACAATATGGTGTAACCTAGCCTTCATTTTCTGGCTCAAGTTACTGCGGTACTTTTAACAATCCTTCCTCTCAATACATAACCATATGCTTGCTCAATCATGCATTATTAGAGTTAGAGGTGATATATTATAACAAAGTAATTTAAGCATCACAATCAAAATTAACTGATAATAATCAGACAAGTCTTAAAAATTAAATTCTTTCTCAGTACATTCTCGCATGCATGTGTAACGATTCTAATCAAGTTAATTATACTCGTGCATGATCGAGAGACATAAAGAACGACGATAATTGAGATGAAAAAGAGTACTACTTTCATACAATTTAGCTCATGTTTGAACTGTACGTGCATGAGATCTCAACTAAATCTACTGAATGATTGAGGTAAGTGAGGAATAAAGCCCTCATATCAGTCCAATCTATTAATCAAAGAAAACGAAACAAAAGAAAAGCTAAGGGACCAACTACCATTCAAATAAAATTAGCCCATATTATTAAAATTCATCATAAACAGTCTTCATCTTAATGTGAAACGTGCGTATGACAAATTATACTGAAATCGCTACTCCTACATGCAGTAAGTAGTTGCGGTAAACTCACACATCACTATAAATATACTTGCAGAAACGTTTTTAGTCCCTCACAATCTCCATTCCCCGTTACTGAAATGGAACTGGTTTCCACTTCCCATGTTCTAACCTTAGTCTGTCTAGCAACTCTAGCCCTTCTCTTTAAACTCGTTTTATTTCCTCGAAAAGTACTGAAATCTCCACCAGGTCCTAAACCATGGCTTATTGTCGGCAACCTAAACCTCATGGGTCCAATCCCTCACCAAAGCCTTCACAAGCTATCCCAAACTTATGGACCAATAATGCATCTCAAGTTCGGTTCCCACCCAGTTGTCATTGCTTCCTCTGCAGAAATGGCGAAGCAATTTCTCAAACATCATGATCATGTCTTTGCCTCCAGACCCCAAACTGCAGCTGGTAAGTACCTCACTTACAACTACCTCGACGTCACTTGGGCGCCTTACGGTGGCTATTGGCGCCAAGGCCGCAAGATTTTCATCACTGAGCTCTTCAGCTCGAAAAGACTAGTCTTTCGAGTACATTCGAGTGGAGGAGATTCGCGCTTTTCTGTCACGACTGTGTGCCTTGTCAGGGAAGCCGGTGATACTGAAAGAGCAAATCTCGCGCCTAACACTGACCACGGTGAGTAGGATTGTGTTGGGAAAGGATTACTTCAGCCAGACTGATATTCAGACCTCGGTTGTGACACTCAAAGGGTTTCAGGACATGTTAGATGAGTTGGTCTCGCTTAGCGGGGTTTTGAACATAGGGGACTGGATACCCTGGTTGAAGTTCTTGGACTTGCAAGGGTACGAGAAGAAAATGAAGGACTTGAAGAGAAAGCTCGACAGCTTTCATGATTACATTCTTGCTGAACACAAGGCAAAGATGAAAGGAGTGGAGAATTTTGTGCCAAAGGACATGGTGGACTTACTCTTGAAGCTGGTTGATAATCCAGATCTTGAAGTTGAGCTCACACTAGATGGTGTCAAGGGATTTACACAGGTACCTTACATAAGCATATCTATGCGTGAGTAGGGTTGCATTTAGTTGCATGATTAAAACTAGTCAAGCGAATTCAAACATAGATAAATCCAAATCCGAGTACCCGACAGAATAATAATTCGTAGTAATATATACACGTAATCGTTTGGGTTTTGATAATAGTTTTTTACATGGAGATTCTGGTTAGACAAATTAATGGTTCGTTCATTGATTTAATTTTAATTTGATACCTTAACAATCATCAATATGGATGAAACTTTGCATGACTGATCTATACAGTAAAATTTATAAACTGAACAACGGAGATGTGAATATATGACCAAAAAATGAGTAAAATAAGAATAGTCACACTTTAGTTTCAAAGTGAAGCTTCATTTTGGATATAAATCTGCATGCATATATACTTATATAGTAGTTGATTTTGCACAAATTGAAAGCAGGATTTAATAGCGGGAGGAACGGATACATCTGCAACGAACTTGGAGTGGGCAATGTCTGAACTCATAAAACAACCACTCCTCATCAGAAACGCAACCGAAGAGCTTGACAGAGTAATTGGGAGAGAGAGATGGGTGGAAGAGAAAGACTTGGAGAACCTGCCCTACATAGACGCAATCATGAAAGAGACAATGAGGAAGCACCCTGTTGTTTCAATCCTTGCACCACATCTAGCCCTTGAAGATTGCAACGTGAAAGGTTACCATATCAATAAAGGCACTAGAGTGTTCGTAATAAATACATGGAGCATAGGGAGAGACCCTTTATTATGGGATGCACCAGAGGAGTTTAATCCAGACAGGTTTTTACTGAGAAATAAGGAGATTGATGTCAAGGGACAAAGTTTTGAGCTGCTTCCATTTGGCTCGGGAAGGAGGATGTGCCCTGGTTATGGCCTAGGACTCAAAATGATCCGGTGTAGTTTGGCTAACATGTTACATGGTTTTAACTGGAAATTACCTCAGAGTATGAAGCTAGAAGATTTAAGTATGGAGGAAGTTTCTGGGTTGTCAACACCTCGGAAGTTCCCGCTTGTTGCAGTTGTGGAGCCTAGGCTGCCGATCCATCTTTATTAGTCACTTTTATGTTTATGTGAATGTGATGATGATGCTCTTACTGTACATATAACTCATTATTGTATATGTAGAGAGTTACAAGCAATTTAGAATTGTGAACATAGACAAGAATAATTGTTCCATGCATGTCCAATATTATTTGTTCTAAAAATGACACATTAATTTATAACTTTTAAATCTTGAGTTCGACTAATGAATTAGTTGTTGTTGTACGTATTTAAGTTGTTTGTTTGATTAAATAAAAAAGATTTTTTGTGACATTGATATGAAATCTTTGTTAGCATCGGTCATAATGAACTCTTTGTTAATATCAGTTTTAATGACTATACTTGTTCTTTGTTAGTATTATTATTCACAACCTTAATCTACTCTCCCACATTAGTCCCTTAATTTACAGATTAATTTTTAGTAAACTACATATTAATTACTAACCAAATATCAATTAACAAAAATGTCCATTAAACATATTACTAAACAAATAAGGACAAACTTTTACAAATGACATATATATTGTTTTATTGTTGTCATGTGACATTACACATTTACAATTATGCCCTTCAAACTAAATATGCTGCTACTATCAGTAGTTTACAAACTTCTGCTACTGCGAACCAAAGAAGTTGCTACTGTCGACTGTTTACAACGTTATGCTACTGCCCCCACTTTTCTGCTACTGTCCTCTGTACTGTAGGCAGTTTACAAACGTTTTGTTACTGTCTACTGAAGAAGCTGTTACTGTCGACTGTTTACAAACATTATGCTACTGCCCTTTGTTTTTACTTTCTGCTACTGCCAACTGTTTTCATTTTTCTCTGCTACTACTATATTGTATATACATATATCAACCATGAAATTACTATATATATATATATTCACTATTATTGCTACTACTCTATATGTCAACCATGGAATCACCTATATAGTACGTTGTTGCTACTGCTTTATATATCAACCATTAAATCATCTATGAAATTACTGCTACTAGCCTACTACTGCATATATCACCCATAAACCTCATTCTTGTTCTATTCACTCGTGAAATCTCCTGGCAATCAACCAAAACCCCCAAAATTGAAAATTTTAACAAGCATTAACATGCCAGTTACGTTCTAAATCCTTCAAGGTCGCAGGTGAAAACGGCGAAGATCTCGACGTCACCCGATCCCCAACCCAAACAAAAATGAGGCTGACCATAATCGATTCCCACCAAACATGAACAAAATGAAATTGAATCAGATCAAAAAAAAAAAACAAAGCAATTGAAGAAGACCTCCAACCATGTCTCGTCGTTAGTGAGGCATTAGTGTTGGAATCAGATATGATGCACAAAAAAAGAAGTTGAAGAAGACGCCAAACTCGTTTCGTGGAGGCGTTGCCGTCTTCACTGCGTCGGCAGATTCATTGTCGAGGAGGCAGCGCTTATTGAGAGAGAGAGAGAGAGAGAGAGAGATCTGAAAAAAACGTGAGGGGAGAAAGAGAGAGATGAGAGCAAATCTGCAAAAAAGATGGAGAGGGAGAGAGAGAGAGAAATGAAAATTAGAGATGAGAGGGTATTATGGTCATTCGATAGGTAAAATTCGGATCAGGGCTAATGTCATTAGTATTGGGCTTGGGCTCATATCATAAATTATATAAAAATGACTAAAAATGAGTCTTTTGTGTTTTTAAATTCAGTCATATGCTACTATGTAATTTACTCATTAATTTTCCCAAACTTATAGTTCCTCTTGACCAAGAAGGCTAGAAGAAACTTGCCTCGATCTGTTACTGATACGTACGCGGCGTGCCACCACCGTACCGTGGGGTGCACTATTGTCAAGGAAATGTTCATGACTTGACTGTTAAGAATATAGATTCCAGCAGGGCCTAGTCCATATCCGTAGACCTAATCCATATTCATCAACTTGGAGAACAAGTCTTATTTTCTTTTGTTTTGCTATTTGTAACCAATCTATAATAAATAAGAATCCTTCTATGTATTTTTAAAATAGCAAATCACATATACATCCTCAAAAAGGATTTGAAACACAAATAAATCCACTTATGTTGTTATTAAACAAATAAGGACAATTTTTAACAATTAAGGACAAACTTTTCTCTATATGTCATGTGTCATGATTTAATTTACCAAACTAACTTTATACTAATTAAATATACTTTTAGAAGAGAAAAATCTATTCTTTTAAAAAATTTCAGTAAATGGAATACAATAGCAGATTTTCAATAATTTAATGTAGTAACAGTTAATTTCAGTAGAAGTAGTAGCAGAGGTTAACATCCTAATAGTAACAACAGTTAATTCTAGTAGAAGTATTAACAGGGGGTTAACATCCCATTAGTAATAGCAGTAAATTTCAGTAGAGGTAGTAACATGGTTTAACATAACAACAACACAGTAGCAACACACAACAACAACAAGTAGCAGCAGCATGAATCAACAACATGCAGTAGCAACACACAATAACAACACGTAGCAGCATACAAAACACAACAACATCATGAATCAACAACACGCAGTAACAACACACAACAATATCACAAACATAGCAGCACACAATACACAACACACAACAACAACATGAATCAACAACACGCAGTAACAGCACACAACAACAACACAAATTGTTTGTACATAATAGCAACATGAATCAACAACACGCAGTAGCAGCACATAACAACAACACACAGTAACATCACATAGAAATAACATGAATCAACGACACGCAATAGCAGCACATAACAACAACAGACAGTAGCAACACACAACAACAACACATAGCAGCACACAACAACAACACGTAGCAGCAGCACACAGTAGCAACATGAATCAACAACACACAGTAACAACACATAACAACAACATAAATTAGTTGTACATAGTAGCAACATGAATCAACAACACGTAGTAGCAGCACACAACAACAACACACAGTAGAAGTACGAAGAGCACACATAGTAGAAACAAGTAGCAGCAACACACAACAGTAGCAGCAGCACACAACAGTAGCAGCATGAATCAACAACACACAACAACAACACAAATTAGTTGTACATAGTAGCAACATGAATCAACAACACGTAGTAGCAACACACAACAATAGCAGCACGAAGAGCACACAGTAGCAGCACAGAACAACAACACACAGTAGCAACACACAATAACAAGACGTAGCAACACACAGTAGCAGCATGAATGAACAACACGCAGTAGCAACACACAACAACAACAACACACACAATAGCAGCACGAAGAGCACACATTAGCAACAGATAGCATAAAAAAGCAGTAGTAGCATGAATCAACAACACATAGTAGCAGTACATAACAACAACACACAGTAGCAGCACGAAGAGCACATAGTAGCAACACATAGCAGCAAAAAACAGTAACAACACATAGCAACAACAGTAGCAGCATGAATCAACAACACGCAATAGCAACACAAAACAACAACACACGCACAGTAGCAGCACGAAGAGCACACATTAGCAACACATAGCATAAACAAGCAGTAGTATCATGAATCAACAACACGTAGTAGCAGTACACAACAACAACAACACACAGTAGTAGCACGAAGAGCACACAGTAGCAGCACATAGCAGCAAAAAACAGTAGCAGTATGAATCAACAACACGCAGTAGCAACACACAACAAGAACACATACACAGTAGCAGCACGAAGAGCACACATTAGCAACATATAGCAGAAACAAGCAGTAGTAGCATGAATCAACAACACGTAGTAGCAGTACACAACAAAAACACACAGTAGTAGCATGAAGATCACACATTAGCAGAACATAGCAGCAAAAAGCAGTAGCAGCACATAGCAACAAAAAGCAGTAGTAGCAGTACAGAACAGCAACACACAGTAGCAACACACAATAACAAGACGTAGCAACACACAGTAGCAGCATGAATCAACAACAAGCAGTATCAACACACAACAACAAGACAAAGTAGTTGTACACAGTAGCATCATGAATCAACAGCGCGTAGGAGCAACACACAACAACAACAACACACAGTAGTAATGGATACTAATGCATTATTCTCCTCCGAAGCAGCCATGGCCACTCTCTTCCGTCAGCTCCTCTGATTATGATCTTATTCTTGCACAATCAACTCTATTTAATCATTCCAATTGCAAAAATTTAACCAGAGAATGACCTCAAATCTAGTCTACAACACAGCCGAAACAAATTCGAGATTCTAAGAAAATCATAATTCATCCACCTTTACATAAACAGTGATCGAAAGCTCGAAACATAAATGGAATCATGATATAAACAATAGAAAACAAAAAAACGTAGATTGAGAAGCTAATCAAGTCAATGACAAGTGAAACCAAAAATGGAGGTAGTCAATTTTACACTGACAGTTAAAAACAGCCTTAAACATGTAGAAATTGAAGAAATCGATTCAAATTTACAATCAAAATCGAAAATTGAAATGTATGTGTATACCAATTGAGGCATATAGATGAAGAAACTAGCTTAAATTTTAGCTCATTCCGATCACTTACACAAAAATTGGATTTTGAATTTAGAGAACAGGAAGAGAAGTATGTAGATTGCCTGTGGAAAGTGAAGTAGAAGACCCAAAGCGTCTGGGTGTGCTTCTCAATGGATCCGATGTAGGTATTGGGTCGGAGCAAGATGTGCTCCAGCTGGCTCTTCTTCTAATACATTTCCTCGATCGTCTTGCTGTTCATCACCGCCGTCGTGTTGTCGTTGCTGCTACTTTGCATCAGACACTTCTCCACCATCATGGTTTAGAGATCGAAACGATGTGTTTTGGGGTCAGAGATGAGAGAGAGAGAGAGAGAGAGAGAGAGAGAGAGAGAGAGAGAGAGAAATGAAATTGAATGTTAGAGAGAGAGAGTGTGTGTGTGTGGCATGGTCTGTAATTTTTTTGAAATTCTGATTATTATGGTCATTATGCATTTAGCATTTAGAATTTGAATTAGACTTGATGTTGTATTGTTTTGGGTTTGGACTTCCGTCCTTATTTGTATAAATATTTTAGAAGGTGGGTTTTCTGTGTTTTACAACTGTTTATGGTAGTGGGATGTCATTTTCTCTTTTTAGAACATGTCGCATCATATTCTCATACAAAAATTGCTTCCCATCTTCTCTTTGTTTCTTCTTCTTCAACCTCTAGTTGTGCTCTTAATTTTCACCATTGTAATTTGCATGGTGAAAATAAAAAATCAAAATCAAGTAAACCATTGTATTTATCTTTCATGTTTATTTTTTTTAATTTGAATCAAGTAAGAAAATAAAAAATCTAATAAACATGAAAGATAAATAATTATAATCTTAATAATATGAATACTCAAGTCCGGATCGAGACGGTCAAATATTGAGTTTCATAATGTAATTTTGATTTGTGTCTCCTAATTCACATGTACCCACCTAGAATGCATCGAAAAATAAAACAAATGCTAAAATTTGCAAACATGAAAAATGAAACCAAGTGAAGATTGAAAGAATTAGCCATACCTCAAAAAAAAAACAGATCGACTCACAATCATTCAAAGCCAACCAAATGCAAATCTTCCCCAATTCCTCTTCACCACAGTTTTAATAGCTGATATTGTATAACTACCATATAAATAAAGACAACATGAAAACTCATAATGAAAGAAGATTACCATATGAAATTCCATAAAAAATAAAATAAAATAAAGAAACCATCAAACCAAACAAAGAAGAGGATGTTTATTTGGGGGAGCGGGTGGCTCCAAGAGTTGTGGATTTGATTGTTTTAGAAGTGTTTGAGTTTTGGTGATTTTTTTTTAGGTAAGGTTACCCATTTTTAAGGGAGGTTATGTCAAATTTTTGGTAGAATTTTCCTTGATGTTGGTCTTGCTGGGTTTATCCCGGATTTCAAGGCGAAATCTGGGGTGGGTCCTGACAAAATGTGTTTATATTGGGAAAAACCTGTGTGTTTCATTGAATAAGAGGAATAATGTGAGTTTTACCCAGATCATCTTCAATTGTAAATACACTGCTTTAAAATATATGATCTGTCGTCGTTTAAAACAGTGCTTTAAAATATAACTATCATCATTTTGCTTACTTAGTGTTTAAAATAGATCTTTTAAACATTGTTGTAGAAACAGAATTGTCTCGAGACATACTTGTTTGGCGAGCCCAAGTTCTTTAAGTTTACAAATAATGGCCCGCCAACAAGACCATGTGAGCTTAATTACAAGGTCTGCGTGCGGAGTGACTCCGCGCGGACTACAGATCTCGCGCTCTTAGACTTTAGGCACAACAAATAATTCATGCGGAATGACTCCGCGCGAAGTACAGATCTCGCGCGCGGAATGACTTCGCGCGGAGTAGGAAGCTCGCACACTTAATGATCTCGTGCAGAGGCGAAGCGCATTAGTACTTCGCTTACAAGTCCTAGGCGAAATAGAATATTATCAAGGCGAGCTCTCGAACTGGCTCGCTAGTTCGGGTAAGAGACTTCGCGAAGAAGCCACATGCGGAGTTCGCACGCACCTCATTAATCGTTGAAGACTTTTACCAGTTTTTGACATGCTTCGGGCCAATCCATGTGGCCCTTTTAATATAAAAAGCCTCTTTTGGCCCGCGAGCTAGAATTTCCTGCGAGATTGTTTGAGTCCGAGGTCCGCGCAAGATTAGTTTTTCTACATGAAGTGTGACACCCCGTGGGATAAGATTTCTCATAGTTTCAGTCCGCATAGGACTCTATAGTTGAGCGGCACGCCTGAAGCATTGTCCTATACTAACTGGAAATGTGCGAACTAGATATGTATCACAAGAAGTTTGGTCCTCGCGGGTGGAACATAGTCCTTGCTCTATTACGTTGCAGAGTTCGACTTGGATTCTGATTATCTTTCTTCTGGCTGCAAGTCGAGCTCCACTATATAAAGGGCTCTAGGGTTTACAGAAAGAACACACAAACTCTCTCTTTACACAATTACTCAAACACAATACAAACTTTCAATTGTCCCACTGGGCGTGCCAATGTTTTGGCCACGATCCTCAGCGCGCGGAGCAGAGGTGAATAGCGAACTAAAAAAAGGGGAGTGTTGCGGGCGTGCCACCTCACGAACGAGGAAAAGGTTGATTGTGAGATCTTGACTCCTTGATCAGGTAGAAGGGGTTTCTAGGTGCCACCTCAGATGAAGAATTTACGAGCACAAGGCGATCGATACTTACGGCGGCGCGAGCAGAGTAATTTTAGGGAAATCAAAGGTGATTGTATGTGTTTTGCTTCAACAGGGAAGCGAAGACAGAGCTTCGGGAAGCATTGGAGATTCGACTGGGTAGAGGGTTTCAACAAGGTTGAAAGTTTGTATTGTGTTTGAGTAATTGTATAGAGAGAGAGTTTGTGTGTTCTTTATGTAAATCCTAGAGCCCTTTATATAGTGGAGCTCGACTTGCACCCAGAAGAAAGATAATCAGAATCTAAGCCGGACTCTGCAACGTAATAGAGCAAGGACTCTGTTCCACCCACGCGGACCAAACTTCTTGTGACACATATCCAGTTCGCACATTTCTAGTTAGTATAGGACACTGCTTCAGGCGCGCCGCTTAACTGTAGAGTCCTATGCGGACTGAAACTAGGAGCAATCTTATCCCGCGGGGTGTCACACTCCATGTAGAAAAACTAATCTTGCGCGGACCGCGGACTCAAATCATCTCGCGGGCCTTTCTAACTCGCGGGCCAAAAGAGACTTTATATTAAAAGGGTCACAGGGATTGACTCGAAGCATGTAAAGACTGGTAAAAGTCTTCAATGATTAATGGGGTGCGCGCGGACTCCGCATGTGGCTTCCTCGCGAAGTCTCTTAGGTGAACTAGCGAGCCAGTTTGCCAGCTCGCCTTGATAATATTCTGCTTCGTCTAGGACTTGTAAGCGAAGTACTAATGCGCCTCGCCTTTGCGCGAGATCATTAAGTGTGCGAGCTCCTTACTCCGCGCGAAGTCATTCCGTGCGTAAGATCTGTACTCCGCGCGGAGTCATTCCGCGCAAATTATTTGTTGTGCCTAAAGTCTAAGCGCGCGTAGGCCTTGTAATTAAGCTCGCGTGGTCTTGCTGGCGGGCCATTATTTGTAAACTTAAAGAACTTGGGCTCACCGGTATGACATGAACCAAGAAATTAATTAATATTCACATAGACATTTATTGTCTAGTAAAATATTAATTTAGGCGTAAACAATATTGATTCAGTTAATTTTGAGTTCCATGACATAACTTTGATTTGTGTCTTCTCCAAATACCCAGGCACCCACCCAGAAATGCACCAAAAATTAAATCAAATTGTCAAAATTTCCAAACATAAAAAACAAAATCAAGCAAAAATTGAAAGAATTAGCCACACGTGCACTATTGTCTAAAGCCAACCAAAAACAAATCCTCCCCTTGTTATGTTCATCACAGTTTTAATAGCTGATATTGTATAACTACCATATGAAAAATAATAACAACATAATAATCTATAATGAAAGAAGATCACCACATGAAAATCAATAATAAAAATTAAAAAAAAATAATAGCAAATCTCAAGATCAATACCTAACTCATTATCTCACGCACAAAGATTGAAGTCTCTTTCACCTTGTTCACCATGGATTGAAAGATTATGGCTATAATTCCCCTGACATTAGTTTCATTTGCAGGTCGAGCTTTAAGAGTGCTTTTGGTAGTATTACAACCCAATTAGTTGGCCGTGCATAAAAGCACCAAACTATTAGCAGATGGACACGGGAAAAAATGAAGTTATGTGAAAGAAACATTTATGTACATGGAGATCATGTGGCCATTAAGCTCAGTAAATATTGACAAGCTCACCTTTGGTCAATGTTGGATGTTTACACAGAACAAATAAGCCAAGAACTACACCGCTAGTAATGGGACTAGTAAGCAGATTAGACTATCAAGCAAGAATTTGGAAAATCAAGTTGCTTAGAGAAGTAAAATAAATGTTCTCAATGGATTGACATCACAACATTCATTTTAAAATTCACCACCCAACTCCGTCCCCTTCCTCCCCAAATCAAAACCCAATAACCCCTGATATTACCTTTCACGATTTCATGCAGAAGAGCAACCCAAACCCATCTCTCTCCAAGTGCAAGTCCAACAAACAACGTGTACTTCCCTGAAAACAAAAACAAAAACAAAAAATGGGAAACCAAGCACAAACGGTATCTGAGTTAAAAACTGAGAATCTGACATGAAGATAATACTTATGATTTAAAACGAAAATCACACAAAAACCAAGCATGTACGGCTTTAATCGATTGGAAGAATCTTCAAAAAAAAAAAAACACAAACTGAAAAACTAATTACAAAAATCCATGTTCTTCCACCTTGCCTCGGGTTTGATCGGAACATGAGAGAGAAGAAGGCTTGGGCACCCTTTTCTTCAACTCCAGCGACGCGAGCAAGAGACTGAGTGAGCGAGGAGTGCGAGAAAGGAAAAAGAAAACATCGTGGAGAATGGGTTTAATCTTTAGAGTAGACAGAGAGAGAGCAGCTTCGTGGGATAATAGTACACCACGCCACAACAGTATGCAACGCCAAAACAACTTCTTCAATTGTTTGAGAAGTTTAAAAAAAGTTAATGTAAATGTAAAAAATAGGTATGCAATTGGTAGTGTAAATTTTTTTTCCGTAAAAAAGCTATCCCAAAAGCTATTCGTAAATTTTAAATTATAAAAAGGAAGATGAAAATCCCAAAGTGTAAAAAGGATGAATGTACATGTAGAAAATGGGTATGCTGTTGGTAAATGTAAAAGTAATTAACTATATTCACAAATTTTAAAATCCCAAATTTTCGGAATTAAAAAAATCTGTATTAAAATTTGTAAAAATGGTGAATGTAGATGTAAAAAATAGGTATGCAACTGGTAAATATAAAAACATGTGGCATAGTTGTAAATACACTGCCATCAGTGGCAAAATTGTGATAAAATAGAAATGAAGAGCGAAACAGGAATTGCAGAGCAAGGACTGGCAGTTTTGCAATTGTTTGCGAATCGGGGGGTAGAACTATGTTTTTGCAATGAATAGTGGTAAGACCTTATTGTTTTAGGAGATCTAAATATCTAATGAGGTGTATCTTTACAAAAATAAACATTCTTTGGTAAGTGAACCAGGTGTATTCATCAATGCGAGCAAATGTTACCAGCCAACTAAAGCAACTAGGCCTACTCAAAAGAGCATGTATTCATCAGTTGTAATGAGACTTGTAGTTGATTTATATGACTGGTTTTGAGAAGAAATTCATCACAAAGGTGCTATCAATATTGTGCGTGTGTATGTTTTTTTTTTAGTTCACATTCTTCTTTTATTGAGAGAATAAGTTATTTCTTTTGAAATCCTATTAAGAGAATAAGTTATTGTTCATGAAGGAGTTAAATTTTATGATCTATGTTGAACAAAAAAAAGCTTATTTATAACTGCATTCATTGCAATTGTGTGTTTTATAATATGATCGTAGTAGTTACGTTCCACTAAAATTCTTATAAATAGTGATTGTTGCTACTCATTTTGTGTACCATTTGAAGAAAAGAAAAAACAAGCAGAAGAAGATTGATTACATTGTGTAGCGGTTAGCCATGGAGTCGAGGATACTTGGTTTATTCTTAGCGCTCTTCTTGGTGTTTTTGACATCAAACTTGATTCGTTTTGGTGTTGCACAAATAAGTTATCGTTGTGAGCCTTTTTTCTATACAGACTTAGAATGCGATACCGGATGGTTCTTTAAATATAAATCAGCGAGAGCTGACGATTATTGTGAGGTAGAGTGCACTAAAAGAGGTCACAAGAAAGGCTTTTGCGGTAAGCCCGTGGATCTATGGGGGAATGGTGAAACCTGTCAATGCTCCGACACAGAGTATTGTTATAATTGAAGAAATGTATGCATGTATATGCACGACTCCTTATTAAGAAATATATAATTACTTTTATGGGATATGAGCACATTGGAGAGTTAATCTTGCAAATCTCCGGCCATATTTATACCCAGAATTGAAATGTTAGAAATAAAAAAGTAATTTTTTTTACCTACAGCATGTGTTTTTTTACTATCTATATATTAAAAGACAAAACAGAGGAAAAACAGTTCCAGAATACAAGGCCCTGTTACAAAGATTCACCCTAAAAAGTTAAAACACATGCAGAGAACAAAAGCAAGCTAACAACAGAAACAGCCAGTGATTTGGGTAGCGGTTGGGTCCTGAAATTGGAGAAACGATTTGGGTGGTAGCCATATTTATACCCAGACTTTATCATCTCTGTGATCGATCGAAGTTGAGGGCTTACTAAGGTGTAATCCTTAGCGTCTCTTTGATTAACAGTGTAAACATAATAATTATTTTTAACATCGATCAATAATATATGCATGTCATTCAATTTGATACAACCATAGACACACGTATACAGAACACCTCCCAATTGTGTATGAAGATATAATTTGTGTTATGAACATAAGTTTAATATGAAATACAAGAATGCAAGTGTGATTAGTCCAAGGAAAATGAGAAATGAAGAGAGCGGCCGATGATCTGTGGAAGACCGGCACATATGATACATGGAAATGGAAAACGATTTGCCGTCATTTAGCGATAACAACATAACTTCTCTCTCACAGGCCAGGACTTCATCAACCCATCTTGCTCTTTTTAGGGGTCAACTCCTTCCAGGTTTCAAACCATGACAAGAACAACACCAGCACCTAATGCACCTTTGAGATATGAGATACTCAAATGGATTATTGCATAGGAGACTAACCACACAAACTCATCCAACCTCATCTCATCTCCACCCTAAATATCTGAGATTGAGTTTTGCTTATGCTTAAGCTATGGCACACAATATAAGGCCATGCAGGCCCGGATAGAATGGAAAATGAAGCACGTTTGGTTTGAGGTATCTATTTGACCAGTCTAGTGTCTGGTGTAAAAGAGCATTCCATCAAACACTACTTAAAATTCAGTAAACCTACAATTGCATTGTACTAAACTAGTATTATACAAGCAGCTGGGTAATTTTGTCTTTGATTACAGATACAGTAAACCAGATCATGCATGCCTCCAATCTTGATTTAGAAAGCCACCTTGTATTTGTTATTTTCAGAAAACAAACAAGAAAGAGCAAATCAGTGGCAGGAACTGTGGGTTCTGATGATGGTGGATTCCTCTATTTCTGTTAAGAAAATGACACAAGCCTTATAAATAATGTCACCTATGAAACTTCTATATATCTCTCTCTCCGCGTTTTATACCAGCACTGCTTAGCTGTGTTTGACAGTGTGTTGAAAACAATGCTTTGATTCAACAAACCTTAGGAAAGTGATTGCCCACTTTTAGAATTGAGGTGCATGTTTAATAGGATTCATTCAAGGATGCGTCTGCTACTGATTCTGGGTTTTTGGAATGCAGAAAAATAGTGTTTTGTTTTTAACGAAAAATTAAAATAAGTCTGTACGTGTTACTAAACATTTCTTGATCACTGAAAATGAAACTTTAAGCGATCGATTCTACTTGAATGAGAAAGATAGAAAAAGGGTGTTTTACAATTTCAGAAAAAGAATCTTGAAACGAAAAGATGGACATTGATGGCCAAAAGAATTAAAGAAACAGAAAATTAGACAAAAACCCAAAAAACCAAACCTCTTTTAAAATAAACCCACGCTCATATTCCATTTTAATTTATACCAAACTCTATTATTCAACCTGCCTTATATATTTTTATTTTTATTTGGAATTTATATCCCTCTTTTCCTTGCTCTTTTGCCCTTCCGTTTTTTTTGTTTTTTCTTGAGAAGATTTTTCTCTTCTGATTAAATGAGAAGACATTCCCTAAATGTGGCTCTTGACTTTCTTCTATTTTAAATAGGGTTAGGGTAGGGTTTAGGGTTTAGACTAGGGTTTAGGGTTTAGGGTTTGTGGAACCGGGTTTAGGGATTAGGGTTTAGGGTTTAGAGATTAGGGATTAGGGTTTAGACTAGGGTTTAGGGTTTGTGGAACCGGGTTTAGGGTTTAGACTAAGGTTTAGGGTTTAGGGTTTGGGCGTAGTCTGTGGAACCGAGTTTTCAGCTGCCGGTTAATTATGTTTAATGAGTCGGTCAAACAGCTTGTTAATTGCAATGGTTCAGTTTGTGACATTTCAACAATTTCCTTCAACAACAAGTTCTATTGTTTAGATAAACAATATTAATATTTTTACTAAATCAACCTAATTAATAAGTTGGGTGTATTTCAAAAGAGTATAACATGTGGGTGTAATTTAAAATGGGTCTATGATTTTGGGTGTAACATCAAATTCCCCTTAAAGAAAACATTCATGTCCTCTCACAATAATTTGTATTCCTAAGCAACTTTGAAAAATCTATATGTACAGTGTGAAAATATGTGTGATTGCTTTACACATTATGTTATACTACAGTACTTGATCTATACTCCCTTGACTACTTGGTGCAAAGGAGAGTTCAAATCAAGACTTCTGCGACGTTGGCGCACCAAATTTTCTGAGTGATAACTTGGAGACTTTGGAGGAGTCCTCTGATGATGCCTTTGGCCATGGAGCTGCTGGTGTTGGTGCTGATGGCCGCTCTTCTTCTTCGATTCCCTCCGTGCATTACCTTCCTTCACATCCTTGATCGAATTATCGGATTTATCGGTAGGAACTGTGTACACGAAGGGTCCAATGGGAATGTCATCAAAATCTTTGAGGGGCTCTAATGTCTTAAGCACCTCACACATTTTTGGTCTTTGTTTAGGCCGGTGGCTGAGGCATTGGTAAGCCAATGCTGCAGCCTTTCTGGCTCCCATTTCCGAGTATTGTCCTTCTAGTCTAGGATCCATTATCCGGCTGAGTTTTCGGGGTTCATTCAGCATTGGTCTTGCCCATTCTACTAAGTTCTGCTCTCTATGAGGACGGCTCTTCTCCACCGATCTCCTTCCTGTTAGTAGCTCCAATAGTACCACTCCGAAGCTATACACATCACTCATCGCCGTCAAGTGACCTAAAAACAATTGAAATCATCAAGCAAATTAGTCCAAGAACTTATAGCCTGAATTACCAATCTGTGGACAAGGTTTAACTAAATGGTGTGAATTAGTACCTGTCATAATGTATTCAGGAGCAGCATAGCCTTGTGTTCCCATGACTCGTGTCGAAACATGTGTGTCATCTCCTTCTGGGCCGTCTTTTGCTAGACCAAAATCTGAGAGCTTGGGGGTATAGTCCTGGAAATCAAAAATGAAACATACATGAGCATTTATAATTAACAAAAGAAATATTACCATGTTTATGGATGCTAAGCAGAGGAATACTTACAGAATCTAACAAGATGTTCGAAGCTTTGAAATCGCGGTATATAACTGGTTTCTCTGCTTCATGTAGGAAAGCAAGACCCTTTGCAGCTCCAAGAGCAATCTTCATTCTGGTTGACCATGGCAGTGATACTGAATACCCTGTATACCAAGAAATCAAACATAAAGTTAGTAACTGAAATCATTCTTTCTTGAAAATGAAAATTTTGTAGAGAGAATTCAGAAAGCTGACTTCTAAATAGCTGATTCTCTAAGCTGCCTCTTGGCATATATTCATATACCAATAGCCTATGTTCATCTTCACAGCAATACCCTATAAGCTTCACAAGGTGTGCATGCCTCAATTGCCCAAGAAACATAACCTCAGTCTGCAAACCAGAATCAAACAATATGATTACAACAGAGGAATCAATAAATCACCAAGTAATTATTTCTCATTATCCTGCAAAAAAAAAAACTCACCAACCACTCTCTATGTCCCTGTGATCCATCCAAGTCCAAGAACTTAACAGCCACAGGCTGAGCAGCCAAACCGGGTCTAAGCTTATCATCAATGAACCCTTTGTGAACCGGTCCAAAACCACCCTCCCCAATAAAGTTGCTGGATGAGAAGCTCTGTGTGATCACCTTCAGCTCCCCAAGTGTGAATACATGAAGATTGGAGCCTGCAAGAGATATGGAGAGGTCTTCCGAAAGTGTTGTCGAGCTGGGATTACTCAAATCGGAAAGCGAAAGCCTCTGGAATGAGGTCTGCTTTGCTACAACTTTTGCTTTGTTCTTGGGAGCTTGGAATTCAGACTTGTAGCAGCTTGGGAGTACAGACCAACATGTGATTTTCTTCACTGTCATTGTTCTTGATGATCAAAAATGCCTTCAAACTTGTCTGTGCTGGTTTCTCTAAGATCGAATGGATTATCCTAAAAGTTCAACAACCTTTGAAGAATGAAGAATTGGGTTAGGAAATGACAAGGGAGAGATGTTGGAATGAGCAATGGTTAGGGAAGACTTATAAAGGAGAAGACAAGGTCTAGTATTCAAAATCACCAACTGCCCTCCAAACCAGACATTAGAGAAAGAGGTCCGCAACTTCTCTCTAGCAACCCCTCTTGATTTATTTCTGTAACATTCTATGCATCACCTTCCAATATATTTATAGAATTCAGATATAGATGTTACTATATTATATCATCAAAATTGGTAACGAGCCCTTAGTCCACTCGGTTGATATCAACCTAAAATTACATGGCTGGCCTCCTTGACCTTGACTTCTAATTAGCATAAGAACAAATTAACAACTAATTAAGAAAAAATTTAGTTTTTAAATGATGATTTGCTTTCTGTCATTGGGTTAGATCATGTAAAGCATTAGAACTTTGCAGCCTATAGGGGTATTAGGCTTTACTAAATTGACAAAAGTGGCTGAACTAGAAGAACTGATTGCTCCCAATAGAACAAAGAAAACCAGCTATGAAATTGAAAAGTTTGCAGCTGTTTCACATTGAGGTTTGAAGTGGGTGGAGGTTTCCTAGTAATTTAGAGTTTAGACTTGTGGGTTAACTTAGCAAAGAAAGGTTTGGTCTAGTTGCAATAAGCTTTAGGTTCCGGAACATTGGCTGCTTAGTAAAATGTTATCCCAAAAATGCAATCATCAACCCTCATATACAATGCGTCATCTTAAGCATCATTACCCTTTGGTTTAATTGAGTTTTCTCTGTGCGGGTACATACCTGTGGATATAGGTTTAATATATATGCTCGACATCTATTGTAGCATGTTTGCCCTGCTCTTTGAGAGGGCAAAGATGTCATTAGTGCCAAAGAAGTGATTAGTGAAGTCTAGAGACATGTTAAAACAAGATGTTTGACAAATTAGTTTAACATCGTAGCGGGAGAACTAAGCGGAAACATGAAGTTTGAGCTTCTTTCTCTCACTACTATGATTTAACTTGGTGATTGTCATTTGAAAGTTTATAGAGAATCGGATATGCATTTTCCAAAAACAATTGTTAAGGTTTTAAGTAACGAATTATTATATTATTTATAAACTATAGTTCGATATTGCTCATTAACATACTTTTTTTTTTTATTGACACATTTTATTTATTTTTCTATCCACACATTTTAATTTTATTTATAAATTTATTATTTAAATTTAATTCATAACTAACGTGTGTTAATAACAAAAACAAATGTATTAATAGCACCACTTTGTTTAAAAAACTATATTTTTTCTCTTTCCGATAACATTTTCTTTTATCGAAAAAGGATGGGTCCCTTCGTATGGCGGTTAAGGTGTCATTGGTTGCATGATGCTAATGAAATGTTTAATCTCGGTCTTAACAAGTGTTTCAAAGAGACTAATAGGAATCTTGTAGATGAATTAAACTAGCTAGCTAGTAGGAACTAGGAAGAGAGAGACATTGGAAGAGTCAATGTCTCTGACTCTGTGTGAAAGAAGCTTCGGCAGCTTAGCTAGTTTTGGAGATTAGGTAAAGGATATATTTTATAGATTAAGACATCTGAGCGAGGGCAATTCTGGGTCGGGAGGAGAACATTTTTACTCGTCACTTCCTCAAAGTCAATGGGTGTTATAGTCATCTTCGATCAAGAACAACGACTGCGTCATTGCGTAATAGCCAAAAAAAATATACAAATCATATCAAAAACTTGTGAAACAAGAATTTCTGTCAAACTACTTTGTGATATTCAAAGGAGTCGATATGACATGGTACTTAAAAGGTAGATTGGATTAGTAAAAAAGTAAATATTTTCTGATCATGTGTTTGGTAAGAATTGAAAGCACAACAAGCACATGAAATATGAGTTTAGAAGGAAAAATAATATAAGAAACTACGTGTTGAACTGAAAATGTAATCATACAAAAAAGATGGTTTTTATTTGATTTGTATATGGATCACAATCATCACATAGGTGTACACGCTAGCTAGTTTGGATTACTTGACCCAAAAAAAAGAAGCTAGTTTGGATTTAGCAACTATGAGCCAAAAAACAATTGGTGGTTAATTAGGGTAGGCGAAGACATGATTATGATGAGAAAACCCTATTTTATATCCCCTGACAAAGCCAAAGCCAAAGCCAAAGTTTAAGCCAGTGAAATAATTAACAAACATGATGCATTAGTGGGCACTTGAGAAACAAGCTACTCTATTATATCCATCGTCCTTGGAAACTCTCGACCCTACAAACAATTTAATTCTAATTGGAATTCTTATTTTTTTTCTATTTTCAGTGAAACTGACAAGTATGTTAGTGATTTTAATCAATATTATAGGATAATCATATGCAAAGAGATCTAACTAATACGTATGAGATGACTAATACAATTATGATCGATACCCTACAAATCAATATTAAGCTCACTCCAGTGACGGATTCAGGATGAAAATGTCACATGGGCTAAATGTAACGCACAAAAAAATTTACTCAACAATGCGGAAAATATTTGTTTATTAAAAAAGAACACACATACATAGGGGGACGTAGCAATCTTTATCCTCAAACGCATTTGCATGAACAAAAAATTAGACACAATACAATACAAGAAACACAATTAAAAACTAACTAAATTGTACTATACGAGGCCCTAAAACCTCAAAATCTTTAATCACCGTCTCATTGTCAACCACTTCAAAAAATTTCTTTTCAATATGAAGCACCATGCAATCATCAAGAAACTCATCATCTATCTTGTTTCTAAGTTTGTTTTTGATGATGTTCAATATGAACACAAAACTACCCAACAGTGAGAACACAAATACACAATTACACAAAATTAATTGGGTAAGAAACAAAGAATACAGACCTTGTCTGGCCGTCTAGGGAAGTGAACGGGGAGATAGCGACCGTGCAGGCGATCACCGATGGAGTGATGGGCGATGGGTGACGAGCCGACAACGGGGAGCAGCCAAGCAAGGCAGCAGGCGACGGCGTTACTGTGAGGAGACCAGCGACGGCGTCACTGCGAGGAGACGAGCAACGGCGATGCGATTGATAGGGTAGCTGTTTCAGTTGAGTTTGAGAGGATCCGAGGAATGAGGACAAATTGATTTCAGAGATCAACTTTGACTTTAAAAAAAACGACGTCGTATAACTTTTTATTTTATTTTTTATTGGATCTGGTAGAATTTTGAGCCCAAGAATCTGACCTAGGCTCCAGCTCAGGCAAGCCTTGGGCTGGATCCGCCACTGGCTCACTCATAGAACAATTTTGTTTAAACTTACTAAAACTCGGATTATTGTTTAGATTGATTCACATTCGACTTTAGTCACAATCATAACTTACATGAAAACCGATTTCAAACTAAAACAAACTCGAGCCCCCAACCGATCACGTACCCTAGGCAGTTGAATAAGACATGTTCGGAGCTCGGGATCATCATGTTGCCTGCCAAACTAACAAGTTCGGCATGGAGTTCACAGCACAACACTAGCTATATATAGCCGTCCAAATCCTGGGGATTATATTCGTAATCCTAGTTTAAGCCTTCTTTAGACTACAAATAATGCATGCTAATATTCTTCTCATTTGCATTCATGCATCTAAATCCAATTATCCACACAAACAACATTGTTGTAATCACGTGAGGAAGAAGCTAATTACCGTTAATTGTTTTTCAAATTAAGGTCAAGAAACTAGAAATTCAAAATGATGAACAAAACATTCAATCAATATCCAACCACCCTCTACCTTCTCTGTATGGAATTTCACCAAACAACCAAACCCAGCAACAAAAAATCTTCAAACTTCGTATGCAGATATGTAATCTCCAATTCGAAAACATGTTACATCCATCTTTTCAGACCTGTTTGCATCATGCTAACAAAAAATTGGAGAATACGATTATACAAACCAGAAAAGACTTGTAAATTCACCTAATGGAATATTAAAGGACGGTATCAAGATCAACATCAAATATGAATAAAAATGTCGTATGATCTCATCTGATTAATTAAGACCATGCTAAAATAATGGTAAGCATGATGTAGATTATGCTCAGTTCAACTACCATAGACTGCATGCAACTCCCTGTCTCAGATCGAGTTGAAGTTTACTTCGTCTACAAACTTATTCCGTGTGCTGCAAAGCTCGGTGTATACAAGATTACAAGTTAGGCAAGAAGATCTTTACTATTTACACACGGAAAATGATACGAGTGAGTTGGAGGAACTAAAACACGAAGTGAATTGCTATATATGGTGGTCAAAGGTCGAAGGAAACTACTAGAGTTTACTAGCCTAATATTTTTGATATAGGAATGCAAAGCTTGATTTGGTCTGTGATATATTAATCTTCTTCTTAAGCGTGTACGAGAGAGTCTAAGTCAGCTGGGATAGTTAATTGGCAAATGTGTTCATTTGCTGGGTGTGAAAGGCTTAATTTGTAGCTTTGTGTGCAAGAACCGTCCACTACATACCTTTATCGATTTCCAGGGAGAGAGAGGAGAATTGAAGCTAGCTTGGAAAATGATGGGAAATTATGTTATAGATCATGTGCTATAAGCAACACTGTTCGCTATAAGACTATTAGGAAAATGCTAGATCACTCTCACGTAATGTAATCATCAGTGTTTGGAAATTGCACAAGTGCAAGTTATTGATGTTAACCAACTCGTACGAGTAATGGGTGCCCATATAGAGAATCAAGCTCCTAATTTCGAGATTGGAATGTAAGAGAGTGAAGTTGGAGATCTCATAAACAACATACAATATTACACATTAAGTAAGTTAGCATCAATGTACTAATTTCTGCATACACTAGAACGTCATGTAATGAGAAAAACAGACACATAGTTGTATCTAACTAAAACGAGATAAAGTTTTATCATCGATAACATATTCATGTCGTTAAACGTTAGGTAATAAAATGAAAAATTGTTACTCGTACATAGGTTCATACTATTGCTGTCAAAACTTAGGAGACTAGGTTTTTTTTTTTTTTTTTTAAAATCAAAGAAGGATTTCAGTGAATATAAATCAATTGCAACAAGCTATAGGAAAACTAGGGCTAGACTTCACATGGAAAGTCTGGATCAAATTGCCCACTACAAAATTCTGGATCGTTCCCCAGAACTGCTAATTAAAGCCCAAAGTGGTCATCTGGATCGTTAGGGATTACTCTAATCTCTGTTCTTTAATCCTCAGTAACAAAGAAATTCAGTATAGTACAACAACATGATCAAGGAGGTTGAATATTCTAATGGCCCCGAAATTTGTAGTACGTGTCTATTTGATTCATGAAGATTCTTCTGTCACACCACCATAAAAAATATCATATGCTATTTTCAAACAAGACAAAGAGATGAGTGGATGACAATTGAATCTAGACCAAACTTACATACAGTTGATGGGTACCTCAGAATTATATGATATCTTCAAGAAACTTGGTGATTACAATCCAAACAGTTTGTTCAAGGTTGGGTTTATGAAAGATTGAAAGTATTCCTAGCTAGCTCAAGTGCTATTAGATTTTCATAGCTATGGAGTTCTACAACTGGTTTCAGATCTTCAAAAACCAAATGTTCTTTTAATTTGATGATCGATCTGATCTATGCATAATTTACTGGTTTAAAAGAGGTTGGGATCTGATTCAAATTGGTGTGATTCTCCATGATATTTCCTTTGGATCTTGTTTGATTGATAAAGACCGAGTATGGTGATTCATTGTGGCACAATAAGCACCCATACTTGCCCTTCGGATTGTTTTATTCAACAACATCATTTTCATATTGTCAGATTTCTCTTTCCATCTTTGTTGTTTTCCATTTGATGATGCACAAGATGATATTTAATCCAGGGATTCCATAATTTCCATTCATTCCAAAATAGTCATGGTAGTTGAGTCTTATACCAAAATAAAACTAAAAGCTAAGAGGGTTCAATAATTGTGTTCTTGCAGTGTAAAACTTTCGTCCTTATGGACATGAATATCTTCACCGGTAAGAGAAGAAAGCACATAATTAGAGAGCATAACATATAAAACCCTACACTCACATGCGATTGATGTTAAAAAAAATGATTACATCAAAGGCTGAACAAATATTATCATTGATACGCCAAACTAACAGCTAGAACTAGCACTTCCAAATCTATTTGTAATGCATTCTGTTATGAGGAAAATTATGCTCTACCTAAGGATACGCTATGTCTGCTGAATTTCATGACAAAATTTGAAACCAACCGTCCCTGTTGGACCCTCCACTGTTGAAACTCCTCATCTTTTAGTGATAGGTATGCTATACCCTCAGGTATAGTAGACAAACCCCTGTTATGAATTCATCAGGAAATTGTGAATTATCTAGTCATTTATAGTCATTTTCTATATGTCTAATAGGAAACCCTGTTCATAATTTTTTTTCCTTCCCGATTAGATAGATCTCATTATCGATTTGAAGCTAGTTGGTGGAACTTTTGTTATAAATATACAATAGAAGATAAAACTAAAAGAATCAATTATAGGCATGCTTTCCATCTACACATAGCCGTAAAAAGTTAACAAACGTTTGATCCCTTACATGATACGTTTCACAACATTCATGTCTTATGTTACGCATATACAAAACATTTACGTGACGTTTTTTCATAACGTACAAAAAGTTCACCCAACAATTCTCACTTCTACACTCCTTCGCCCATGAACCCACCTTTGACAACTCTGGAGCTAAAAAAACACCGACTCCTTTCCGTTAAAAAGCAGGAAAAGAACCGCCTGATGTCACACGATACGGTAGTGTCAACAGAAAACATTCCCTTGCCGTTTTTTTTTTTAACAGGAATTCCCTCGCCGTGAAACTGCAAAAAGGAAAACTCTAGGTCATCCACGACGAACGTACGTACCCAGAATAATTTACCACATACGTATAGAACCAGACAATGTACGCAGTCACAGCACACATGGCAACCTCTCACTGGTTCACCTCCTCCAACGAAAAACCCTCATCCTCCTCATTCTGCTACATATAAACACAGTTAACTCCACCCCCACGGTTATCGGAGAAGAACACAATCATTACCTTAAAACATGGCTTCTCCTTGTTTGACGCTGCTTCTGTCTGTCTTGGCCGCCGTCGTTCTCATCAGCTCCGCCGCCTCCAGCTTCGATGAGTCCAACCCCATCCGGTTGGCCTCCGAAGGGCTCCGTGAGCTGCAGGACCAGTTCGTCCAAGTCCTCGGCCATGTTCGCCATGTCCATTCCTTCGCTCGCTTCGCTTTCAGGTGAGTACTATGCCGGAGACACTGTTCTGTTACTGCTTTATCGCAATTCGATCTTTGTGATCGGTTGAACTTGACTGGTTTTGGTTTTGAAGGTACGAGAAGAAGTACGAGAGCTTGGAGGAGATGAGGCGGCGATTCGAGATTTTCGCCGAGAACAAGAAGCTGATTCGATCCACCAACAGGAAGGGCTTGTCTTACAAGCTTGGTGTCAACCGTAAGTCAACTTCTTTTCATTTTTTGTTTGTTTAATTTGTTTATCTTGTGCTTGATCGGTAGAGTTAATTTGAGATTTAGGGTGTTGATAGTTGTTTATGTTGGCAATTTGGTTACAGGGTTTGCTGATTGGACTTGGGAAGAGTTCGAGAGGCATAGGTTGGGGGCTGCTCAGAACTGCTCTGCCACCACTAAGGGCAACCACAAGCTTTCCGACGCTGTTCCACCTCTCTCGGTAATTCTAAAACTATTCTTGAATCACTCATAGTAGATTTAGTCTTTGTTTGACATGGAAACTAAACAAGATTTAGGGAGCCAATACTTGATTATCTATGACTATATGAGATTTTCAATGTGTCAATCATTTGCTAAACAAATTTGATGACCCTAGGAGTATTCTACTAGAACGTTTTGATTATACAATCAAAGCTGAAAATTGAGGGGTCAAGATTCTTGTGATGTTAATCAGTTCTTTGTATATACAGAAAAACTGGAGAGACGAAGGTATAGTCACCCCTGTTAAAGACCAAGGTCACTGTGGATCTTGCTGGACATTCAGGTTGATTAGTTAGTTTAATTTGAGTTTACAGATCACATAACCAATTGATGTTTCAATCATACTCGTTCTAAAGTCCTAATGATCTTTTACATATATGTGACTCTGCTGCAGTACCACTGGAGCTCTTGAGGCAGCTTATGCGCAAGCATTTGGGAAGCAAATCTCTCTGTCTGAACAGCAGCTTGTGGATTGCGCTGGAGCTTTCAACAACTTTGGGTGCAGCGGTGGGTTGCCATCTCAAGCTTTTGAGTACATCAAATACAATGGTGGTCTTGACACTGAGGAAGGGTATCCTTACACTGCAAAAGATGGTGCCTGCAAGTTTTCTTCTGAAAATGTCGGTGTCCAAGTGCATGATTCTGTCAACATTACCCTGGTAAGCTAAAAATGGGTGTCAAAAGTCTCATATGTCTTAACTGAGAGCAGAGCAGGCAGAACTTTTATGAACTAGATATATAACTGAATCTGTTTTGCATATGCAGGGTGATGAGGAAGGATTGAAGCACGCAGTTGCATTTGTTAGGCCAGTCAGCATAGCATTCCAGGTGGTCAGTGATTTCCGATTGTACAAGTCCGGTGTTTACACCAGTGAGACATGCGGCAACACTCCCATGGTGAGTTGAAATATGCTGATTAGTTGAATGAGAGTTTATTAGTAACATGTTGTATGCACTAATGTGATTCTTATATGTGTTTGCCAGGATGTGAACCATGCTGTTCTTGCTGTTGGGTATGGAGTCGAAAACGGTGTCCCATACTGGCTCATCAAGAACTCTTGGGGACAAAGCTGGGGTGACAATGGCTACTTCAAAATGGAGTATGGAAAGAACATGTGTGGTAAGTACTTAATTGCTATCAATGAGAATCAAGTGTTTCTGAGTGCAGAATCTTATTGATAAATCATGATTTTGATGCAGGTATTGCAACTTGTGCTTCTTACCCGGTTGTCGCTTAAGTCGATCTCTTCTCAGAAGCAACGGTGATCTTTATGCGGATAATATGTAATATTGCTTCATCTTGTTTCACTGGGAGATTTAGCGGGTTCCAACTTCGAGGTGAAGAGCTAGCTATACGATGTTGTGATTATTGTTATGTTTCTCTTGATGCATAGAATAAGAGTTCATTCAGAATTGTACTTGTGGCCATTGTAATGCAAACAGCAAGACTTCGTTATATTCTCTCATATGACTTTGCCAAAACATTATCAATAGTACATTTTTAGTAGTACTTGATATTACTTGGTTCCCTGCTGGGAGTTTAAAACTTCTAATGACAAAGAAACTTTAGTTGCAGAGTGAATACCCATTCGGACCATAGTAAAACAAAGACGAAAATGAAAATTCTTCGATTTTTAGTTACAAATCATCTTCCATAAACAATTTGTTTAGCCTTTCCTCCATTTGAATTGAAGCTAGGACAATGCAAGTACCAAACCAGATGGAAGGTCTTCCTCTAGGCTTCCCCTTCATCATGGTATACTAGTTTTTGTGTTGGTTGAAGTTCAACGAAAATTATACAGCGCACCCGGGTGTGCCGCGCACCCGGGTGATCTCACCGTTCACTCACTCGTGCCCGGGCCCACCCGGCGTCTCACCGGCGATCTCGCCGTTCATTTTCCGGGTGCGCGGCGCACCCGGGTGCGCCGAATACGCTCTCGAAGTTCAATATGAAACTTCATTTCCCCTTCATCATAGACCGCCAGTGTAACACACAACCTTTTCAGATAATAGCCCAGATTACAAAATAACTAGAACAATGAAGGGGCACCATACAGTATCAACAACATAAGCTCCTTAACTGACCCAATGATATAAAATATATTCCGTTAACAAGCTAATAGGTGACTAGGTAATCAAGCTCTAACCTTTTTTTTGGTTGAATAATTAATCGCTAACCTATTTAGAGTTTAAGCTTCTTTGTCATCCTGCCTGCACCTGCTATTCCTCCACTGATGGCCTCCTGAGCACGCTTCCTAGCCTGCCTTTCCAACAATGCTCTCAGCTGGCGATTAGACAAACACTTTTTACCAGCCACTCTCCGTTTGTAATTCTTGAATGATATACGTTTATGATCATGGTCGTTCATATACTTGAACCTGGTAATAAAAGCATTTGTGTTAATACCAACAGAAAAAAGATACAATTGAAAAATACATGCATGACTCTGTTCAACAGTCAAGACAACTAGTTATCAATCTCCACCAAAAAAGACAACGATTTTAGCGCTCATGAAAGAGGGAGCTAGATGTCAAGATTATTGACTGTTGTTTCTAGTCTGCTAATATATTTCAGAAATGGATGAAACACTTACTGAGATAAGTTACTTCCATATGTAGCTGCTTTTACTACACGAGAACTTGAACCCACAGATTTAGAACACTGTTGTTGACTGATCTGCTTTCAACACAAGTTAAAAAGAAAAAATAATCAAGATGAGAACCAAGCAGTGAACACCATGATCGATCATTCTTATTTCATTATTTCTTTCAACAGACCTCTACAAGCAGTTGCACGTGTTCTTGAGGGATGATGGCCATAATAGCATCAAGCCCACATTTCTGAACAACCATTTCCAGAAGAAGCTTACCCTGAAAGAATAGATTTGAATCATTGAAACTTAAGGTCATGAAAAATTGATGGTATCATCATCCTTAGTCTACTAAAATCTAATATAGGAAAAACAAGCACCTCCTCCTTGTAAAAGAATATATTATCCGGCAATTTCTGCATGTCTGCCAAGGTTTTGACAGTATCCCTCATCAAATAAGAAGAATATTCTCCTGTATAATAAGTTAATAACAACTATTATACTTCCTATATCAAATGTACAAACAAATGCAAGGAAAGTTTAAGGAATTATAATTTTTGAGTGACAGGAAACACTAACCTAGCTTTTCGAACATAGCTGAGACAAGTTCAAAAGCTCGGCACAGGATAGTAGGATAAGAAAGTAACTTCTGAAAAGTAGCACACAGTTTTTCAATTAGAGTTGGCTCAAACTGGCTCCCATCGTCCATATTTGCATTCATCAGAGTACTGTCAACTCCCTGTTTAATCAAGCTGTCATCAATATAAGCAATGAGACACTTAAAGGCATTTCCTGCTTGAATGACGTCTGTTTCTTCTTCTGACTGTTCGAGCAAAACTGTTAAATGCAAATACAGGAGGTCACTTGATAAGAGAAGACCGAATGTAATGTAGTCGAATGTTGTATGCAATAAAAGCTAGTTATTAAGAGCAGAGTTTAGTGAAGACAAGAGTCTATACCAATGAGTGCATCAAACACAATAGGGAGTTTAGTTTTGCAGATTTGCTTGTTTAGGGAATAGATTTTTGGCACTCCGATAATGAGCAAATTAGCAACAGTGTCCGGGATGTACTTGGTCTTGTGTTGGGAGATAGAAAGACATATTGAGCATATCAACAACTGGGTTCTAAATCTGTGGGTGCGAGATCTCGCGTAGTCAAAGCAACTACATATGGGATTAACTTATCTCAGTAAGTGTATCATCCATTTTTGAAAAATATTAGCAGACTAGAAACAACAGTCAATAATCTTCATATCTAGCTCGCTCTTTCATGAGCACTAAAGTTGTTTTCTAGTTTTTGTGGTGATTGATAAGTAGTTTGTCTAGACTGTTGAATAGAGTCATGCATGTATTTTACAATTGTATCTTTTTTTCTGTTGGTATTAACACAAATGCTTTCATTACTAGGTCCATGAATATGCACAAGGATGATCTTAAATATGTAACATTCATGAATTACAAACTCAAAATGGCTGTAAAAAGTGTTTGTCTGATCGCCAGCTGAGACCATTTTTGGATAAGCAGGCTAAGAGGCGTGCTGAGAAGGCCATCAGTGGAGGACTAGTTGGTGCAGCCAAGATGACAAAGAAGCTTAAACTCTAAATAGATTAGAGCTTAATTATTCGACAAAAAAAAAAACATTAGGATGACAAGGAAGCTTCTGTTGTTGATACTGTACGGTTTCACCTACACTGTTCTAATTATTTTGTAATCTGGGCTATTGTACTCTGAAAAATTGTGTCATGCTGGTGGTCTATCAAAGTTGGAACCAATTTGAATTAAAAGGATTATCTTGTTTTAGTTTTTGAATATTAGGAATTGGTATCGCTTAATCAATGTCCAAAATGTATTTTACATCATATGTCGTCCTCCTTAACTTTGTTAAGCGAGACTTACAAGCACCATGTTCGTCAATTAAAATCATACACCAAAAAATTTCAAAGGACTTTAATAGTAATTATGAAAAATTAAAAGGACCATACAACAAACGGCAGTTTCCTAAACAAAAATATACTGTCTGTCTCTGTGTCTCTGAAGTCTGAACTGCTCAAGCTTCCAAAGACTCAAACTTGGCTGAGGTTCCCGGATTCCGATTCCGATTCCGGATTGGACTCCAATGTCAACAGAGCGAGAGAGGCACGCTTCGCTGCCCTCAACCTCACCCGAAGACGATGCACTGTAAGTTACCAGTTTCCCCAATTCCTCAAATTCAATTCCCAATGTTGCTCACTGTCTCTACCCTAATTCCAATTCAGATTTCTTGACATAATGCACGAGGCTCCCTTATTCGGCCACCGCAAGTCACGCAGCCTCGTCGGAAGTGTCCTCTACTTGATTCTTCTCGCCGGCTACGCTTCCGTCGCCGTCGCATCGCCGTGGATGTTCAAGGCTATTCAGAGTTACATACCCCAGTTGCTTTGCAGCTGCAACGTTCTTCTTCTAATCCTCACAGGTCTGTTAAAGCTTTGCTGTTGCTTTTTTTCGATGTGGGGTTGTGAAAGTTTGTAGCTTTTTGCTCATTTCGTGTTAAAGTTTCCATCTTTGATTGGCTGTGGTTAACTTTTGCAGGCATCTTTCATCAGTATTTGGTGTACCAGGTGCAGAAGATACGGTTACAGGTAGCGGTTTAATTCTGTTACTAGTGTAGGACCAACATTATGCAGAAAACATATAGTACTTGGAAACTGGAATTGCTCTTTTTATTACAAGTTTTCGTTACCGATTGTGTTTGCAAGTTCATGTGTGGGTGGAATTAGGCAGAAATTGCATAGTCAGGGAGGGAGTGATTCTGATGACTGAATTCGGAATTTGTTTATTTGTTTCTATTCTTGTTGATTAGTTGTTTACCGTGTTGTGATGCTAATTGTGCTTGGTTTGTAAGCTACAACTCCTACGAGTTACATACATGATCTGTTAACCATGATATGCACATTCTTCTGTAGGGTTATTACAGCTTTAGCCAGAAGTTGAAGCATATTGTTCGTCTACCTTTTGCAGCTACTGCATATGGTATGAGCTCTGCATTTGTGTTATAGTTTGATCTATTCTTCATTTCAAACTTGTAGAGCTGGTTCCCTTTTTTCTTTTATCATCAAATGTAAGAAAAGCATATTGGTGAATCATGCACAGTTTTTAGTAATCTGTAGTCATTGTTACCTGGAAATCCTTTTCTTTGTCATTGTTATGAATGAATGATTTTGTTGCTGAATCTCTTGCTTGAATGTCAGGAACTGCGGCAATGTTACTCGTCATGGTCTGGAGACCCCACATCAGTTTCCTTACTCTCCCTGCAATATTGAGGTATGCATTATAAAGCCAGCTGTGTTACTTCTTTATCACAGTCTGTTGCGCATACCCCTTTTCAGAGACGTATATAATGTGGCTAGAATTTGAGCTTGTTTTCAAGTCTGGCACATCTGTTGATATTTGCAGTTCCTTGTTTAGTATGATGTAGAATTTGTATAAGTCTGTTGTAAAATGTAGACTGAATATTGCTTATCAATAATATTTTCAGGGTTATCATGGTAATTGAAGCAATATGTGCCGGATCTTTTATGAGTCTATATATTGGTGAGTATATTTTTTGCATTTTGATTATGAAACTTGGAGTATTGTCACATTAGTTAGTTAAACAACTTTCTTGGTTGTCACATATGGATTAGAGACTGGGAGAGTCATCTGGTCTTATTTGGAGACCTGAAAACCTCTATACCTAGTTTGATATTCAATGGCATTCAGTTACAACTAATAGTGCTGAGGATGAGAAGTGCATTTGATCCATAGACCAAGCATGCCTGCATACAGAAAGCTCTTAATCTGATGGAGGTTCAATCTCATTTCATTGCTTTTTTATTTACAGGTTATGTTCATCAGTACAACTCATTAAATTCCCAGCCTGATGTCTTAAAGTCATTATATTCTCCTCTTCAACCCTCAAGTTCTTTGGAAGGTTTGAGGTGATCATACTTGTTATCTTGTGTCCACATATCCTACATTTCTTCTATTCCTATGGCCATCCATCACTATTGTTTCTAATAGTTCATAGCAGTATATATGTATTTTAGTTGATGTTACAGGACACTGCTATATATGCATCCTACTTCATGCATACTAATTTCTGTTGAACTCATGCAACATGTGGGCTGATTCATATTGATAGGTATCATGATGTTGGACGGCTCTCTGATCAACAAATGGCTCTGTTGCAATACCAACGTGAAAACCTTCATTTTTTGAGTGAAGAGGTACTTCTTAAAATGTTCTTATTACATGTTAATATTCTAACATACCGATAATGTAACATATACCTAACATATGTTTACTGCAGATTCTTCGATTGCAAGAGTGCTTAAGCAAATATGAACGGACTAGTGATGGTAGCACACCTCAGGTATTTGATTACTGCTAGTGTCTAGTGCTGACCAGAGTGGTTCATTTCTTGATTATACTTGATGGTCTCTAATTTGAGCTGAAGACGTACATAGATGTGGAGATTTATCTATAAATATCCACAATAATGCTTACTTGATCATTTTGCAGGTTGATCTTGCCCATCTATTGGCAGCACGTGATCAGGAATTACGCACGCTTTCTGCTGAGGTAATATCTTCTTCAAAATACCAAGAGTTTGTCTGTTTAGTCTATGAAATGTAAAAGTTAGTTTTATTCTATTCTCTCAGTCATATTGCCTGTATCTTCTGACTGAATTGTTTCAATTCCTCATTTCCTTTTTCTTCTACTGCTACCTATTATCTTAGACACCATTGCACATTGCATTTTCAAGCATAAAAAGTTACTTGAGAGATACTTCCACATTGCAGATGAATCAACTTCAGTCGGAGCTACGGCTTGCTCGTTCTTTGATAGCTGAGAGGGACACTGAAATCCAGCAAGTACGAACAACCAACAATCAGGTCTTTACAATACTATTTTGTTTAAATTTGTGTGAGAATGTTTTGTTATTCATTCATCGTGCCCTCGTATTCCTGTAACGTCCAAGTTGTTTCGCATTTTCTTGTCTATGACTGTACTATACTTATACTTGAACAGTACGTGGAGGAGAATGAAAGATTGAGAGCAATTTTAGGAGAATGGAGTACCCGAGCAGCAAAGGTACTGTTATCTTGATTCCATTGTATGTGAAATATCAATTTTGTCATGGTACGGTGTTTGCTAACATAATTTTTTTGATTTTGGACACTAAAGCTTGAACGAGCATTAGAAGCCGAGCGGATGTCCAATCTTGAACTACAAAAGAAGATCCCAACTCACAGAAGCCACTCACAATCACAATTGTCAGCTGAACAAACCAAGTAGTTGTATTTCACTTATATTCTTTTACCTTTTTTGTTTAGAAGACAAAACGTAGGAAGAACAATGGATAATAGGGATTACACGTGTAAATAGTAGTTGTGAAGAGGAAGAGCTTCTCATTTTCAAAGAAGAAACCATTTGGGTGAGTGTTTACTGTTTGATTTATTAAACAAAGCTAGGATGTTAACAAGATATTTGTTGAAATACTTGGTAAAAATTTGCTCTGGTTATCGTATAAGAAAAACTGAACCTCTGGGATTTTAATACAGAGGTGAACCCAACCTTGGTATTCGACTTTGTTGAGGACAGCGGGCGACCTTAGAATTGCCGGAGTGTTGTTCAGGCACACCCTCTGCGTCTCATAGAGGAGGCTGTTGTGCCTCTCCATTTTCCGCACTCACCTGCTTACCTACTCTCCCTCCTTTACCTTGTCTACACTCCTATTCATCCATCAAGCTAGCATTACAATCTCCCAAGAAAACCAGTCTTTTTTTCACCCAAGAAAACCAATCAGGATACTGGTGTTCTGCAATTACTTGAATGCCTTCCATCCAATTTGAAGAGTGGAATAACACACGAATTCTATGTGTTGCTTTGAAGTTATTGTAAAACATACAACGATAGTACCTCCTACAACTTTTGATCAAACTCATTTATCCTAGAGTTGAAAATATCATTCATTTCATCTGACTTACAGCAAGGGATGATCGAATAGCAAGTTCCCAATATTGATTGAAGATGTTGAAGATTAGTTGATTGATCTAGTGAAGTTGGTGCAAACAAATTAATGCGTGGATAAAATGCTATGTGATTATCTCAAAGGGGCATTAAAAAACGCTAGGCATTGATAACAATCGCCATATCAAATTAATATACCAATGGTCAATCTTTGATTCCTACCTTTCTTCGATCTATTCCTATGGCCATCCATTACTACTATTTGTAATATATAGTTCATAGCAGTGTAGATATATATGTCTCTAGCTTAGTTGATGTTACAGGACACTGCTATAGATGCATCCTAATGAAACAACTTGCACTTGCTTCATGCATCTAATTTATGTTGAACTCATGCAAAATATGGGATGAATCATATATATATATATATATATATATATATATATATATATATATGATGTTGGTCGACTCTCTGATCAATACAAATGGCTTTGTTGCAATACCAACGTGAAAACCTTCATTTTTTTTAGTGAAGAGGTACGTACTTCTTAAAATATTTTCATTACATGTTAATAATCTAACATGCTGTAATGTAACATATACCTAACATATGTTTTCTGCACATCCTTCGCAAGAGTGCTTCGATCAGATAAAATGTACGGACTAGTGATCATGGTAGTACACTTGATGAGGTAATTGACTAATTATACTAGTATCTAGTGCTGACCAGAGATGCATTTTCTGATGATATATAATGCAAGCAGAAGACGTAGATAGATGTGGAAACTCATCTTAAAAAAAACAAAACAAAAAAACCCTAGCTAGCTAGCTAGCTTGATCTATATAAATCCTTCATTCTTCGCTCTTTTGCATTAATATATGTACACGCCCTCCCTTAATCTTCTGCCTTAATCTTAAAGATAATCAACTCTTACAATTACAACGATCTCAATAGATCATTAACACATTAGCCAGATATGATACTTTGTCGCCAGATATACTGTTCTTATGTTTACGATGAAAAATGGACTGAAAATGCACATAACATTCAAGAAGAACGTACACTCGAGTGATTAGTAACACTGCAAGGAGTAGCTAGGAAAGGGGTGGCTCGAACATGTATTCGATCAAAACCGCCAGAAGATCATTTATACAAAAAGATAGAATTGAATCAGGCAGAGGATGGAGCAGTGAGATCATGCTTCATAAACATGCTTGTTAACGCTAGCTGTTTATAAAAGGAAGAACAAATTCAAGAACCATATGCATATACAACATATATATATATATATATAGGGCCGTTCTGGTGAGGACGTCCGCATTCGGCTTAAAGTGCGGACGTCCCTCCGTTCTCCTCTGTCTGACGCCGACGACGATGCACCTCCACCTCAGCGGACTCCAGCAGCGTCTCCAACGACTTTTCCTCTCCGACGAGTCCGTTCTTTTCCAGTTTTCTGGCGAGATCACCCAAAACTTCAAATAAAGTCGATCTCGTTGGAAAACTGGAATTCGGCGACGCTGCTGTAGTCCGCTGGGATGGAGGCACGCCGTCGTCGGTGCGGGACGAAGACGAACGGAGGGACGTCCGCACTTTAAGCCGAGTGCGGACGTCCTCACCAGAACGGCCCTATATATATATATATATATATACACATGCCCGTTCGAGAGCGGACGTCCGCACTCAGCTTAAAGTGCGGACGTCTCTCCGTTCACAATCGTACGACGCCGGTGAGAGCGCGCCTCCACCCCAGCAGACTCCAGCAACGTCCCCGACCACTTTCCTTCACCGGTAAGTCCGTCCAATTCCAGTTTTCCGGCCATATCACCCAAAACTTCAAACAAAGGTGATCTGGAAGGATAACTGGAATTCGGCGGACTCGCCGGTGAGAGAAAGTAGTCGAGGATGTTGCTGGAGTCTGCTAGGGTAGAGACGCGCCTTCGCCGGAGCCGTACAGTGGCGAACTAAGGAACGTCCACACTTTAAGCTGAATGCGGACGTCCGCACCTTAAGCCGAGTGCGGACGTCCGCTCTTGAATGCCGTGTGTGTGTATGTATGTATATATGTATGTATGATGACTGTTTGGAGTCTTACAAAGAACCCTGGTCTTAGATCCTCTTGAGAAATCCATCGGTGGGAATCTTGTACGTGCGAAAGGGGTTCAGTTGGTAAGACTGTTCAACGTACTCATCATGAGATTTACTGTTTCCCCCTGCAACAATATAATTGATTGACGTCCGTCCCACATAGGTAACTTGTACAGCATCAAACCTACTTGCCATAAGTAATATCCTGAAACGAAATGGTGTCAATATTTTTGAAGCAAAAAATGTGTGGTGAATTGAACAGGGAAGAAGTAATCGAAAAAATAGAACAGAGAAGAAATTAAGACCATGCCAGAAAAGATGCTGGGTTTCCCAGAGGGAACTGTGACGTAGAAGATTGTGTGGGGCAGAATAGGATTGAACAGAAGAATAGACCAGAAAAGATGCTTATTTTCCCCAAAAAAGATGCTATATAGGTGATCGGCAACGGCTAGTTGCTATGATCTAATAATCTCTTCTTGCCCAAGGAAACCGATTAAGACAAGTGACATACTATTACTTTGAATCGAATGCCTTAATCTCTTCTTGAAGCCATAATTAATGTTGCAGCAACTAATTGATCTGGTACCTGCAACAAAAATAAATTCAAAATCAGGTCTTATTTCGAGACATGAAAACCTCTATATCGATCCCCTACTTTGGAGTATTGTCACATTAGTTAGTTAAACAACTTTATTGGTTGTCACTTGTGGATTAGAGATCTTGGAGAGTCTTCTGGTCTTATTTAGAGACTTGAAAACCTATATATATATATATACACACATACACACAATATTTTTCAGCTACGGAGGTCCGCACCAATAGTTTTGGTGCTAATTTTCATTTTTGCATCATTTTTCGATTGAATTTACTCATCTCCACCGTCTAGTATCTAGATAATATTGTGTAGATCATCTATACAGAATTTCAACCAATTTAGTAATGTTAAGGCCCTATGGAGATCACCTCCATGGCCATCACCTCCATCTCCTTCGTCTTGGCGTTGTCAACATAGGGAGAAAATTAGATCTTGAAAATCAGAGGGCACATATGGAGATCGAGCATCGACGTCTTCGATTTGTGTTCTTTGTCGGACGTCGGTGACGGTAGAGGATTGGCGAGCCTTAGACCTCCGAAGATTCTTACGCACGTCGTCGTTTTAGATATGATTTGAGGTCGTCCCGGATTCAATCGGGCTTCGGGATCAAGTCTAAAAAAGGGTAATCCCTAAAAATAATTACGGGATCAGCCAATACCCGGCCCGGCCCATGATAAAAGGTATTGATCGAAAGTAGAAGGTTAAGAAAAGAGATGTAATCATCTATAACACTCTAGAATAGACTACCAGAGATGAGATGAGACAATAATACGCCACTAGTGAAGAAATGAGATGTAATCATCTCAATGACCAAAGACAAGATATTCATCATTATATGGGATCAAACCTCCTCAAACCAAGCCAATTTCAATGCATTATAATGGTTGATCCCAGACTCGTTCAAATTTGTACATCCCATTTTGTTTTTACCTTGAATTAAATACCCCAATACCCTGTAATGAAATATACTTGCACTAGTTTGATTTTGCTCGTCAATAGTTATGGTCCGGTAGCCATGAACACAAGGATCAAAACCAATGCATGTCGATAATCTGTACTGATTTTTAGGGCTATAATTAGATCTACCATTACATCTATGCACTAGGCTCCCAAATAAAAAATGCATGGATCTTCTGATCAATGCTACTCTCACTTGCAAAACATTTCAACAATTTTGAAAGAAAAAAAAAAAAAACCCATTTCAATACTCCTCAGTATACATAACGAGGCCTGTTACTTTCAGTACAAGTTTGGCAATGATTTGGCTTGACGAGGACCTAAAATCGTCTGTATTGTTACAGTAGTACTATTGCTCTATAGCTCAATTACAATGGAGTAACATAAGTGGTTTCATTCAGAAAGAGACAACCAAAGACATAGTTATAAAAGTCACGAGCTTTAACCACTTCCCCTCCTGCAACTATTGCCTCCATATCATATTTGCATGCTCTTGTACAGTCAGGACAGTAAGTCACCTAAAAAACAGACAACAAATCCTCAGTTTGCAAAAGTTTAGACTTCGAAAGTATAGCCATCTATAATGAAATTTCTGGCAAAACAAACCTCCAGTAACTTTGGCTGGAAAGAAGAATCAAGCATGACATCCACACCATACATGGCCCTCGATGTTGGACTGTGCATTTCAGGGTGCACTTTAGCAGCTGCCTCAAAGACCGATCGGATCATTTTTTTGACTCTATAGTGGATATCCGACCATTTAACTACAGGATACACAAAATTATAAATAAGAGTTGGTACGCTTAGCATACAAAATGTGAAAACCTTTTCACTTGGCATAGAAGCAAGTAATGATATAAACAGGTGATCATACCTTGGTGCTCCTGTTCAAACTCCTTTACAAATTGCGATGTGTTCATGTGATTCGCTAGCGTCCCTCGATAGTTCTGAAAGACATGGTAAAGTATTATGAAGCAAGATAACATATATAAAACATGCTGATTACTTCAAAACATGTACTCTTTTTATCTACAACATAGTTTGCAAGACATACCATAACAGTAAAGTGAGTCTCATACTCAAAAAAACTGTGCTTGTCTAAGGAATATTGGTTGTTTGCCAGTCTCACCTGAAAGGAAATGAAAATAACTACTTCAACAGAGACATCTCGGAGATAAACTCCAAAGAAGGTTAACTCACAGACAAACTCTACAGAAGGTTAAAGCACAATATTATGTCTGGCATTCAGAAAGAATCTCCTCAGTATCAATAGTGTGCATACCCAGAAAGTGTCTGAAAGAAATACTTCCATAGGGTTCAAACTCCGTAGTAAAACTATGTAGCGGATATCGAATTTCCTTCCTATGAACAAGGCTGGGTGCTCAATATACTTCTGACATATCTTTGGTCCAGTCTCCATGAGCCGAATAATAGCAGATAAATTATCAGTGACAGTTGTATCTATAGTTCGTGCCATGTTCCATGGTTTTAAGATCCACATATTATTAAGCCCGTCTCTTTTACGTACAAAATAGTCACCAATAAGTTGGGATAGATGTGTTTCTAGATTATAGGTTGGCTGCATCCACTCAGGAGATCCAAGTGCCTGTTAATAGGGAAAAATTAAACATTATGGGTATGTACTAGGGTAGGGTGAGAAGATAGTGAGATTTGACTTTCAGTAAATTATTCTTATGAGAACAATGATAACTTGAAGAATTAAGTTGAATTCAATCAAAGTGGTCAGTTGAATTAGTATTAACACTAGAAGTTGAATGCACTGTGACACTCATTTGCTAACCTTCTGAACAGTATCTGCTAGATGATGTTTCATGACGATACAAGCCTCAAAAGGAAACTGGTTAACGAACTGATTTTCTGTTATTCCGGCAGCTTTCTTCATATCCTCATCCACTTGATCACCTGTCCATATGATTTCTGCATCCTTTGGATCAGGTGCTGTAAGCACCACCCAGAGATGAAGAGAGAAAGAACTATCAGATTATAGAAACTTCAAACATTTAGAGTAAATGTATTCTGAAAGAGTCCTAAAGAAGTATATAGTCAGGGTGTTAATTACGTTCTATTTTTATTATTAATTGAGAAAACCAGCGTGACTCTAATGAGAAAAAGAAGTTACATGCATGTTAAACTACATACTAAAGAACAATTAACCAAGGAAGAATAACATTAAGCATGAACTTAAGCAAGTCAGGCAAAAATTGAACTGCAATACATACTGAATACAAACTCTGGACGTGTCAAAAGTTCTTCAACTTGAGGTATATCGGAGTACACACGTAAAGGGTGTTTTTCAATATTATTAAAACTTTTAGTTGGACATGACTCCATCGTAGGAGGTGTTAAGCTTTTTGCTCGCAAGTTCTTCCAGTGCTTCTCATACTCCTGCCAAGAGAAATATGATTAATCTCAAGTTTTTCATAAAGCCAAAATCTAAATATAGATTATAGCTTTGACCTGAACACAATGTTTTAGGTAACCATACTCGAATAAAATACTTCTCTGGTGTATGGAACCAAGCTGTAAGTCTGGCAGAGCGTTGCTTGTCCTCCCCAATACCAAAAAGATAATCACGAGTGCATTCATAACCTTTTTCAACATTCTTGACTGGCCATAATATGCAGAAACTGAAAGTAACAAATTCAATACTTCGTTTAGCAAAGAAAAAATAAGGATGAGAAACTTTAGACCCTTCAGAAAACAGAAAATAAATGAATAAAGGCAAACAGACAACCTCACAGCTGATGCTAATGTCCCCTCTGGCATAAAGAGAAAAGGAGATACTCTGAAATTTGGCTCATCACTATGCCTCAATGCTGAACCTAGCTCATCCATCACATACCTACAAGGAACTCCAAAACAAAGCATTATCAACTTAAACGTACCAATTATTTATTAATTCATGTAAGCTAGAAGTTCTGTAATCCAAATAAGATATAACTATACAAATAGAAAACATACAACACAGAGGTTTCGTCTATCTTCTCTTCATCCGCCAGTCTATATGTCATTAAATATTGCCACATTGTGTTTATTACACGATCAGTAAGAGGCTCATCAGTAGTCCACTCAGGAAGACGTGGCTGAAGCACTGAGTCAACCACTTGCTTTTCAGTTTCAAATATCTTTGATGCATTGACACCATTCAGTACAGAAAGATTAGGAAGAGATTCAAGAATTTCTAGAGCACTTTCTCCAAAAGGGCCAGGAATATCCACCTATAAAACAAACAAGTTTACATTCCAAATATCCTAAGCTTTATATCAACACGTAATGTAAAACAAAATAACCTTTGTACTAGAAAGACATATTACCTCCAGAGACTGTAATGAAGGAAAGTTCCGTAGTACATATAACAAATCGGACAGTGAAGTCTCATCTAATGGATTTCCTTGAAGATTCAAGTATGAAAGACATGGCAACTGAAAAGGCGTAAATGCCTAAAACAACAAAAAGAAAACATATCAATGAAATGCTACTAGATTGACTTATTGACCAATCAATGACAATCTGAATCTAAATATCAAATGTTGCTATCATGTAAAAAGAATATCAGAGTTAGTCAGCACAAGGGTACAAGATAGTAAGACCAACAGAAACTACGGAAATCGGTCGAACCTTATTGATTAAATTCTGAATACATCTATCTGAAAGATCAAGATCCGTGACTTGCTGCAACGGATGGTCAGGCAGATCAAAACTGCCCGGATTTTCCTTGTCAAACACTCCTCCACAAAACCCCAATGCCCACTTGCCAAAATTGGCTGTAAACTTTGAGTTAAAGGTTTCAAGATTCGGCAATTCTCGAAGAATCCTATCCCCCAATTCTTTGCCACTGAAATTTCGAAAACACAAAACCTCTCCATATTAATGTACTCTTTTAAAACAAAAAAAGTACAAACTCTTCACAAATTAGTAAACATACACATACCAATTTTCTACAACCGGATTGTTGTTCAGCCAGAGCGCTCTTAGGTTTTTCAATTTGCTAACTTCCTCAACAACAACCTCCACATTGTCAATTTTATTCCCACACAAGGACAACGCAATCAAACCCTGAATACACAAACACACTAAGAGCTTCAGTAACCAAAGACCACACATTTTTCCTCATAACAACTAATTGGGTTCATATAGCATTACTAATCACATACCGGGCACTTAGCAGACAAGTCCAAAGACGACAGCGTTTCATTGTCAATGCCAAGTTCTTCAAGTTCCAACCACTTAACATCATTAGCTTCACTAATCCCACTTTCCAGTACCTCCAAAACGCTGCGTTTTGCATCATCCCCATTTAGAACTTGGCTCTCTTCTGAATTCAAATCAGTATCCACACACATTATGCTTGCCATTCTCTCAGCCAATCCCGGAACTTCCCTCAACTATACATAAAGATTCAAACTTTTTCAGCATATGAAAATAAAAATCAAAACTTTAATTTTATTTAGAATTAAATTCAGTTTACCCCCCTAATCTTTGATGTTAAAATCAGTTCAGTCCTGCAACTTTTTTTAAAATCAGTTCGCCCCTTTAGCTTTCATAAACACATCAGTTTACTTTGTGTTAAATCAGTTCGCCCCTTCAACTTTTGTAAACACATCAGTTTTGTCCAATTTTTGTCACTAAACTGACAAGGGGACTCATTTTTAACAAAAAATTGCATGACTGAACTGATTTTGACATAAAAAATTAGGGGGTAAACTGAATTTTAAAAAAGCTAAATGGGCGAACTGATTTTAAAAAAAGTTACACGACTGAATTGATTTTGTCACCAAAGATTTAAGGGGTAAACTGAAATTAACTCTTTTATTTAATACTGAATTTACGGGAAACCAAACAGGGTCCTAGGAATTAGGGGACAGAACCTGTTTGGGAGCTTCAGAGAGTCGGAAGGTCCAGGCGTGGTCGACGAGGAAGACGTCGGAGTTTGCTGGAATGTGGTCGGAGGTGAGGACGAGGCGTCGCTGACGGCCGTCCTCGGTGGGCTCGATTTGGAAGTGGGACCCGCCGTCGAAGCTGTCGGAGAGAAGCTTCTGGAAGAGGCGGCGGTGCAGGGACTGGGGCAATCCCGAGGCTGTTAGGAGCAGAGCGTGGACTTTCACGAAGTCCTCGTAGGTTTCGATTCTGGTCGCCGACATTGTGACTGGGGGGGGGGACTGGCGTACGAGGTTTCAGTTGTGTCACTGTGAGAAGTTTTTGGCGGCTGAGGGATAGAGTGGAAGCAGGTGGAGTTGGGAGGTTCGAGAGGAGTCTGGTGGAACTTGTTTTGGGTCGGGTCAAACTACCCATTTGGGTTCTCTCTGCGCCCGACTATGTCAGTAAGATTTAGCTCAAATGCGTAGTGCTTAATCGAACCATTCTACTTGTTGAATCAACTCTATAGAAAGACGTTTAGTTCACTAATCAGAATTATATTTCGGTGGATATTGTATGCTTTCTCTTTCGGTTTCGACCATACTTTATACAATAACATCCATGAAAGTCCTTAAAACAACACTTTTAATGTTATCTATTTGTCAAGATGATTGTTACTTACAGACAAATCTTGAAGACAAGGAATTACTTAATCTTTAGAGGTAGTTTTATAACCCACGTATCGATTGGTAGTGAATTTGTCACTGAGCATCCTCAAAAGCTTGTGCTACGTGAACCTAAGTAACATGAAAGGCACCTGCAAGACACACATTCTCGATAAAATGATAAATACCTACAAGGCTGTTGTTAAGAGTATATGTGTATTTAGGTCATTTGATTTTAATCCCTACCTTATAAGTTCTATGAGATGTACACTATTCATCAACAATAAAAGCTAAGATGTAATCTAAAGCTTTTTTTTGTGTTTTACATTTTCTGCTTATATCTTTCAATTCAATAATCTATGATTCTTAATGACGTATTTAAAAATAAACTTTGATAGATCGGTTGTTAGAGATTATGCAGTAAGAGAATTCGTAATTTGAGACCCCTCCTTGAAAATCTGGTTGCTGCTAGTACAAGGAAATTAAAACAATCTTTAGTCCCAAATGGCTGAAGAAGACAGCTTTCTTTTTGTTATATAGATGGCGGGCATAGAAAATTAGAGGTAGGAGACTGCAAGTTAGTTATTGACGGGGTTAATGACACCACTGCTCCACCTTGGAGAATAATCATCAGAAGACATTAAAAAGCTCTTGCTACTCACTGCAAGTTAGTTTGATGGGGTTAATGACACCACTGCTCCCCCTTGAAGAAAAATCAACAGAAGACATTAAAGCTCTTGCTATCCTCACACATGCGATTGCCTTAGAGGCTTCATCCAAAAAAGAAAGAAAAAAGGAACTCTGTTTGTGAAAGACTACCTTAGCATGCATACACATTTTCATTCAATACATTTCATCCCTGCGTCTCTCTTTTGATTTCGACAATACGTATGTATTACAAACATAAATCAAGAGACAACAAAAGAGCATCTGGTTTTGTTCGCTTTGTGCTTCTGTCACAAAGCTTCAAATATCTCTGATCAGATGGCTTTGTATACTTCGTCATCATACATGAATCACAAAAACAGACATATATACTATTCTTTTCATGGGATTACCAGTCCACCACAAGGACAATGTTGCGGACGCGATATCCAATTCTAAACAAGTTGCCGGTCGCAACATGTGCGAAGTTGCGAGGTGCCATCATCTCTTAGGTCCTTATGAAATATCTTCCTCCCAAATATAACATGCAATGCAATGTACTGCCAAGCTATCAGGTTACTGCAAATGTTCAAAGAATCATAGCCAAAATATCTCTCCCTTTCTCATGGATCGAGTATTTTAATACCTCAAACGCCCATCTTTCAATTTCTGTGCTTCTTGCTTTGCCAAGGAACATAGAGCAACATAAAGTTGCACAAATGATTGCATACTTAATTAACTGTTTCCAAAGCACAAAGTAGTTCAATCCCACAGTTTTATTTTAGAAACCAACTAATCAAGTCTCCCAAAACTTTAGGAATAAGCATGGAACAGATTTTACGCACCTAGATTTGCTTCATTATTCAGAAATCGTTAATACATTTTTGTCAGTATGAATACCATAACAAACTTACATAGGTGGGTAAAATTCCAAACGAGTTAGATCAAACTTAGTCTTTATTTTCCCCAAATGCAATGGTTTAGTCTCCATATCTCATCATACAACTTGAACAAAGAAGCGGAGCTGCTCTATAGAACAACCTAGTCAGTAGTCACACATATACGGCTACGGATTGCATTACGTATCTTGTATTTCAAAACATATTCAATCTGCTCTAGTAGAACAACCTAAGTACAAATATACGGCTATGGATTTAATATGTTGCACTTGAAGCTAGGTCAGAGACTCAGAAATATCGTAGATATTATGGTATGGAAAACCATGTTCTTCTGAAACCCGCAAATAAACAATCAATCAATGTGCTCCAACCTCGATCGAATATGGGCTCGAATATGATATCACACCAGAAAAGGAAGGAACACAAATATGATAATCCTGGCGGGGGACCCCACATTATCCTTTCTTTCCCAAATTAGGTAGGGCAAAAGGGACCCTAAGCTTCTGAGGTTGCCCAAGAGGAAAGGGCAAAGATTCATAATTATCAAGATCACAGTGCAAGTGAAACACTCACACTCACACTCATAGTCAACCAAATCCTTGTACAACCTCGGAAACAAACCACAGCAATTCCCTGAGGCCACACCACACTCAATCCCAGCACCCAAAAATGTTGGATAAAATAAACAGAAACAGATAACTTAGTATACTGTTCCCCACAGCCATACTTGAATATTTTAAGCTCTCTAGTTCAACAGGATAAGGCTTAGCCTCCCCAATTTTATTCTCTTTTAACCTTTTTTTGAGTTTCTTTCTATTTTCTCCTCTTATCTCTTTGCTTATTATACTCTCAAAGTCCCTGAATTCGATTCAGATAGAACTCCAAGTCTCCAACCCATATGTGGGTCTTCTTCTTCTTCACCAGCTATTAATACCCAATTCCACTCATTTTTCCTCCCCTTGCTGATTTTCAATCCAAAGTTTCAATTTTTCAATCAAAACTCTCAGCTTTTAGAACCATCTCTGTTGTTTTTCAATCCAAAGTTTCAGTATTTACTATTTATAAGCTCTCAACTTTGAAGCAAAATCCACATCATGTCTATTGCTTTGGATATAAATGGGAATAGTGGGAATGGTATGATCCAACGCTCCGGGAGGTTCATCCATGGGTTGCCTTGCATTTCGATCTACGACACAAAAGGGTTTGATCAGGATCGTCGTTTGGAGTTGGAGGAGGACTCTAGCAGCTCAAGGTCGTCGTCGGTTGGTAATAACAGTGATGAGTCTAATGGGTCGTCGGAGGGTGAGGAGGCTGAGGTTCAGAGCTCATTTAAAGGACCTTTGGACACCATGGACCAGCTTGAGGAGGTTTTGCCTGTCAAGTAAGTCACTTGGTACTTTGTTCTTAGTTGGGTTTTGATTTAATTTGGATTTTGATTGCTTGGTGTTGTTGGTTTACTTGATTAGTGAATTGGGTTTTGGAATTCGAGTTAAAAGTTTGATGCTTTACTGGTTGCTTAGCATGTTATAGGTTTTACTGATAGAGCTGGTTTTGAGTTATTAGCTTGTAGATTTTCTTTGTGAGTGGTTTCATAATATACTGAAAGCTAAACAAGAAAGAAAGGAAGTAGCTAGCTACTGTCTAGTATTGGTTCGTGTTGGGGTAATAGTATGATACTTGCGTGGCTGCATCTTATTGAACGACTTGACTTTGAGAATTATTAGCTGGTGTTTTTCTTCGTTAATGATCCAATATGCAGACAGACCCCAAATTGATTCCTTTGTATTGGATTTAAGAATAGAAAGCTCACAACTTTATACAGTGTTTTGGATTTGCTTGTAATATGCGTTGATTAATCTTTGTGAAACTAGAGGAATATGAGAGGATTTTTCTATGTTTAAGCCTTCTGGATGCGGTTGTTATTGTTGTGTTGTGAAAATTTCAAAAGGAAGTTGATCAAAGCACGTTGTAGTTTCTGTCAAAGTTTCATTTTGGGGGTTTTGTTTTTGTTTTGACTTTTGTCTCTTCTTTAGGCTTTGTTTTTGTTCTCTTACGAATCATCCAGTGATGGTAACATGTTCAGGTTTAACTTATCTAGTTTCCAGGCTCCACAGTAACCATGCATAGCTTGTAGAATACTTTGAAGGTATCAAAATAATGAAGGCGATGCTTTCATTATATGTTGGTTTGTTCTTATACTCTTGTAAGCTTCTATGTTGAATTGTCAAGGTCGGATTTTGGATGTGCTTGAAGTCTATCCACACAGCACCTGGATTATTAATCGACCAGTGTATTACATGCTTTTCTTCTGAAAGAGAGGAAAGATAAAAGTAGCAAGCCTTTAGGTACTAAAGTCTTGTTCAATTTAAGTTTTGAAATTGGGAGATGTAAGACTTAAATGAATGGGATGAGGTCAAGGGAAATGAGAGAAATTTATTGCTCCCAAGTTTAAAGTTAAAAGCATTTCTGCAGTCCATACAAAATATACAGCTGCTATTATTGAAGACCTTCTTCTTGTAGGTGATAATTTCTACATGCTTTGGATGAGTTTAAGATCTTTAAATACAAGCTTCAAGCTTGAGAAACTTATAGACAAGAATAATTTTATTATGCTGTCATTTTTCATGCATTCGATCTTATAGTGTTACATTCTATCTCATTTCAGGAGAGGAATATCCAAGTTCTATAATGGCAAATCAAAGTCCTTCACGAGCCTAGCAGATGCGTCATCTGTTTCTACTGTTAAGGAGCTTGCAAAGCCAGTAAATCCTTATAACAGGAAGCGTAAGAATCTGTTGGCCAATGGTTACTTCCGGGACCTGAAGAATAATGGTGGTGGGATAAGGAGATCAGCTAGCTCTAGTCGAGGCATATATCTTGAAGAGATTCTTAGTGGCGCCAACAGTGGGGATGACTCCAAATCAATTTCTCAGTTGCCCTTTTCTTGTCGTCCTCCTCTACATCCACAGCGTAAGAGATCGCCTGGTAATGGATCATCAGATTCTTCACCGCCGTCTCCTCCTCAACGCAATGCTCCTTGGCGATCGTTCTCACTCTCTGATCTACAATGTGCCACCGCGCCAACGCCTACCGTTACCGGCTTTGAAATTTGTAGCGGGGACATGGACAACCATCCACATTGACATTTTAGCATCATGTTTCATTTTCCTGATTATGGAAGAATGCTTGTGAAGTTGAAGTTTCATTTGCATCTGCAGACTATGTCCAGTCATCCTGAAAATCTAATCAGTGTTTCCACATATAGGCTTCAGTTGTGTAATGAGCTTAATGACTATAATGATGCCATTGTATTATACAGAAGAATCAAATTTTATGTTTCTTGTTCCACATTTTGGAATCATGCCCTCCTGTACCAAACATCCTTACATTTCAACATCATTAGAAGTCCACCGCCCCACCTCAATCGATTCATGCGTGGCAATTATTGACCCCTGATATAGGGATGCGTTAGATTATGAACTTTGGTTGCGACTTGCCAACCAGTTTGTGGAAGTGCGCCGTTTTCTTACTACTGTACATAGTTACAACCTGGTTTTCTGGTTGTGCGTTACTTTCTCACTTTCATTGTTGCAACCTTGTTTTCTGAAAGTGCGTTATTTTCTTAATACGGTGGGAAGGATCGAACCTATTACACGGTTAAACCCGTCTTCTGCTCCGTAAACAGGAAACCACTCTAGTTCATCAGAAAGTGGTTTTATAAACAATTCTGCTGCGGAGGAAGCAAACAATGAACTTGAACTAACTTTGCATAGTGTTAAGAGGTACTTGCATGGAGAAAATGATAAACTCAGGTTTTGACCATAGTGATAAAAAGCAATTAAACGGTTTAAAGTGTCAGACACCCGCACTCAAAATTGGTTTTGTGAGATTTCCTTGATGCCAAATATACAATCCTCATAGAGGAGTTGAAGGATTAGTGACACCAGGCTAAAAGTTGCCATGCAAAGATGCCCTCAACACATTTTTGGTGTGTTTGCCATTAATGACTTCTTGCTTAAGGTGAAATTTTAAACCAACAAAACCATCCACTTAGCAAAACAGATCGATAAGAAGACCATAATGACACTAGCTCAGCATCAGTTTTGAGTTTTGGATTGACCCTATTCTCTTTAAATGAACCAGAGGTTTGATAGGTAACCAAAGTCCTATTGTTGCTGGTGTGACCAGGCTTCACAATTCATCGAGGACAAAACAAAGAAAACTAGAGGTCTATTTTTCAATTCAAGTGTGTTTTTTTTCTTTGTTTCTGTTTTACTAACCTGATTTTGATTTTTTTGCAGGTTCTAGATCAATTAGTTGCTGCAACAATATGGCTTCAATCTCGGTGTCTTCATTTTCTATGACAAGAGAGGAGGTGTGCCTACTTCATGCAATGGACAGAGAGCTCTACACCATTCTGGCGATCCTTCTGTTCCGCGATCCGGTGGAGTCTATGAAGGTTATGGCCTTCTGGCTCTGGCTAGAGAAGTTGGGGTTCCAAAATGTGGTTAAGAGGATGCTGGCTTTACCTCTCATCTTGATCAATGAACTAGCAGATGAGACAGTCACATGCCTCTATGCTATCAATGGTACATTTTTTTCGTACTTGTCCCAAAGCTCTAACCTTCCACTCCTACAAGCCTTCATGGACAAAGGAGTTTCGGTACAATTCTTCTATGAACACCGCCTAGTTGCGGCCAGGGGTATCGCCCATGTAGGCAAGGATGTGTGCGTCAAAACTTTAAGTGACATCATGGTACATGCCATCGAAAGAAACACTGCTTATAAAAACTCAATAGCAGCAAATCAAAGCCAGGTAAGGCCATCACCTAGCATTATTCGCCAACAGCCACCGCCGGCGAGAAGAAACGAGGTGCCACCAGAGGATCGGACAATGTTTGTCACATTCTCCAAGGGGTACCCTGTTCATGAGTCTGAGGTGATACAGTTCTTTACTGGGGCTTACGGAGATTGCATTGAGTCTTTGAAGATGCAGGAAGTGCAGCCTTTTCAGCAAGCACTGTATGCAACAATTGTGTTTTATTCTGTTAATACTGTTGAAGCCATACTCAGTGGTATGAAGAAAGCAAAGTTCACCATAAATGGGAAGCATGTGTGGGTGAGAAAATTTGTGGCAAGACGCACAAGGCCTGCTTCAGTTCCAGCCATGATGTGGCCTCAGAACCTTTGATCATAGTGATTTGGTTTCTGTGGGGATCTTTGTATGGTGGACTTCTGTTAGAATAAGTGAGAACTTAGATCTCAGCTCTCATGGTGTTCATAGATTGTGTAGGTTATGTACGTCTATAGTTTCTGACTTTCTGTAGGTTATGGCTTGTTCTCTGTGACGAACTTTGAGTAAATAAAATTTACGAATCATGAGTCATTGAGTCTTATATAATTTGTGTTAGCCTAAACTTTGGATATTCATGGAAATTAGTACTGATAAAGAAATGCAATATACAAGAGATGTATCCATCGTTACTAACTCTGTAGGTTATGTTATGTTCTCTATGACGATGTTTGTATGGTGTATTGTGATGAATAGATGAGATTCATGACTCACCTCGCTAGCTCTTATAGTTCGTGTGCCTAAATTTTGGGGAAGGAGCGATCTTCTTGACAATTAGTACTAACAAAGATATATAATACACGAGAAAGGTGGTGATCATTATTCATGGATGCAAATCATGTTACATGTTTGTTATCTTATATAGATTTGACATAATAGATGACGCATCGTCATTTGATATCTGTTTATTATCAGAGTTTTAACAATTTCATGTTCTTTTACGTTACGGTGTATATATGCGGAAACAAGCAGATTTATGTGATTCATGTGCTGAACTTTTACGAATAACTCAATGAAAAGTAGTTATTATTATCGGTTATTGTGCTCATTGTACTCATCTAGTACCGACAAAGATATACAATATATCAGGAGGTATATATTAATCGTTACTAATTGGTTCAAATCATGTCATGTGTTCAACGAACATGACATTGTCTTATACATATTTGACATATTCGATGATGACGCCACATTGATGTCCCTTTAGTATTAAAATCTTAATCACTTCACGTTCTTTTACTTTACGATTTGTTTGCATATCATACAAATAATTAGATTGTAGATAAATTGGAGACTTGATCCATGTTATGATAGATACCTTAACAAATGGAGAGGGAGTAGCAAGATATCAGTCTTTTTGGTATGAAAATGCTATATTTGAGTTCTTAAGCTGGTATCCCAATTCTCTTCGAAGTATTACGAAATTAATATCTTCAAGTTTACTTAATAATGAGTTTGGGATTAGAAATGATCAAATAATTGCAGTCCAAGACTACTATAAGTGACACCCTTTCAATGGGTGGCTAATTACTTTATTCTATAGGTCTTCTTTGGGTCATCAAGTAACTTGGAAGGTCATGGTAACTTGCAATCTCAATTTGGATTGTGTTGTTACCCTATCAAAGGAAAAGGATGTGTGGAGAAAACTTGCAATATCAATTCTCATTCTACCAAACTTCCAATGTACTAATCTTTCATCACTTACAACATTGTTCTAAGAATCGTAATAACATAAAAATATTCAATACAAGTAAAAAAATGAGTCTGATTATAATAACTTGTGGACAACCTTAGTACTCATGCAGGAATCGCTGCGAGGCCAAACTTGTACATTGGATGAATTCGGGTAAAAAAGAAAAGAAAAAAAAAACATTGGATGAGTCATACAATCAAACTCAAAACTTAAATCTTGGATGATTAAATGAGTTGGATTAGGGTGACGGAAGTTTCAAGTGGGCCAGTATAGAAGACATGGTCCACCATGACCCGTTTGTATAGCTTCGTTGGACATATCTCAAGTCCCAGAACAAGTTCAGCTCCACTCGGTTCTGCGTTTTATGAAAACCCTATAAAGCTTTGTCCTTTACAGTCCTGATTGTTAGAAAAATGGATCGGAATTCTAATGGTGAAGAACCCAGTTCGTGGGAGGAGCTTTACAGTATCAATTTGATACCATCAGAGTTGTTTCTTAAGTTCCGGAAAGACCTACAGGGTTTAAGGGTCGGTCTCAATTTGGAGGTATATAAATTCTAAATCTTTAGGGTTTTTGAATTGCTCTGTTATGTTCCCAGTTCACCTGGTTTGGAATTTTTTGAGAAACAATGCTCGATTCTGTGTTTGCTATGTTAAAATATCAAGGTTTGCTTCACTGATGGTTTAGTTTTCCTGAATCAGTTAGGCAATGGTGTTTGGATTAAGTATTGTTTGCAATTGGATAGGTATTTTATAGTGTAAGCTCAATGTAAATTCATGTGCCTGTTGTGCAATTTTGGTGTAGGAATACTGGAATAGTAAACCTTTGTGTAATATGAAGATCACTTGCTATGGAAATCTCGGATTGATTTAGTGCGAGGGTGGTTCGTTTGAAGTGTCTATGATATGACTGAAGAAAAGTTTGATTTCTGGTTCTATTATTTTAGACAACTTAATTGCGGTTTTGGTACTGTTTTGGCTGGGTTACATTGTATGTTTAGCTTTTGTAGATTGGAAATTCTGTAGTTTGTGGCTTGTTCTTATTCCTCAGCCCTTGCAATTAATACCAATTATAAGTTGCTAGACATTAGCTTCTGTAATGTATGGTTGTCTTAGCATCTTCAACTATTGATGTTGTCCCTTTGGGTCAGTTGTATAATGCTCCAATCAATGATTATCAAGCAAAGATTGTCTTGAAGCACTTAGCTCCTGACCGGAGGTTGAAGTTCATCTATGAACCTATCCGTCAAGATGTCCGTATTCTTTCCAAGAAGATTGCTTTAACTAACTTTCTAAATCTTCAGGTTTGATGCTTTCACTCTAATACACCACTTTCCTGCATCATCAAAGCATATTCTAGACATTACACCATCTCACCTGTATTGCTACTCACCGTGTTTACTAGGAGTTGATAAACTTTAATCTTACAGTAATCATTAACTCACTGTGTATAATTGCCTACTTTCCTGTACCTAGCCCATATTTGCTAAACTGTTGGAGTAATCACGCTACAAACTCTTATAAAGAACAGGTTGGCGTTGGCCATAATTTTCGAATGAATACAACTGGATGGAAATGGAAGCTTACTACATGTTTTGGTGGAGATGGTATATCTCGGATTCGGAATAAGACATCTCTTGGCGTGTGCCCTGGTGTGGATTTGCGCTTTGGGTGGAGGGCAGATTATGTACTTCCAGAAGTTACTGGGTAAGTTGCTCAGTCTTGTGGGCATTTAAGGATGTAAGAGTTATGTGGCCATATGAATGCATATATATATATATATATATATATGATGTGATGTAATCTCACTTATAGATAGTTCTCAAGATAGACCGTTATTAGTATTTAACTTTTATTATATCCATTTAGTGAGAAACATCAAGACATTGATCAAAATGAAAATTACAAACAAGAAGAATTGCAGAAGGCAAGATGTTCAGTCACCATTGCATTTCACACGAGATGCTTATAATCATAAAGCCAAATTGTATTCATTTTTTATGGTCCTTTGTTGATTAAGTTATAATGTATTGTTTTTCTAAATTAAGTGCTGTTATCCTCCTCAAAAAAAAAAAAAAAAAAAAAAATTAAGTGCTGTTATGTCTTGTTGCTCATCAACTGTTTATTTGCAATGTTTAATTTGTGATTCATGGTTGAATATTGAAATGATTAGGGCTCTGGGTACTGGCGAAGCATTGTTTAACATGAGCACAGGAAAATTGGAAGCATCACTGGACAGAGTTGAGTGCATTCTAACACACAATGATAGGGGCATTCTTGCGCAGAATGATATAAAGGATCTATACGAGTATAAAGACCAGGTATAACTATTATTGACTTTAACAACTTAAAAGATGGTAGCTGAAATTTAATCTGATGTAGGAGATGAGATGTACATGGAAACACAACGTTAAATTCCACTTTTGAAACTGTAAAATGTAGCTTCTGTAGTATCTTTGATTTTTTAGTGCATTTTTGTTTCTTCAGCAGGAACCGGCAGAGGACTGAAACAGATGAAACTACTCATTGCTTTGCAAACAGCATTCCTCAAACATGGAGTGACCTTAGTTAAATTATCACGTGACGAGCTTGTTAGTGTCTACAATGATCATTCAGTATGGGGCCATGTAAATGGTGTTTAAAATTTGTGCAGTTAAAAGCTTTCTTCAAGTGTTTTTACTGTTTGTCTTTACAGTAGCAGTGGTTCAAGTTTTTAACCTTCTCAAACGGCTAGGACAGTATCTGATAATTACTGTGGGATTCTAGAATTTAAAACCTGGAGGAGGGAACATAGGAATATCATCGTTCGAGGACAAAAGTGGGTCATCACAGACCTAGCCGTTGTGGACTCAAACGGCCAAATGCTACTGCCTCTTCCTATATAGATACAAAATCTTCCCCCATCCCACTTACAGACCAAAAACCACATTTCAGATTCTGAAGCAATTCAAACCCCAAACCCAGAAGATGTCTTCCTCGAAATCCAATCTTAGGAGCTCTTTTTTCTTCCCAAATCTCCTCCTAGCATGCCTGAATTTCATCCTTTTCATTCTCTCTGCCACATCTCTAGTCCCCACTATTCTCCTCCGTATTCCCCCAACTTCGATGGGTCTGGCATTCCTCATGATTTCTGGTATCTCACTTCTCTCTTCGTTGGTAGGCTTCTACTCTCACCTCTGCTTCATAACCCACGTCTCCCTTCTCCTTGCCTCACTGATCGGACAAATTCTTGGTATTCTGGCCCTGTTTACAAAAGAGCGGTCTACTCTTTCGATGCTGAAGTCCCCCAGGGACCCGAAAGAGGCCAAACTCTTGGTGAGGTTGGAATGTGGGGTTTTGATGGCAATGCTGATGATGCAGATGGTGGTGTTAATGTTGAGCTGTGCAGTGCAGAGCTGCTGGGTGAGAGAGTATGAGGGATTAGAAGCTGAGAGAGAGGCCATGACAAAGAAGAGGAGTCGGCGCATTGCCAAGGTTCAGGAGGAGTCCATGGCCAATGCTGAAAAAATCGCAGAGATCAAGGCTAAAGAGTTTGATGAGAAGATGAAGAACAAGTATGGAGGGAAGGTGAAGCCTGAGTTTGAAGCTTGAGTCTGTGAGTTGTTTGTTGTTGGTTTTTAAGGGTCAGGTCACTGTATGTAAAGTAAAGCTTATGACTTGTGAGGGTTATTTTTCATGTATTTGAATTTGCCTGGTGTTTGATCAATATTATTAGTTTACAGATGAAAATTTCATGCTTCATCTTCATCAATGATTACTCAATGTGATTATGCCCTTTTCCTCTT